>MEHQ01000842.1:0-109232 GCA_008828725.1 Saccharina japonica
GTACATGCTCATTACGTCTGTCCAAGGCTGCTGACCTGTTCTTTGCCGGTGTTCGTGAAGGCCTAGTAGTGCAAAGATGAGTATGTTGTCCCTCGAAATGGGCGGATTGTGGCGAGTGCAGGTATTGGTGATGAGCACGATGCCGACGCTCAGCGAAGGGGGAATAACGATAGCGGACACGACGGGCACAGCAGGGCACACGGGGCGTGGGGCTGGTAGGACGGGTAGCACAGATCACTGTCTTTGGCTTTCTTTGGTCTCTTGGTGGTTCTTAGTGAAAACCAGGTTGATGCCCATAGATAGGTTTCTACAGGCATACGATGGCGTTCCGGTCTCGGGGACCCATCCTCTAACCTCCATTGCTTTCAGCAGAGAGCTCCGTACAGCTCGACCCCTGCCCTCGCAATGAACCCTCTTCGCAGCGTTGGTCTCGGCAACCGCTACGCGTCTAAGTATTAACCCCTGGTTCCCGTCGCGCTGTAACAGTAAAACGCGTAGTTTACTACAGTAATCGAACTTTATTGGTTTTATTATAGAAAACGATTATTGGCGTTAGTGTTCACTCAGTAGTTATTTTACGCAGTCAGTTATTTTCATTTATTGCGGAAAACACATTTACGAATACCTCGGAGTACCTTGGATCGGTTTGTTCGGAAGAAAACATGAAAAAATAAAAAGTGCTTACTGAAACCCCCGTCTATTGTTGACAGTTTTGAAGACGTGTACTGGACTGGTTCTGGACGCAGCAGTTTATTTGGTCTTGAACGCCAGGCCCAGGCCTCTAACCAACACACGGTATATTCCGCCCTCTTCCGCTGCTCGATGCGCTCGGCATAGTACCCAATATGTGACATTCGCATAGATCTTGTATCCAACATTCAGTCGTGGATGCACACCCCGCACGCTACAAGCGTTAAGAAAAACAATGTCAGCGTGACGGCGTTGCTGTGCGTCTTTCGACGGTCCGTAGCCCTTGTTTTGGGGTGGTTTCACCTTTTCCTGGTGCCCTCAGCTGGACAATCGGCTTGCTGTGTTTTTTGTCGTTCGGAGAGGCACGCCTTGCTGGCTGATAGAAGGACAGTGCGCCGGCCACAATGCCTGAGACGACACCAGCAGTCAACCGAGAGGAGCAGCACGTCCTTGCGTTGCCGTACAGACCTTCTCGTCGTCAAATCGATTGGTGGGACAAAATGCCTTGGGTGCATATACGTATCTTCGCTCTGGGCTGTGCATTGTTTTTGTGAAGTTTAATGGAAAATACAGGTCGTTCTCAAATGGTTACCCCTGTATATCTGGTACAATTTTGGTCTTCATGTCTCGCTTCTAAAGTTCTGATGCTATGACGTCGTCCATGGAGGCAGTGTCGGGGGGCGTAGGTCATGGGGTAACCTTTGTGTCTAAGTCGCCGGATTGATTCGATGCCTGTTGCATTGCGAAAAGTTCGCTAGAAGTGTTATCCTTGAGGAGCTCCTATTTGGTATCTACACTTTGCTGTGGCCGCGTTGCACGCTACGAAGGGTATGGCTAGCGGCCCAGGTGTATTGGGGTACTATTGATAGGGTTTCTCGTCGAAACTCTGCGCTGAACAACAGTATCAGCAGCTCGAGAAAAATGAAGTGTTCAAATTCGTTTATGGGTGCCAGAGGTATGGGGCATAGTAGGTTTCGAGCACGACGCACGTTTCGTGGTGAAGAAGGCGTCCGATCAATCCGGCATCTGAAACAAAACAGTTGCCCATGGCCTACGCTTTCTACGCCTACCTCCATAGAGTAGGTCTGCGCATTGAAACTGGAGAAGTGTCGTTTCGGGTAGGGACCCGTGAAACTAACAACAAAACGAAAAAAAACTTTTTGTTTTTGAATTAATGCCTGCAGTGCTATTACAAGGTTTGTACGAACGGACCCCCTCAATAGACGCCGATATGCTGCAGTGATACATAGCGATGAGTGGACGCATCCAGCTAAGCCCACCAGAAACAGTCACGGCTCCCCTCCTCCTGCGTTCAGGAATAGCTTTTACTTTCCAGCTATTGAGAGAGATCCCACTGCTGTAACGGTTACGGGTTTTGGCGAAATAGTTTCCAGCCGGTTGAGCTCCCCGAGCGAGCGACTACCACTGAGTATGTCAACTTTGATTGGCTTATTTGGCTGAGGACCACCGCATAGGAACGTCCGTTCGGGTGCTCGAACAAACGTCTTGAAACTCGTGTCCCGTGTAAGATAGTAAGCGCCCTGCGCGAGGAGCGCAGAAACTAGAGTTCCCCTCTCCCTGCGTCCGGGAATGGTTATATATCGCCGCTGTTAACGAGGTCTGGCCTCATGCCGATCGTCCACGTACGTGGCCCTCCTACTAAGGTTGCACTGGTTGGTGCCCCGGCAGGAGTGTCGTTTGTTTTAGGGTCCTTGGTATCCCGTGCGCTCCAAGCCAAATTGGTAATCCAAAGATTCTTTCGGTTTTGGCGTTGTGCACCGGCATGGGATGTTTTTGTTTTTTCATACTGCCCCAACTTGTATGTTTTGATGTGTGTATGTCGTTTGGAGTGAGATAAATCGCGAACCATACGGAGCAGTGATAATGGAGCCAACCTTAGCACCAGCCCACTTACGATTCCCGCCGATCGAACTATATAAACTACTGACATAAGCATGAGATTGGTAAAATCACAGGGGACCACAGTAAATAGGAATAACGATTATTAGAAAAACAAGACACATCTGCTTCTGTTATTGTTGTGTACCGTAGGTCCTATGTTCTTGGTATCCCGTAACATTGCTAGAGAGAAGCTGACTCCATTATTTGAGCAATCACCGAGGGAACTCCAGATAAAATTGACGAACTTTCCCTGGTTCATGGTTATCGTCGCACCGTCCCACTTTCCTGGTGAAATTGGGTAGGTATCTCGAAAACAATGAGCTGGAGACACTTCCAGAAGACGTCTTCGATGGCCTCGTGCTTCTGAGGAACTTGTGAGTATCTCAACAATATGGTGTCGTAAGCTGTTACCGTACCTTCCCGGGTGAAGGTAGCTATGTCCAGAGCTAGCAAGCAGCTAATCATTACATGGGGTGTGGTTGTACACCTCGGTTGTCTCTAGAGTGTTAGAGAAGACACCTATTTATAGCAGTAGTCAGTATCATAGAGTCGCTGCTGGATAACACAGGGCTGTCTGCTACAACGTAGCGCGTACTACAGTACATCAGTAGGCAGTACCCACTTGGAGTAGTGATCTATTTCCTATGACGGTTTTCCTGTGATACCAGTTCCAGTATGTAAGACCAAGTCTTATATTTTTGTGTGCACTCGTACACATACCAAGCACTGTCTGGTAGCATATACCAGGTAGCAAATATGCAGTATTCATATTATAATCAAAATGCAGCATCATAGCACAGCGTAGCCACTCGTAAGACAGGGCAGTAAGTCAACTACATACAGGTACACACCATAGGTTGTGCAGTAGCCGACGCTCTGTGGTGCGTGTTCAATCATAGAAGTATCGTACGTACGTACGCGGCGGATATGGAAACATGACTGTGTCATGACTCGATCGAAAAATCACTACCCTGAACGATCGGTAGAATTGTTAGAAGAAATAGCCCAGGGTGATGGCTTGATATTTCAGGTCGGTCGTATGCTATCTTTGTTTTGGGATCGAGCTACGAGTTCATGTGTAACGCCCGCACACGCTTTCACTCCTCTTCAGCTCTCTTCTAAAAAAACATGCCATTCCCGAGCTCTTGTCTGCTGGATGTGATCATCTGAGGCCTGGGATCACCTTCTTGTCTTCTTATCTTCTTCTCTATTTGAATCTTCTCGTACAAGCCCACCTCACCGTGAGGTTCGCGCTTACCTCCATTTTAGTTTTTGTCTTGAACGGTCATCAGCAAGCGAGCCTACAGCGTACACACCAGCTATGAGCTGGTATCATACACACGCTAGGCCGCGTACCGAATAGAGTGGTTCAGGCTGACAGGCTATCGCTTACCCCGGAAATCAACCGTGGTGATGTTCTTCGTCACTTCATGACGATAGCCCGAGTGGGCAATGCCTTTCTGGCGATACCCAGGTTTCTTGTTTGATATAACACTGGTGGTGCATCGCTACTATTATACGTAATTAATTACCTGGAATCAAGGGTTCAACTTATGTTTGATCTGGTAACTACGTTTGTTTTGTCGTGTGCAACATGACATCACGCCAAGAGATCGTTGCTCTACACGATGTTGCTTGCATCCAGTTCGTACCGTGTAATGTTTTCACTCCACGCTGATTCCGCGCTAGGTACTGTGCACGCCCTCGTACGCCCGGTAAACATGTGCGCCTAGCAATATGACGACCTCACAACGCCACTCAGTAGGAATAGGGTATGGGCCCTGTTCGAAAGCTATTTGCGCCAAGCTGTCGTGCGGCAGTGAATTCTTCATATACGTTAGTTGCGCTGACATGAGACATGGGCGGTTGATGCATTAACTCGAACGAAGGCATCCTGGAGAGGTTTGTTCTTTGTGCGTTCGCCGGGTCGTATGCTCGTAAATGCCTGAGAGTGAGCGGGTGACTATCGTGTTCTTCTTTCGCCGAGGCAACAGTTATGGATACAGCGGTCTTACATGTTGCTGGTTCTCCGCCAACCCCTGCTGGCGGACGTTCCATAACTCAAATGCAGTAATAGCAAAGCAACGACGTGTCCAGGAAATCTCTATCCGATGCATTCGAGTATACGTTCTCCTGTGTGATAGAGGCCACACGCAACACCCTAAGAGCCTTGGGTGTTTTCAGCGCCAGATGTTGAGGTGAGAAGGCAGGCAGCGAGGAGGGCTCTCGCTGCTGTACTGAATCACCTGACGGGTAGAACCTACTCAACCTTTACGGGATCGGGTCCAAACGAAAGTATATTCTTGCGAAAAGGCAAACACCGCACGATCCGCCGGGGCACGGCACGAGCCCGGCCAACGTCACCCCCGGCGGAGACAGAAGAGGCGACCACGATCAGACATAACGAAGGCACCACGCACAGTTAGACACACCTCGTCGCGAGGTAAATATACTCACGGGAGTTAGGAACGTAGGCATATACAGTAAATCGACCTGTCTAAACACATCCCGCTACCTGTGGTTCGTGCCTTCGTACAATCTTCTGCTTGCTGCTGAGCGGCTTTGAATATGTCTGTCTCATGTGCGAGCCAAGCGACGCGACGGACACACCACAATGAGCCCATGCTGAACAGTACATGCCTCGCTAGCAAAATGAGACCATGCTCAAAAGTTCTACGCATTAACAACGCACACCCGGTACTACCCTTTCTGGTACTCAACTTGTCGAAACCCATCCCGCTGGCAGTGATTCGTGCCTTCACACCATACACTGCTTGCTGCTGAGCGGCTTCGAGTACTATGTTTTCCTCTGAGATAAGCTACACGGCGAACAAACCGTAACGAGCCCATCATGATCAGATAGTTTCTATTTGCACACGCAGGTGGTCTATACTCACCGGAATTCGCCCCAAGTTCGGAAAGGCGACCACGACGGAAACCTATGTCTATACCCCCATCCTCTCTCCTCGACTATATTCTAGGTCCCTTTTCACATCAAGTGTCCCTCCAATATCGAGACAGAAGGGTCGCCCTACAGGCCGAGCATATTTAACTCATAGGCAAACGGCAAACAAAGCCTGTCCCGTTGCAGAGGGCATGCACACACGACACGCTATGGGAACGTTCGTCACATCTGAGGCGAGGATGAGGGTGGCATTGGGAGAGGTCCGGAGCGGAGGACTGGTATGCGACCGCGAACCTAACATCGATCAAAGGTGCTGGCATACCATGTTAGCACACATACTCCCTATGCACGCTCATAGGCAACCCCCCCTGGGATATATAAAACGTCTTGGGCGATGGCGCCACACACTCCATAATACCCGTAGTCACCACGCTCAAGTATGATACTGTCTAATCTCGGTGGAAATGAAGGGACCCCGGTGATAATACAACGGTGCCCCAAAGCGTATCCGCAGTGCTAAGTATAATTCCACATTGTACGTACCTTGCGCCCCTTGGAGGGCTTTGTTCGGGGACGCACACCACTGGCAGGGGTACACGTTTTGGTCTCTGAGGGTGATCGCTTGCTTATCTTGACCATAGTACACAGGAGCTTTGTAAACCTCGAATCAAAAACTGAGTTAGGAGGAAAAACACAACTTCTACCCGATGAGCAATATCATCAACAAATCACGACGGAAAGACGAATGCCACGATAGAGACACACCATGTTTTGTCTGAGCTCCTCACCTAAGGAGTCGCATACCCCACCCGAAAAATGATTTCGCGGAGGAAAATAAAACTGCCACCCGATCAACCATCCCATGAGCTACAGTAGGTATGCTATGGAAAATGTGGCACTACTGTAACTAGAATGCAAGTCCGGCGATTTGGGGAAAAGGAGCCCGACCATTCGACGCCTGCTACGATAGAGGTGCGCCCTGTTTTGTCTGAGCTCCTAACTTGAGGAGCTCCATACATCGCCGAAAAATGGGTTTTGGAGGGAAATAAAAAAGTGCTACCCTATGGACAATGCCATTACCTGAGTCTAGAATGACAAAATATTGCAACACAAAATTGAAATTCCGCGAGTTTGGGTTAAGGGCCCGTTTTAACGGAGAAAACAAAAAATCAATTTGGAAAAAAAAAATCAAGTCCGCTTTTCATTGGTCAACACACGCACCAGCACCAAAGATTAGGATCTTGGGGTAAAATATTTGGTGCTGGTGCGTGTGTTGACCAATGAAAAGCGTTTTTTTTTTTTTTTTTTCAAATTGAATTTATTATATATTCGTTAATTCGGGCCCTAAGGAGCCCGACCACTCGGGAAAAACGTTCAGCCAAAAAGTGCTACCTCTACCGTAGCACGCGTCCTTCAGACATTATTTCAGGCAAAAAAAACACTAACTCGATCGTAGCACGCGTCGAAAACACGAACGAAACTCCAACGAGTCGGGGTGAAGGAGCGCACATTGTTTAAAAAACCGCCCCAGCCAGAAGGGGCTACCTCTACCGCAGCACGCGTCTCGGTTGGTCAGCGTGTACTACACTATGACGGCGCGGCGAAAAGGAAACTGAAGTCGGCAGGAGTCGACATGTCGTCGTTGGGACTGGAATGTACTGTTCAATTATTTATCTTGCTGCAAAAAACACCCTCGATTTTGTATTTCGTTATGCTGAGCCGAGAAGGGCGCTGACATGTTCCGCCTGAAGTCGTTTTTCTCATGTCGTCACAAGCTTTCACGCCGCTCCCCTCCTTGCGTCGAGATTGGGTATTGTGTGTTGTCATGCTGTTTTGGACCGCTCCTGCATCAACCCGCATGTACAAATGGCCGCCATATATATATATATTTTTTTTAATATAAATATATAAAATATATATTCATATATTTATATATATATGGGGTATTTTAGGTCGCCACTACAGTAATCGAAGGGCGGAAACTCCTACTGGTACCACCATGACATTAGGACCCCCCCCCCCCCGCGGCCGAAGCTCTAGATCGAGCAATTACCGAGAGCGCCCGAAATTACCAAACCGTATCTCCCCTGTATGTTGTTTATCGTTACGACACTGCGTCTGTTCGCCATCGGAATACAGTCGCTGATATCCGAGCAAGGCTACCGTACGGTAGCGGTGTCACTCTTGCTTCCTCTTCTCTCAGCGTCTCGCGCAATTGAATACTCTTGGATCAGTTGTTATATTTTGATTCCGATTCTCGAGATATTGCACCGCCATGGAACGTTGAGTAAGGTGAACCGATAAAGTGTTCGACTGAGGTACAGAAGAACCCTCGTGAATGACCACCGTATTTCGTGGCAGGTGGATACTTGTGCGCGTTTCAGTTTCGAGATATACAACGCCATGGATGTTTCGTTAGGGGGGGCGACGATATATCTCAAACATGTTGTCGAGCAGGCGCGCGTAAACATTTCGCCAAAACATACTAACGACTTGAAAATAGAGGGAGGTGTTTGCTAAAACGATCCTTACTTCGAAATTTCTGGGAAAAGATATCACATTCGCAGTAGTCCAGAGTATGTTTTCCCTTTGTGCATAATGTCCGGCCCATGAAAGTAAGTGAACGAAAACGTCCACCCGATAGTTCAAACGACACGCAAGGTGGCCAGCAAATACTTGAGCAAAAACAAATTTCACGAGTGATGCAAAAACATAAAACGTTTAGTCACACACGTTTAGTCACACCTGCCTTTTTATATGTGATATACGCAGCCAATTTAACAGATGCCCTCGCGTGAAAACAACATATTAAGTGATGGTGTTGCGAGTTCTGTACCGCTGGATTTCAGCTTCGAGTTGACGAACACACCTCGGGATAGGTTTCTGATTGCTGCCGGACGCATCCGCACACCCTCACAAACACCCAACGTTAAGAGCGTGCCTCGATTTTGCGGCCTGCAGTTGCTTGTGGGCGGCTGTGGCTGCCTCCAAGTGATTTGAAAACGCTCAGGTGGGGCTTATTGTTTGCCTCATTTTGTGCGCCCGAAATATCGAGGACCATAAATCGACTACCCAATCACGTCAAGGTGGAGGTGTAAGCCGATATCGACAGATCACCCTCGGCCCATCCAAGTACAACTTCACGCTGCCGTAGATGTCATACTCAGTTGCATACATCGCTCTCGGCTAAGGCTCGAACAAGCAGATGGTCTAAACACGACGTGTAGTAGCTAGGACAGAATTTTAGGCTTCCACAAAACATCTAGAGATCAGAGTCGCCCGGAAACCCGGACACGGAGGGTGTAAGCCGCATGTCGTGCATGGCAGAAGCCTATTGACCTTCGCACCCTTACAACGTCGAGACGGAGCACGTGGGGTGTTCACCAACCAGGCAGGCACCGCTTGCACAAAGCGCGAAGCACGTTGAGGTGTTGGGCGAGTCGCATGAAGGGTGACCTGCATCCTACTTAAGACCTCTTGTGGGGCGGGCTTGCGTATTGACCACAGACGTTTAATGAGTGACTATATTTATGGTGTGGCCACGTACCAGAAACAGCAATGGGTATTACTATGTGTCTGCCTCGTGTGTGCCTTACCATATACACGCTACGTGATGCGACCATTCGGCCTGTGCGAGGTCGACGTTTACAACCCCGCCAAAATTATCAAACAAGACCGCAAGCTGGCTGTTAAGTTCACGCAGAGCGAATATTAGTCTTTAGCGTCGTCATGAACCGACGCCAACCCCACATATGTCTAGGGAGGATGGGGGGTGAATAAGGATCATCCGTGGCCTCAAGTCCTCTTCGACCAAAATGTCAAGTTGTTACACACTTACATTGCCACAAACACGAGTGGCTTGAACGCAGTAGTAGAAACGGGGGTGTTCCCCTCGAGCAGATAACACTCCGGAGGTTGTAAACTGATTTTGAACTTCCCCGTCCGCACGGCTTGTCGTCGCGTCATCTCATGTTCCGTTGTATTGGGTCAGGTTTATCCACAGCAACCTGCTTACGACCGTTCCATCAAACGTCTTCGCTGCGTTGGAGTCTCTGGAACTTCTGTGAGTGTCCCCTTGACGTTTACTATATAGTTGGTACCAACGCGCCTGTCTAAACAACGTCAACTGCGTCCAACGCAAGGAACTGCTGACGCTTTACGTCGAGTGTCGACGAACCCCTTGGTCGTCTCTGGAGCATAAACGACAGGACGGGCGGTACTTCCGTTTTGGAGTCTACCGCGCCGAAAATATCTGCCGTGCCGATTATTATCCGAGTTCCGAACGCCCTTCTTGGTCCTCTCCCGGTTCGGTACCTGAGGCGGCAACGTGTACGGGTACACCGCTCTTAACCTGTAACCCGACAAAAGTTACCCGCGGTCAAAGTAACCCTTACGTTTGTACAGTAGTGTGCAGCCTCACAAATGGTGACGGTCGCTCGAATCCAAATATGCGTAAACTGTTTCCACTGTGTTCACCGCCCCCCATGTGCAACGCATGACCGGACGTAGCGTTTACGATCTGACCGCTCGGAGTCCTACGTACGACTAGGGGATGTTTTTCTTTTTCTTTTGTTACAAGTGGTCGACACTCCCAAATCGGGGGCTGCCGTTCAGAATGTTTCTGACTTCCATGCGAGATTGGCGCACCCTCTTTTCTATCGGTCACCGACAACCTGCTGCGGGACCACTCGTCTGGAGAAAGTAGTTTGCCGCACATTTATCTATATGTGCCGTTGAGGAGCAAACGTTCACCGCCGCGACTCGATGCGGTCAAAACGCCACCAGGGTTGTATCGATTTGCCGTCTTCAAACGGAACCGGCGAATCAGTTGGATATTATACAGCTAAAGAGAAAATGGCTACCACCTTAGCCCGTTAGGGTCGAAACGATGGTGAGGTTTTATATTGAGCTCCTGTTGTCGAAGAAACACGACACCAAGCAACGTATTGAGATACCTCTACACAGGAAACGTTTACCAAGATGAACCTACTGCTGCCATTTAATAAGCCCAGGGTACCCCTAACGCCCCTTGCCCAAACTTGCTCTTGGATTCTGCCACCGTTTTTGTTGCACGTTAGCACCCTTAATAACAATCTGTTGGACAGGTTACCCGCGGACGCTTTTTCGGGTTTATCGGCTGTCAACAGCTTGTGAGTGCCTCGGGCGTCACCCTTTTGCTTTCGCTATTCCAGAACCAATAGCCGGAGTATCTTACTGTTGTCCGGTGGTGTTTGTGTAAACTGCATTGTGTTCCGCGAGATGTTTCACGTGTGCCCGTGAATTATCGATCTACAATCATATATGTATATATACCTGGTAAATATATACTTCGAAGTGTATATATTTACTTGTATGTATATATATATATTCAATGACACCTGTCGATGAAGTGGGTTTGTAAACATCCGGCGCCCCCGGTGGTCTTCTAGTGTGCACATATTACAACCCGTAACAAGGATGTTTAGGGGAATATTTGTATGTAACATTGGGTACGTGCGGTTTTCGTAGTGGTTACACGTCGCAACTACTAATGGTGAGGTCGTGGGTTCGAATCCTGCAAGACATATTTATTCGAGTGTGGAAATGTACTACTAACAGCAGAAAGCACCTCAAATGCCATGCGTATGCACACAGTTCGACGCGAGTCGACGAGGGCAGAAAATGGCGAGTTATTCCCAGGATAAAACAGGGAGGGGGGAGACATGGGAGCTGTGACCCCGCATTTTTAGATGTAGCCGGACAAGAAGGGCATATGTAGTAGACTAGGGAGAAACAATCGAACTACAAAGATCGTCTGTGCACCAGTTTTCCCGGTACGCAACATTCTGGCTTGTGTAGGACTCAGCCGTTGTAGGTCCCCAGGCACCCTGAGGACTGGTGGGACCCAGTTCGTTCAGGCCTCCGGGTACCCTAAGAACTACTGAGACTTGGTCATTTAAGCCCCCCATGTATCTTGAGGACTGAGTCCTCCCAAAATGACTGGCACCGGCGAGTCATTGGCTGAACCCCTAAGACTAGTATTGGCAGTCTGTCGACCTTCGCAAGCTAACGCATCGTTGGCCCGTGGCACTCGCGGGTATGTCCAGCCGCACTGCCGTTGTACGAGTTACCTGGAATAGACGACGGCTTTTCGCTGTGAACAGATAATGCCGGTGCTAACAGTTCAAACTAGGTGATGTTTTACTGTTTTTCACTGTCTCGCCCGGCGGTCGTTTTTAATGTGAAGACTCTACAACCTCGCAGCGAAAAGGGAGTAGAGTGTGGCAGGTTGAATGTATAACGCCTTGGTGTGGCAGCCACGCGCGGTAGACAAAGAATATGCTTGTGTGACGCGAACGCTTGATCAAGGGGTGTGACCGTTCACTGGATGTTTTATTACGTTGTCCAGATCCCGCGTGCAGTACCGTATACCCCCTTGAACTACCTCCACACGGGGATCGAACTTTTTTGTCTAAACTTGCCCCCCCCGGGGAACAACCTCGAGGGTGGGAGGCGTATCGCATGATCTGGCCCGTGTATGCTTACACTCAAACGTGCAGAAACCCTAGGCGAGACGAGGCGTAGAAACAGCTGTTACCACGGTTCTAATATGCAGGTCAATCCCCGCTCTTAGGGGATATCAGGTATGCTGTTCAGAAATTGAGGCTCGGTTCTTCACGACAAATGTGAAAATTGGATTAAGACATACCAATTGACCCACAACATAGGAGTTGGCAAGGCAACGGCCGAGGACGGCGCCCACACGAGAAACGCGATGCCTTCGCAGGGTGAAAGCGGTACCCGAGGCAAATGGGTTTGAAAGCCCTGGTAGATTTTAAACCATACTTTAAAAATGCTGATAGTTGACGAGAGGCTAAACAGTACCCTGTAAGAAACATCCCTTTAGACACGGCAAGGCTTGCGTCAACATAACTGATCTCGTTTAGCCTCGACGCCTAATCGATCTGTCGTTTTGCCGGACTATTACTTGTGTGCGTTGCCCTCTTCCATCGTAACCTCTTCAGGAGACTTCATGATAATGATTTGACGACGCTTCCCGCTGGCCTTTTGGAGGATGTGGGTTCGGGTGCTTCTTCAAGTGAAGTGTGAGTGCCTCTACGCTTTTCTTCCAGTCTGATGAAAACTGCTTAACGCTGACGGGCGATATTTTGGGTTCGTGCCTTTGAGTTGTTCCTAGTATGAACGCCTGTCCATGTATCATATAGCCGAAGGGCAAGTCGCCCGCGCTGTGAAGACATAGAGTACAGGGAAACAGCGAGCATGGTTCGTCTAGGTTTGATGGCACGCTTTGCGTGGATACACGCAATAACCGTTGGTGAGAGCCCTACCGCGCGTTTTCGTTGCGGACGTATACCGTTCACAAAAGCATTTCAGTGCTCGGCTTATCCTCCGCACAACTCCGCTATAACTATTTCCTCCCTTCGCTGTGTGTTCCACCCGTCTACTGCTCTTTCAGGGACCTGAGTGGGAACACGGCCCTGCAGTGCGTGCCTACCGTGTAAGTAGTATTGGTGATGGATGTCCCTACGTCTGGTATTCGGCGAACGTGAACGATTTCGCTGCAGTCCATACCTCTAACGAAACCTGAAACTGCCGTACAGGCCGGTAAACTTCGGACATACTCGCGCACGACGGGGATTTCCCGCTTGCCCTGCCTACCCCTTGTTTTGGTAGTTTGCTGATGACGTAAATATGACACATGAGCCGTCCGGGTTTATAAACAAAGTATCGCGTTGCGTATCCTACGCTGTGTATGTATGAGTCCAGTGGCGCGTTATATGAGCCACATTGGTTTAATCGGGACCAAAGCGACGGAAGGGGGATCGCGTCTGCCACGTTTTGCGTTTTTCAGCTGAGGCCCACTAGCACAAACGGCTACCCAACGAGATTGTAAGTCTTAACAATAATCCAAGGTCGTTTATTGCGATGTGCGCCGTTATCGCCGTGCCATCGCCTGTTGCGCTGTGCCAATCGATAAAACAAACATTCGTTGGGTGATGCACGGGGCGTCTGCGCTGGGAGTCTAGCACGTACGGAACATATATATTTTGGGATTGTTTAGACCGGTGGATGCGAAGCATCTTTACGTGTGGGGTGTATCGATGTTTTCATGAAGAAGGGGGACATAAATGTTTGATGAATTAATCACTCGGTTAGACTTGATTGAAAGGCACAAGCACATGTCGCGCTGTCGGACACGACCGGTGAAACGTCGGTTTAGAGTCGGTAAAGGCATTCATACGCAGACTGCATGACTTGTACAAGTTTTTTCAAGTATTCAGATAAGATTAACAGGTATATATGAATGGTATGATTGATCTACGCGCTGTACATTGTCAGATGGGAAATCGAATAGTCCTCATGAACCAAACAATATTGCGGTAGCTCTCTTTATCGTAGCGTTTGGGTTGTCGTGTGCCGTGAGTGTTTGAGTCGAAGCGCACGAACGGCTATCGTAGCATTTGCGTATAAAATCGTCCACCGCCGTGCTCATTGACAGCAACTAAAATTTCGATGGTCTGATGTGAGACCAATTACGCCCCTTGACCCCCCCCTCCCCTCCCTACGTACCGTTGTGTGCAACAGCTCGCCGAGCACTGGGACCTTGCCGTCCAATTCGGGAACGTGCGGTAAGTACTGGCGGGGGGGAGGGGATAAGTATTGATGTCATCCCCTACATGAATGATTTTGTCGACAAAGCATTGCAACGGCACGTCGATGGCATGCTCGCTTGGGAGTGGGCATGTACAACACCGGTTCTGGTGGAGTTCGGAGGCCGGAGTTGATACGAGTTTAGAACTTACGCATGAAGTTACTCGATGGGTCCGACAGGTGGCCGATGACGTCGCGACGCCCGGCTGTACAATCGTATAGTTCTCGCTAGGCGGTCGTGCAGCAGTGTATAGTCAGCTGTCGTCAACTCGACGTCGTTGGTGGATGGTAAATGACAGGTTGTTGCTCTTGAGATTGTTGTCGTTGTTGGTGTCAGACGTCCCCATTGCTACCCCGTGGTTACGAACAGGCTCCATTACGATGATATCCAGCCAGGTCGAAAGCAGTCCCTGCACAATGGCAAGCAGTAGTAGTACAGCAGCAACACACGCAGCAGCAGTCCTGCGGCAAAAACAGCAGTACCGAAGCAGTCGCAGCCGTCAGCCTTAATATCAACGTGCGGCCGCATACAGCTGGGCCCTCTGGGTCCCGTATTGTTTTTGTGCTGTGTTGCGTTTCGAAATAAGAGTCGGTAGGTGGGATGCCTTACAACTGCGCTCGGCATCAACTCAATATAATCGTTGACATTCCTGCAGAGGCGGCCCAGTAGAAAGCACACCAGGGGATCCAGTGAAGATATTTCCGGCACAACAGACACGCCACACTGCCGGTCTGGCACTTCCTGCTTGGCATGGCCTGTCTGTGGTTATGCCTACCTGGTGGGGGTATCGGAAAGCCAAAGAACGGTATGCCTAGTAGGTGGACGCAAGGCCGTTCAGAAACTCGGCTTCATCCATCTCGAAAGGGAACCTTACTATTTGCCGCCTTCAAAAATGGTACCTGCAAACAGTCTGCGCTAGTAACAAATTATATCTGCGGCTTGTCTATATGAAAAATGTGGCTCGATGCAAGGCAATGATGATGGGGGAAACCCCGCCCAATATGTTCATATACTTGTGTACTGCCTGCATATGCCCCCTTGCGCCTTCTGGTTCCTGCTGAACGCGCAACCTCCGAACAGGATGCACACCAGCCGTGGCGGTTTTGTGCGGCGATGGTCTAAACTGTGCTGCGGGGGACGCCGGCTACACCTGCGTTGTTGCTGTCGGTAAGACATACTTTTCCGAACAACTAAGGGACCCTGCTACTATCGCCGACGCGCAACACATGGTACACTTCAGGACGAGTGAAATAAATCGTTTTCCAGTGTGTTTAGACAGTACAATGCATCTAGCAGACCCGTTTGTAGTAAAGGCCTCGACACGCAGTGCATTCCTCAAATCGCTCGTTGCGCAAGCAAGCAAGCAGGTAAGGGTTGTTTACCTGTGACGAACTTGTAAGAAGTCCGGTCGGGCACCAACCGACAACCGGCGTGCCATGCAGCTGCCGTGCTTCTTCATGGCTCACAAACATGAGCACCAGGTTTATAACAAGGGCTGCTTACCTGTGACGAACGTGCAAGCAGTCCGGTCGGGCACCAACCTACAACCGGGGTGCCATGCAGCTGCCGTGCTTCGTCATGGCTCACAAACTGGAGTACCATGTATATCTCATGTCCGTATAGTACGAGAGTTCCGACAGCAATTGTACAGGGTTTGAGGGTGTGCGATTTCTCTTCTTTCGTTTCACAATACGTTTCACTCGTATGTTAGGCTGCTGTACGTTACTGCTCGTGCGAAGTATGTTTAGCACACAATGGATATTACGAGAGGGGTATTAAGCCACCGGCGCATGTTGCCCCGACACTCGCTGGCTACAGTTGGTTTAATGGCATAGAATAGCGGTTACGCCCCAGCCACGGTTTCGATCCATGCTCTCGGTATATTTACATTCCCCCTCGTAGAAACGAAGGCGTCCGTGTGTGCGTGCGAGGACAGACCTAGGTGCTTGATGAAGAAGTGAGGAAACGTCTGTTCCACTCTTTAACCGACACACGATTAGAAACCGGGGCGTAATATATTATCTAGCAAGCATTCCTAGAATCTTCCTACGTACCTTCCACATTCAGTTCGTGTGATGGGTCGGGCCGGGATCGAATCGTCGACACTGACTCACGGTCGGCTAGCATAAAGGGCATACATAAAGTGCCACAGGCCTCGAGTGTACGTAATACATCGTTGTGAACTGGAGGCACTTTCCCAACGCACATCTAACGCCCCATGGAGAAGCATTCATGTAGATTTAATATGTATTTCTTGGACGATCCACAAACAAACGTGTTCTACACTGAGTACACCCCGCATATAAACTCCGATTGAGCCAGGTCATTTGGCACCTGCCCCCGGCTACCCGTGCCCTCGATGCCCCCCCCCGATGGCGCTTTTCATGTAACACCTGCAACGTCGATGTTACAGCGTAACCCAGCAACTGTCGCAGCAGGGTAGCCCCCCCGTGATGTCTCATACGGGCTCATATTATGGTGGAACAACACGATCGTTTGGTGTCGTGTCTTATGTATAACAGCCGAGATTCCTATTTTGAAATGGACCTTCCGATGTGAAATAAGACATAGTTCTGTTTTTCGCAAGACGCATTCCCCTCAAGACATACTTTTTCCACTGTAGCATGGACCAGTATTTTGAGAGAGCTTCCAATCACACATTTCTAGAAGTATCTACTGTTCACGAGATCGCTGTTTATGCGGGCCGTATGTGCTCTGTTTTGCAGGCCTACTCCCAAGGGCGCAACATAATGATCACTGGGTTTACGCGAATACCCGCTTACGTTTCTGATGACGGCCAACGCCCTGGGCCGGCTGCAGCTCACACAACCACTAGCTTATAGTATTTGTATCGTCGTTGGTATTGTTGCTTCAATCATACTATTTCTCGCCTCATACGTTGTATGGGCAGCCTTCACACAATGGAGGCGTTGTGCTAATATTCACATACACGTCGAACGCGTGCACGCCAAAACGTCGTAATAAGTTTCGCCTAACCTGAACGCTAGTTTGTGGTGGATGTAGACGATAGAAACACCCACATTGCCCACCCCCCCTCTGCCTCGTTTATGGTTTGTTTGCAGCAGTTGAAGTCGCATCAGGTCCAGATTATCAGCAGCAGGCGCCATGCTTTACGCGTCGACGCACGAGTTACCACTGCACAATAACGCGATGAATACACATCATATCGTTGTTCAACCCACACAGTTTTCCCGCTATCGCCCCGTCTATGTTCGACGTTTTTTTTCCCAATAACGCTCGTTGATTTCATACAGATTGTACAGACGACATGGACTGTGACACGGACAATGGCGAAGTGTGCTGCCCGTTGACGGACGTCTGCGAAGTCAAAGCCGAGGTCGACCCCGGTGCCTGCGGTGAGAAAGGAAAACGTGAAAAACACTGTTCAGGTCATGGGCAGTCTTGTGGTCGCCGACAAGATGCAGTGTGGGCTCTCCTCCGTTTTATAGTTCGCGCTCTCTTTGGTCAACACGAAACTGATCCGATGCATGTGGTAAGGTTTGGAATGATGCCGTTTAGTTGAACCCGTCCTCCAACGTACTAGACCGAGACTCGCGACAGCAGCACGAAGGCATGGACATGAATAGTGCGAAGTCATCGGCTGATGAGTAATATATGGATGAGCGTGTGACCAATCGGATCATTGTATTGACGGTTGCACAATACTAATCTCGACTCTACCCTTTCAATCCCTCTCGCCAAGGTGACCCGCACATGACTGGCTTCCGCGGCCAGACGTTCGATTTCACGGGCGTAGACAATGGGTGGTATACTGTCGTCTCGGAACTCCCACACATGCACCTCAACATGCGCGTCACCTCTCCCGTCCCTTCCGTACCCGAGATCACCTACATTACCGGAATCTCAATCATCACCAAGGACGCCGACGGCTTCGACCACAGCATCGTCATCTCCGTTGCCGACCCGCAAAACCTGGAGAGTTCTTGCCCAGACGGAACGTCGCCCTGCCTGGCCGACGGTTCCCTACACGTGGTAGTCAATGGTGACGAGATACTCACTTCGCCCGGCGAAGTTACGGTGGCCCCAGGTGTTGCGATCGCCGCTGCCAACCTTCCCGGGGCGTGCCGGAGCTTTGGGTTCGAGAAGTATTGGGAGGCAAAGAAGCTTGAGCGCCTTGCTCTTGCCGGTCGAAGGCTCAGTTTTTCCTCGACTTTGCAAAATATGTCCGACTGGATTATCTCTGACCCCACAGCGACCAACAAGGCTGAATGTGAAGCGTACGTGGCCAGCGCTACGGCGGTTGGTGGTGTTGGTCTGTTCGCCAAACAGTCTGAACACGCCTCGTTTCAGATCATGACGCCGACAGCCACAATTCGCTTGAGCCACGGTCGGCTGCACCAGCTCCCCATGCGCGATCCCTCCGACCAGTTCGACCTACCGGATCACACTACTTGGCAAATGAACATGGCCATCGATCACTCCAACATAGGTCTCCACGCCACGGGCATCCTTGGCGAGACGCTGGTGCCTACTGTGGACCTTACTGGTGCCCCCATCATGAACGGCATGGACGCTATTCGCGGACAGCAGGAAGACTGTGAGTACGGCGATCGATACGTTTGGGAGGGTAGGCGAGTTTCGGTGTACTCCCATACAAGAGCGATACTTTTATATTGGCGGCATTCGTTGCAAATTTATATAATCTCCAATCAGATGTACCAACATTTTGAATAAGCAAAATAGTTCATGAAAAATGCTTGAAATGGGTTTATCCGCCTCCATGGCGGATAGGCCATATTTTGGATATTACACTTCGTCCGAACCAGCCACGCAACGATTGGTCGGTGATGAAGCTACAGAACCTCGTTGGTCATGTAATGTAACACACAAACAAAGTCAATATCATGAGTACCGGGGCATTCTCAGTAGTCTGCACATATTGGAATAGTGAGCCATACGATGCTGCCCCCACACATTGGCAGCTTTGGCAGTGGGTAACACGCTGGCATGCTGTAATGACTGTCGACTTGTGACGTCGGTATGGCATCTATAGATGGTGTGGAGGTTTATGTGTGACGGCTTCTCTGTGTGCCTCCCACATATATATATATATCGATACCAACATGTATCTACAGGTGAGATGGTTCCTAACGAAGAACAGCCAACTGTATCGTACGTGATCGCATGCATGTTATTGAATAGACTATGGTATTTTCCTACTATTTATTATCAGTATGAATAGTGTGGACACACCAAGAAGAGTACGAGTTGCTATCTACTCGTATTTATGTTATATAGGTATTGCTGCTACTGTATCACCCCGAAATGTACCCGTATGGCTAATTTCCAAGATAACACGGGCAGAAAGTGGCTTGTTTTTAATGTGAGCATCAGTATGTAGTTGGTTCTTGTGTGGGTGGGGGGAATTGGCTACGCTTCAGTTTGAGGATCGCCAGTGACTTGGGTTGAGTGTCTGGAATGCAATTGGCTTGGGTTGTTGGTCGGGGCGTCCTCGTTGGTTTGAATCTGGAGCGTGACCATCCAAATTAACCCGTGAATTGACATGGTGGGGGTCGTCGATCATTGCTTGGATTTGGTGTCTGTTTAGAATCCGACTCGAATTATGTGTAGAGTAGGCACGATAATTGACCTGAATTTAGTGTTGTCAGGTTTAGTCCAGGGGATCGGAATTACCTTGGTTGTTTGTGCGGGTTAACGTATTTGGTTTTAGTGTATGCATAAAGTGCCCTGGTTTTGTGTGCGGGTTGTCGAAACTTATTTGATTTGAGTGTGGGGATCAAAATTTACTTCATTTCCGGATTAGGGTTATAGTGTATGGATCGCACATGGCGTGGAGTTGTCTAGGTGGTGGTAATTTTGGCTTAGGTTTGGTGTTGGGGCATCGCAATTGACATAGCGTTATAGTGTTCTACATCGTTCTCCACGAGGTGTGCAATCCTATAATTAACCTAGGCAAAACCCTATGAATAATCGATCGACATCCTACTGTAGCTATATTACCACTCTGTACCGAAAACAAAAGCACCGATTTTATTGAATATATTTGTGTAAAAGGTGCTTATATTTCGGGACAGAGTGGTTTACCGCAATGGTGTGTTGGTCCCCTTCAAGACCCAGCGCGAGAAACCTGGTAGTGGTGTTTTTCGTTCGGTAGCACGAGGCCCTTAGCAGTCGCCTGGTTATGACGTTATGTGGCACGATTCACTGCAATTAGTGGTAACAAGCCCTTGCTAGAGATGGGTAGTAGGTGTTTGAATTGTTGCCAATTTCCACAATGCTTCATCTCCTTAACAGGGGTTGAGCAGGTGAGCTTTCTATTTACTTGTCCTTAGCATACCGTATAGGCGATATATATTTCCTACATTGGGTGGCGTCTGTCACTTGTTCAGAATACCGAAAGGTTTGAACGTAAGATGTTCGTCCCATCCCTGTACAGAGCTTACACTATTTCACGTAAGGGACCCCACCGTTCATTGTTTATGTATGTACCTACGCACAAACTGTTTTTTGACACGGTTACACGCTTCCCGCCCGCCCCATCTATGCCCCCCTCCGTGTTCACTAACAGATCGCGTGAATGGGCCCCTGGGACTCGTCTTTCGCCAGAGCAAGCATCACGAGTAGACCTACAAGGGCTATCTCCCTTCGCACCGGGTATAATTTAGCATATGGCAGATTCGTCGAACGATTGTCGATCAATTTCGGTCATGTGATCTGAATTCGTTTTTTCGTGATGTATGCTTCATGTGTCGTCTCATGCTCAGACGATGCTACCCGCGACATTGTGAACCTAAAAATGAAGTATATCTGCGTGCACTTCTACTTGAGCAAGGCTTGGTCGCGTGGTGCAGTGTGTATGGGTAGTAGGTGCTCGTCCACAAAAAGTAGATGCTCGTCCACCACAATCGTTCTCAGAAAGAAGGACGTGATCGCAGTATACGAGGAGTATGTGCAAGGTCCGTATGCGTGCCGACATTCGCAGGGGGTTCATTCTTGGAGACGAGGCAGTATGGCAGCAATCGAATGGAATAACAAACTCTGCAGGAATAAAGTTGTTAAGAAACGCGTGTAGCGAGAAGGTTCGCAGAAGAAAGGGCGATGCCACCGTAGGCTGGCCACGTTTGAGGCAGAATCGCCTTCTGACTACGAGTAGGGGCTCCTCGCCTAAGAACAACGCCATATATTTGTACGATTAGGCCCGTTTCGATATTGCGATCGTGCATTTACATTTTTGGTCACGGGTCCAATATGATTGCCCATCGAGTTGAGTGTACAATATCCAACACACCCAGGTATTCGGGCAAGGCATAGAGCTTTTCGGCTGAGGGGGCTAAGGGAACTAAGGGGCACGGTTTCATGGTCAAATATAAAAGTGGGTGTTTTCCACCGTTGTTGCATCGACATCGAAACGAGGAAGGTCGAACGTTCTCCGTAGTCGCGATCAGTATGCGGGAGGTGGAAGTAATTTGAGGGAACCCCTGCGTTTACCCTTATGGTCTAGATTTGCGTGTTTACCCTTTTGGCCCTTCTTTGCGAAGAGGGCGGCGGGCTTCGCTGGGGTGGCGCACGGCACGACGGCGATAAAACGCAGCGGGGTGGTGAAGCACAGGGCCGGCCAGAGGCAGTGGGCCAACGACTTCAGACCGCTTCCGTCGAAGAAGGCAGCCAATCGCCGGAGAGCAGCAATCAACTAATCTCGTGACCCACCCTCGTTTCTTTTTATCGGCATCCTGTAGGGTGTACAGATTATACCGATGTTCTCGACGCCGGGGTGCAGAGACCTTGACGATATCACAACAGGGTTTGGCTGAAGGCTTGAAGAGTTCGACGAGAATGAACCAAACGGGGTTGAACCTGTTCGGTATAGAACATTAGGTGTGACCGGCGCACCAGACTCATCCGGGCTTCAACAACTCAGTTCCAGCATAGGCGAGGTATTCTGGCTCACTCGAGTTGAGTGATTGGCAGGAAGCGTGGCATCTTGGTGTGTATTAAACTCGCGAGGAGTGAACCAATTGGGTTTGGGACGGGTATGGATAGCAGAGGTCCGTTGGAGATACATCACACGTGCATGCTGACTATGTTAGCACGGGTACCGACGGGAGGTCGATCTTTTGATGGTGGTGTGATGTGTGCTAGTGCCTGTGTGTCGTTCTTCTTCTGGGATGCAGACATACACCGCGCTTTCGTTGACGGAAGCGGGTTACGTTTGCGATACCCGCAAAATTTTACGGGACGCATCTAATGTGGTGTTTCTCCATATATTATTTATGGGTCGCGATGATGGGTGCAACACGGTCGGGAAGGGATATCGAGAGGGTGACAAGTTTGGGGAGTAGCGTTGTGGCTACTTCCCATCACGCTGCATATTGATGTCTGGCATCACGTCCTGGCGAGGTTGAGTGTGTCCACCTACCGTCAGGGCAGCATGCTGAGTTTATCATAAACCGTAGCACACAGAGGCGTTTCGTATTCACAGTACATTGAACATGGACATCAACAGTTCATAGGTTTGGTTGTTGTTTTTTCACGGGAATGTTAGTCGTACACGCTGACTGTTGATTAACTCCGCAACAACTGCGGGGGACCCAATCATCAGAACCCATATGATATAATATACTCATATTCAGTAGCTTATTTCGTATTTTGTACCGCTGCGTGGGGAGTGTCTAGTATACGGGCTTATACAATTCAATTGGATTTGTTACGATGTCAAAGACGAGCTGTTGTGCACTCCTTATTGCGGACTAGAATACAACAGGGGGAGTCGATTTGTTCTGGGCGGTGTATTATGTACGTGAAATATATTTGTTTATTGTTTGGGTGGTATATACCAGCAGGCTATTTTTTCTTCTTGGAGTTTGCCCGTCCCGTAAGTTTATGTCTCGCTATTAGGGAAATTCTATATGCTGTCATTGGCGTTGAACTGCTTGGTATTGAGATTGCCTACGTCGAATGCAGTTTGGGATTTGGCGTCTTACCGGGCAAGTGAGGACAACACCTCGACACTAGTCGCCTCTTGTACCGAACAGGGAGCCTGTGTGTGATACTCGGTGGGTAATTTTTTCCCCCATAGATTTACATTTATGTTATGTGACGAGGTATCATTGCTGCCTGAGACGTGTCCCCGGATGAAGCCTTAACTGAGTGAGTGGTCCACCAGAGTAGCCCGTGGTACAATGGTGCGGTTCATATGCGGGGTCTAAGGATACGAGGTGAATACATATGTTTTATATTTAATAAGACTGTTGCAGGCGACGCAATCGCAAGGGACACGTCGCCACAGCATTACCTTAACGAGATTGACTTTTCGTTCGACGCCTGACAGAGCAGCCTTTGTGACGGCACCATTAATTGCTTGTTTACGGAAAATACCTGGTGTCTCGTACCTAGCTGATACTAACGCGCGCAGGGCCTAGCGTATGAGAGGGCATGAAGTGGTTAAGCACTCCCTGCGGCAATCTACAATATGTAAGGGGACGGTAGTTAACAACGACTCAATGATTTCAATTATAGTAACGGCGCACAGAGACGGGCTAAGTATATGCTAGTTGAATAAAACACCAGTTGTTTCAACACACGGTATATACTGTAGGCTCGACCAGCAATGCACCATTGGGGTTAAAAATGGTACCCCGAACTCGCGGCAATACTCACGACGTGACTAATTGACACGGCCTAAACGAACTAAAAATATATGGAATGTCACGTATAGTGTCTACTGTGATACTTTTGGGGAGACACAGAGTATCCCCGTGCAGTTTTTTCTATTAAGCATCCTTGGTGTTACTCATGTTGGCGTATAATCAAGCGAAGAAGAGAAGCACCTTTTACTACTGCCAGAGCCATGATGACATCTGACTCGAAGGGCTTCAATTATGGCCCTTCCGATCTCATAAATCACGAATATGAATGCCACCCAAATATTACAAACACATACGAATTACCTGTAAATGCGGTAATTACCGGCCTTCCAAGCGAATACCATTACACTACTGTCCTTGTATGTCGAACAGACCACACGCTAGTGCATGCGATTGTACATCGCTCGTCCGACAACCTGCACTTAACAGGCCTGGGTGTTGGAATGGTCATTATCCGAGAGCAACACATTCTACCCTCTTGATGTACAGTACGTCGTATCTACTGGAATTAAGGCCTCCGGGGTTGAGCTGAAAATGCTACCGTCACCGGTGCTGTCTCTGTGGTCCACGGCCTGCCATACGGTCAATAGCCCGCGTTGAAGCATTGTTGGAAGTCCAAAACGCTTCTCCGGTAGCACTCTAGAACCCTCGACCGAGCAAGCAGCAACATCAGTGTACATTCTGCGGGTAAGCTTTACACTGAATGTAGCGCAGCTTCGATCGACGAGCACCTTGCAATCGTAGTCTTGAGGCGTCCGTCCCTGTACCCGTCGCGCGACGAAACTATTGGCCCACCCCTGACCCAGGCCCAGTGATGTACCGCTTGACAAGTGTGGCACTAAGGGCCAGAAGCTCTGAGCTGGATGATACATGACCTGGTGGGCATTTCCGGGACATCAACGCCGAGGTCACCACCAGCGTCAAGCATAGCTACGTCGTCTGATGGACGCCGCGTGGTGTCAGCGCCCTTTGCTTCTTCGTCGTCGTCGTCGTTGTCCGACCCCTTTATTCGATGGAGAACAAGACTGCCCGAAATCCAGGGTTGGTTGCCGGCACCGGCTTCATGGACGTCGAGGTTGCTGAGATTATCGTCGGTGCCACCCGCTGTGATGGCAAGCCAGACCTTTTCGAACAAGCGCCTACGGGAGAACTGGTGCTAATAGGCATGCCGCCTGAATCACGCACCTATTATAGTGCGTCAGCAAGACTACGCGGCCAGAAACCGACCATTTGTTTCGTCGCCCACTTCTACTCGTTGTCGCCCTTCTGGAACCTTGTCTCAAGGGACTTCGTCCCCCCCAATCTCACCAGACGGTCGTACCTTGCATCGACCGGCTGCGTCTCATACGTGCACCGCTCTGGCAGCACCCAGTTCAGAGTGTTGGATTCCACCTAGATTTCGTATGTTGAATCGTTGTGTCGTCGGCCCGAACATATTGTAGGCGAGATACATCAACTGCTCCGCGGGCTTCACGCTGGAAGCTCCTGCGACGTCGCCTTGCAAAGTTATGTCAGCCCACCGGTTCAAGTAGTCGTCGTCCGTTCGGGCGCAGCCCCGGAGTTCGACTCCGACGCTCAGATGGCACTCTGGTTTCTCCACCTGGCTGATCCTCTTCCTTGTGCACCGAAAACTGTATGTCCAGCCTGCCAATTATATGGATAACAATTGATCGAGTGTATGTTGCGGAAGGTCCTAAACAAAGCTGAACGCCTCAAACAGCACGGCCTCTTTCAAATATAATGCGAACGCTCCTGGAATAACTGGGACCGCTGTTTACTACGGGTAAAGTACTGTACGTAATACCGTATTGTTGGGCAGTAAGTGGTACCTAATATCACTGGCATCAGCATCCTGGCAAGATCCTCTCACCGACTGCTGTTCTGATACCGGTATACATGTTTTACAAGGCAGAAACATCAACCGATCGACTATTGCTGGAGGCCTAGAATGAATACGTCGGCGAATTTCTGGAATGCAGCAGCAGCACGTGCTCGGGTACAGCCCACGTGTTGCCGAGTTAATCGCGTATCATGGCAAGAGTCGGATCGAACGTAGATGACATGTGAGCTCCCTGTTGCTCTACTCCCCTCGTTGAGGGTTCCGTCACATCGTAGACTCCGCAGCGGATCAATGTATGCAAATGTCTCCGTAGACGCACCGCCCTCGCGCGCTGCGGTCTCCTTCTCTTCGAAATGGTCGAAGTTTAAGGCTCCCCGGTGTTTCAGTCTTCTCAGCCCGGAGAGCGTTCGGTGTATCTAATATCGTGATATGATATGAACTAAGCGAGCATCGCAGTATCTAAGCCATGGCCCTGCTACTAAGTCTGCTCGTTTGCTCTTCGCCCTCTCTCCTTGCTGCTGCTGCTGCTGCTGCTACTGGCCCCACGCGGGTACATCCACCAATACCCTTGTTTTTGGAGTTTCTCGTCGAAAACATATTGTTTCTTGTGGGGGTGGACGTATATTACACAATTTAAAGCGGCATAATAACAGGCAGTCAAAACTATCGTCTATGTACGAGTGTACGGGTTCATTGACGTACTGAGTACCAGGTCAAAATTGTCAATTGTGTTCGCTAAAACTGTTAATCATATTACTACGAGCGAACAGCGCAGGAAGCAGGGTGGCCCAAGGGTGCTGGGCTTCGTCTCAGAACGATATAGGGCCTTTTATAGGAATATCAGTCCGGCGGCGTTCTTGAGATTTGGGAATTGTCCGTCTGTCTTCAATATAACCCTGTATCTTATTCGGTATCCTGTATCTACTGTGTAGTGATGGTGGCATACCTGGGACGTAGACAGGTTCATATCTAAAACAGTTGTCAAGTAGGTGCCGGTAAGAGCCCCTAGGAGTGCAGTAGCATAAACAGTAGTAGCGCTGTATTCACAGTGGTGCGGAATCCGACGCAAGTCGACGAGGGAAGAAAGTGCTGAAAACTTCTGGCGATAAAAATGCAAGGAAAGAACCATAGTGGGGGAGGAGGGAGAGGAGGGAGCCTACTTTGTGACCCCGGGTCTGAGTTACGACTAGGAAAGAGAGAAAACGAAAGGGCGAAGATAATAATTGGGATGGACAGCAACAACAACAACAACAACAACAACACCTGCTCGTGTAGTACGAGCACGACCGAACAGGGCGATGCATTTGCAGATGCGTACGATCGTTGCTCAGCGCTCAATGTTTTCCAGAGCGGGAAGAAGATCGACACCATCAAACGAGGTCAATTCGCAAATATCTGGTCGGGAGCCTTGCCGAAAGTTCTTATCCGGCTTTGGCACCCTTACCGTTGCCGAGAAGGCGAGTGCTGCTAAACGATCGTAACCCTGTGCGAACTCAACTTTCATTACGGTTTTTCGGTGCACGGGCTACAGGTACGCAATCTATGACGCAATGGCCTATGCATTACATACGTTCAAATCGCGAGTTTTCCGCAAGAATGTGGGGTTTGTTTGGACGTTTTGAAATTCGAACAGATGTCAAAAGGGATTGGGAAAACCTCGAAACTTTGTAATCAGATTGTCGAACTACGAGAGCTGTTTCGCCTGTGAGAGACGGCCGTGGTGATGTCGACGAGGGTTCGTACCACCGCTGTAATAATAGCCGACGATCAGTTATTTTTCCGTTGCTCGACTTTGGTCGTGGAAGGCATCGACCAGGGCGGAGTAGAGCAGGAGGTCGATAACGCGGGGGATGATGACGTCGCCCACGTGGGCGCGAAAGTGGGGGCGGAAAAGGCCAGTCCCTACCTCCAAAAAGATATATGCCGGTGGGAAACGGGTAACTGTTGCTGGAGGTTGCAGCAGATCCAGCTTGGATGGCGTTACTGGGGCAGTTTCTGTTGACCCTACAGGCGATCGTGTGATGCCTGCCGTGCGAGGAGAACAACCACGCGGCCCAGTTTTATCATCCGCAGCACCAGCAGCATCAGCAACAGCCGCAGATTGTCGCTCAACCACTAGGTGACGCACTCAAAATCAACGCTGATATCCCCATCGTCGGGTTCAGAGATGGGAGCCCCGGCGCTTCCAGAGTCACAACACGCAAACGCGAAGGCTGCTGAAACTGCAGGCATCAAAGCCTACCAAGCTGGTGGCGGGCGTCGGACGAGCCTGAGAGGGAGGCAACACATCATCGCGCCTGGGGGTTTCGACATGACATAGGGACAGAGGAGAAAACTCGCCCTCTCTCACTATGCAAAAACACATCTCCAATTTCCAACATCTCAAAACGCAAAGCGCATGTTCGAGAGTATTGCTTCGGGCGAGGGGGCGGGGGGGGAGGGAGTTGCTATGGCAACCCAAACAACCTGAACAATGCAATTATTAGCAGCATTTTTTTCCTGCTGTGACCATATAAACAAACAAGTACGGGTACTTCTACAGCATATGATATGTACGTACTTCCATTTTGTTGATATACGCATGCGGGGGGGGGGTCGTGTAGAAGCTCTACTACTGCAGGCATGCATACGGATTTCATCAACGGTTAGGTCGGCTGATTTATACCGACTGGTGTGTATGCTGTGCATGTGTCGGCAGACGAGGAATTACCCCAACGATATACGACATACTCCCCTGCTTCGCGTGAAGTACGTAAGGTAGACAGATAGATAACCACCTGAACTTTCACACGCTCATCAAAATATCGGACCGTCAATACTGCATACCGTCCTGTATATCATATCATTAATGAGTATATATATGTAGCGAAACATTCAGCAAACAATCAAATTCTAAAACTGTTCAATCATCAAAATCAAGGTCTACTCCTTTTCGGTGTGTCGTCAGCTTTCGATATACTTGCTACAACAGAACCGATCCAACATCACTTCCCTGCTTCTTGTGCGATACTATACAACACAGTAGTAATACTGCCTCCTCACAGCGATGAAATGCGGCATACCTGATACCAGATGGATACCTCGTAAAAAACAAATAAATGGCTGATATTTTACCCCATGTCAATTACCACCATTTTTATGATAACTAACTTATTTCAGAGTACTGCCGGATACTGCTCAAGACCAGATTGTTATTGAACCGATCAGATTCGGCCAGGTATAGGCCCCATCTGATAGGCAGCGCCTGCAAACTACCTTGCACACACAAAGCTCAATACCAGAGGGGAAAGAAGGGAAGGGGGGAAGGGGGCGGGGTTGACATTTCTGCAGGTATCATGGATCAAACCCACGCCTCAACGAGCCACTTCAAAACAGATGTCAACAAATCGTCACTATTAATAGTCCAAACGAAACGATATAGACCTGGAGTCCCAATGCATCCGGGCGTCAGAGAGGATCTTCTCCTTCTCGCGAACATGCCCTCGAAGAGGGTGGAGCCTTCGTTTCTTGCTTTCCTCCGACCCCCAACCAACGACTCGGGCTCCCCGGCCGACCCAAACCGTCTTTCTTGACCTTCTACTCCTGTTGACCCGATCATATTCCCGCTCCTGCTCACCCAGCAACGGCGGCCGTTCGGGTTACCGCTGCTGCTGTTCATGAATAACATTATGCTGCGGCAGCAGAGGCCGTGGCAGGGACGATGGTACCGACGGTAACATCGGAGGTGTTGGGAGCGGTGTGGGCGGTGGCGACAACGGCAACGGCTGCGGCTGCTGCTGTTGCTGCGTCACCTTCGACTCCCATCCATGCCCTTCGCTTTCTCCGACCTCCTCTTTCTCCTCGTGATGCCCACGCTGGATTTCCGAACCACAACCATCATCATCCATCGACGTTTCCACCACAACCACCATAACTTCCTTTCCAGCCGTCTAGTGCTGATACCCTTACATGTTGACTCGCGTCAGAGGCGACATCGGCGTCGGCGTCTCCGAGGGCTCTCGGTATAGCCACCAACCACGTGGTTTCTCGGTCCACAGCGGCGGTAGCGGTGACTCCTGCTCCACCGAAACCAGTTCTTGCTTCTCCACGCTTCGGCCCTCCTCCATCCACATCAACTCCTTATCCTCTACACCACGCCACTCATTGGCAGTCCAAAAGCCTACCGCTATGTCGGTCCTTCCATACACCGAGGGCCCCGCCCTACCTTGATGGGGGGCTGCAGCCCATCCCTGCTGCCGTGCTCGAACGAAATCCTGCGGGTATTGCTCCGGTGACTGGACGGTGCTGCTCCCAGGCTCGTTCTCCTGGGCGTGCTCTCGTTCTCCGTCTCTCTTGGCTTCTTCCTCGCGGCTGGCGGCCAGGTCTTCTCGCTGGGCTTTCTGTAATCCAGCTGCGTAGATGGCAACATTCGCTTCAATCGCCTTCCGACTTTTCTCAGGGAGGTCCGCGATGATCGACGGGTCAATCCTAACCCTTACACAAGTTATGTTTTAAATATCAATTTGCTAGCATAATCGATCACCTCGTGCTAGGGGTTGTTTCGATTAAGAGGTGCAGTAGGTGGATACCCGGGAGCTTGCCATGATGCCAGAGAGAAGATGTTGATCCAGGTGTATAAGAGAAATAACCAAAGTGAAGTGGCCAAAGTCAAGTGAAGTCAAGGGGGCGAAGGGGGCTCCATCCCTTCGTCCCAGTATTCAGATGATATATACCTAAAACGATTTGGGAAAACCTAAATCCCGCCACAATTTCCATTTACACAAATCCACGTATCCGCACGACCAAACTCGCCAGTCTGGCGGAACATCCAGCTAAATAAATCACACGTATCCACAATCAGACACATCAGACATGTGTGGGAGTTATCAGGAACAGTCATGTCGAACACCCTGCGCCACCCACGTATTGTCCTTCGAGGAAGGGTTTTGAAAGCTCAACGCCACCGCTCCACCCCCGACCGTGACCTCTACACTGCATAAACTCCTGCTTCCTTTCCTCCCCGAAGAAACTCGAACGTGTTGGTTGGTGTCTGCCATATTACACGCAAGTGAAACTCGCTTTAGCCGCCCTCCACTCCTCGCTGAACATGGACCTGGCCTCTCGAGCGATAACATTACCGGCAATGATGGCTCATTCACCATCACTATCAAAGTACACCGTGGACCCTCTGCATCTAACCTCGACCGCATAATAGCCCTTGTCTACACCGGCTCCCCACAAACCTTCATCTCTACCGAAGCTTGAAACCGTACGAAGAAACTCAACGTGGGGTCGGACACCCGATAATGGCACGCACATTTTCGTTCTTGGGGACGTTTAGGAAACCCCGCTCCTCTTCTCACCTCGACTCCCGTACGACTTAGTATCCACATCTTGCACGGCACTACTCCCCCCGCGGAACTTGCGGTGTATGCGTGCGTCGTGTAACACGGTACTTTGGAACACTTCGTTCAACTGGGACGAGACAGATAAGTGTGCTTCATGAACGGCACATACACGACCCTGCACCCGCCGGCCATCCAAACCGACCTTCATACGACTTCCGCTGACTATACCCTGCAACAACGGTATTCCCACCTTCACCCACGACAACCGCTCAACAACCGACACCTTGCACCTGGAGTTTAACAGAGGTAATTCCTATTCGCTTTCATCAACGCCGCGCCTCGTCCAGGTCGACCTGGTTCGCTCCTCGGTTACACCATATTTCACTGGTCCCTACTTGATCGACATACTCCCACTCGACGGGCTTACCACAGAAATCGATACCAAATATCTGCGAACCAATACAGCTTTCGGTAGGGAGCTATGGAGATACAAACACCAGGAGTGCCGCAAGCTTCTGAGCTGCGCGTTCCTGCTGCGAGAAAGGTCGTAATTGGGAAATCCCAAGAGGGAGGGACAGGGGGGTTTGGCGAGGAACCGAAAGGAGGAAGGGGGAGGAAAGGGGGCGTCGACAGGGCAATGAGGAAATGAGAGCACGGGCTCCACAATACGGCAGAGCCGACCAGACGAGCAGCCGGCAGCAGTACCGAGATGACACGACGACGGGAATGTCGGCGATGTCGAGTTGGGGCGCTGAGCCGTTAGGGGGGGCCGACTCCAGGGTCGGTGGGCTTGTCAGAAAAAGGTGCGACGACCAACCAACGCGTAGAGGACTGGGGGGGGTTGACGGGTAGCAAAGTAATTGTTGAAGAAGGTAGAAGGGGGGGGGCGGATACGGCCGAACGGTTGATGGAGATGTTTGCCCCAACCGCCGGATTGTTTTTGACGTGAATAATCCGGTGAAGGGGGGTAGGGCGATTGGTGTGAGGGTTAGGCGGGTCATTGTCCGCACGCCATACGAACTTGGAGAGCGCTGAAGCGTTCTTCGGGGGCAAGCACAAGTTTCCAGCATTCAATAACGTCTACCGTATCGCGCGGGTTGGGGTTCTAGTTGACGTGTTACCAGTCGGAGACGTGACGAAGGAGCTCGAATACGAAAACGTTCGAACGCCAGTAACTTCGACGAAGCAGTGTGAGAAATTTCGGTGGCAGACGTGGCATGGAGTACGTAGAGCAATTGGTTTCCCCAATGATCAAGCGGGTCAGGTCCTGTGGTTGCGGGTGTCACCAATAGGAGTCGTAGCGGGGCGCGAGAAACTCGTAAGTATCCGCGACATGACATTTGAGAACACGGACGGGGACAAGGCGTGGTCCGTGAGTGTGACAATATATTGGGATCATATTCCAGCGTGTGCACTGGCGGGCGTGATGCACGAGAATTTACGGAGGGTTCTCGGTTTAAGGGTCAAGTTCGGGCACAGAGCACGGATTCTCAATACAACAATGGATGCCAAAAACGCGTTCAGGAAAATTCTGGTATACCCCGACGGCGCAGCGGCCTTCGCAGCGGCCTTCGGATACGTACTGACTCGGTACCTCGTTGTTGACGTACGAATGCAGTTTGGGTGGCAGGGTAGTCCGAGGTGGCGGGGAGTGATATCAGCGGCAATGGAGCATGCTTAGTGTAACACAACTATAGCGTCAGCGCCATTCTCGCGGGCGGGTGACAGAGCGGTAGAGCTCGATAGCACCGAGTACGGGGCGGCCGGTACTCAGCCGTCCGGCAGAATGTGTAGTGCGATCGGCGAAAGGAGGCGGGCCGAACGACCCAGAGTTCGTCGTGTTCTTCGTGAATGATGTCATTTCGATAGAGGTACAGTAGGATAGGGGGGGGGTGTTTTCATCGGACACGATCGTTAGCGTCCATTAATTTTCAGGCTATGGGCGAGAGGTGCGAGGGGGGGGGGCACCCTTGCTATCGCACAAAAGGGTGACTGGTTGGGTTACGCAGCAGGAGGTGTTAGGGTACGATATCAATACAGAGAGCATGGCCATTGCAGTGTTTCCACGGGTAGCAAAGTGGCCGGTGGGACGGAAAACGGCAACGGTGTAGGAAGCATTTGCCATAGCGGGAACGTTGCAGCACACGTCCTTTGTAACCCGGTGCGGACGGTACGTCGTCCGTCGGCTTTTGCATACTTCTAATATGAATATCCACGAGACGGAACGGGCCGGGGGGGGGTCGTGGGGCAGGTACAGGAGGCAGCCCGGAGCGAGACGATATTTACGGTTGTCGTGCGAATTCATGGCTGACGCGGGGTGTTAGAGATGGCTCTAGAGAGAGGAGGGGGATACGGTGGAAAGGAGCGTAATCGCGCCGTCTTTCAGTTTCGGTATGCAGCTGCCGAGTAGAACACGGACTGTGCATGGATACAGGGATGTAATAGATGTTCAATATTCCGAAGGAAGTCCAGAGACGAACGATCAAGGGGGGTCAGGCGGTGAATGAGTTAAGCTCGATAAACCTTCCGGAGGAAATGGCCATGGTCACGACGGCGCTCGTGAATATAGAAATGAGGGGAGAGAGACCGGCTAGGAGAGGGGAAAACGTTACAATGAGAGCGAACGAGTCGGCCGTAGCCTGGGTAAAGAGGTGCCGAGGTGGGGGGAAGAAGCAGGCAAGAGTCGGGGCGCTGACGAGAATGATGGGGGCAAATGGATGCAAAGGGGGGTAGTGTTTTCAGGCGAGGCATGTACGCGGGGTAGAAAACCGGCTGGCAGGTGGACTGACGGGGTGGGAAAAAAAAACAGAACCCCGAGAAACTAAACACAGAATGCCTTGAAATCGCTTGGCAGGTGCAGGAACTGGAGGGCGGGGAGCGGCAGATGTTTTCGGAAATATTGCGCACGGGTTTGAAAGAATGACGCGTGTGTCGAGGCTCTGTCTCTGTGGATAGAGATGGCTGAGGTGGCACGGAAGTGTCTGTAAAGATCACTTGTGAAGAAGAAGAAAAGTCGTGGTTTGAAAAGCCGCTTATTTGGCCATAATGGAAATAAGATTGACCTCAAGGAGATCAATGGAAAAGGGAATAGGAGTAGAGTAGAGTACAGTAGAGTGGAAAAGGGAAGAGGAGTAGAGTAACGTAGAGTGTAATTATCCGTAGCATGGGTATTGTACCGAGATGATCAGGTGCGGGCATCCCTCACCTCGATCACTCTACTCCTCTTCCCTATTTTTCTCTTCTCTTCTCTTCTTCCTTTTCCATTGATCTCCCTGAGGTCAACCTTCTTTCCATTATGGCCAAATAAGCGCCTTATCAAACCAGGACCTTTCTTCTTCTTCACAAGTGATTTTTACAGACACTTCGGTGCCACCTCTGCCATCTCTGTCCACAGAGACAGAGCCTCGACACACGCGTCATTATTTCAGCGTATGACCCTCGACTTTGGTCTACGCACCGGCTGGCACCACGGAACGACGTCTCCCGGCGAGCGCGTCACGTTCTATATTCGAAGAAATTTCAAGTTTTCCACTTCGGAGGAATACGGTTTTTGCTCCAAAACTCAGAAGATTATCATCTACCCGACAGCATCGACATCGACTCTCATCATCGACTTTCATCAAGCTCGTTAAACAGGGTTACTACAAGGAGTACTGTTTTCACGCTTCTACGCGCGAGGCAGGTAAGGAGACTGCTGTCACGCTTTTACGCGGGTAGCACGTACGAGTAATGAGTCCGGTTTCACGCTTTCGTGCGTGGAACTCGTACTCGTACATTCAACATCGTTTTCACGCTGTAATTGCAAAAATAAGCCACCGACTCTTTTTGTAACATCACACGCAAAAGCTTGGTTTTCGATACTATGATACTTTAAAGCTGTATGCGCGAAACAAGTCGCGAAAGCATTTCTGTTCATCACACGCGAATAAAGTTCTTCACTATTCCCACGCTGTAAAGCACGAAGAAACGTTACAACACCTCTGTTTCTCCGCCATCACCACTAAGGTTAGTTTCGAGCCGGCTTCACGCTAGTTGAACGCGCGAGGTCGTTATCAAAACCGTTTCTTCAAGCTACTACGCACGCAGTACGTACACATAGTGTTGTCCTCGTGCAAGTATCAACGAGAAGACCTACACGTGCTGAAATATTCAGCCAGGTCGTTGACGAATCTGCTACCCAGCGTAGCATCGGGGGGATAATCTCCTGCCTACATCTATTAGGCATCCATTTTGCAGCATCGGCTTTACGTTTTCACGCGGAAGCACGACTTAAGACTCGGAAGGAAAACTCATCCTCGCCCACTTCAAATATGGGAGAGAAGGCCAACAAACGTTGCATCACGCAGCCAGGCCGTGGATGAAGTCGGCTAACCAGCCTGCCACGGGAGCGAACTCCTGTCGGTTTATCTGCTACTATCAGCTTCTACGTCTTCTTCGACTACTTATGTACGAGCTACACTACCTCATCACTACCTCGGCTCCTGGAAGCATCGAAGGTCTACCCTGCAGCAATTCATTCAAATTTTGCTTTTCAAGCTTCTCTTTCAGGATCGGAGGCGACATGATCAACACCTGCAATCTCACCAGTGTTCAGCTCCACAGCAACACCACCGAAGCGTTCATCAAGCAGCTGGCCATCGCCATCTCCAGCGCATTAGAGACCAGCTACGTAATCGGCGACATCTAAGCTAAAACGTTAACACCACTCTGGAGGGAGTTTGCTAATTTTTCCCAAACCAGGGAGTTCCACACTATCTTGTTGCATGCTTGCTACCGATCCGTGGGGAGAATTTTCTTATTACACCGCACAAAACGCGGGCCAACAACGACATCAAACGGCACTCGCACTCTTCGAGCAACAAGGCCCAGCACATCATTACGGACCGACTACGGGGACAGGTCTTCACCAGCTCGTCAGCTCTTCATCGCCATCATCAACATCATCTCACAGCAATCTTCATCTACTCGTACATCTCGGTCTGCTATGCTTCGACTAGTTCTTCACAACAAGACCGCCTGCAGAAGATCATTAACAGCAGCACCACTTGTTTTCAACACTACTATTAATACTACATGTTCAACAAGGTCTACGCAACAACAGCACGGAAACGAAGATCGGCATCATCTTGAGCAGAATCAGCCAAGTACTACAGCTGTATTGTACTGCTGTAGGTTGCCGTTTTCTGTCATTTCTTTATCTTGGTTTTCGTGTGGGGGGTATCTTTTTTAAGGTTTTTCTCTGTTGGCTTTGCTGTATGTAGACAAGAGTACGTTTTACGTAAGATCAAACATGATGCACACTGCTGTATGCCGTCACGGATACATATCTGCCTTGTTATCAGTTGTTCTTTAGCTTTCCACAGCTTTCGATTGTTTGAGTACGTATCCTAAATACACACTCACAGTGCTGAATGTAGTATACACATATCAGTATGTAGCTGGACACATACCTGTACGAGTACACGTCCACGGTTCGATTTCTTGTCCTAGGATCCATTGGGGGGGGCGTAGCATAGGTACAGTAGATATTTTCTTACGCTTTCTTTCCTAGGATATAGCTCGCTGGTCAACACCACAGCATCACGAGTCTATTTTGCGATACGATTGCGCCCAACGTAATCTATTGCCGTACTATCGTTACTCGTAGATATATTTTGAGTACGTACGTACATACATGTACACAACTGAACGTTACACTTTTTCGCTGTACACGACGGACGTCATCAGTTTCTATTTCGATTTCATGTTGCTCTAGTTATATATTAAGGGGGCGCGGTGAACACCTATCATACGGGTTAACGCTTCCGTGCTAGGGTAAACTTCGCTGGTATACACACCACGATTTGTTTTCTTCTTTGACTTTGCTTACACCAGGTACTACTCTGTAGGATTAATATGAGTACGTGCGCACGTCTATACTCCACACTGGACACGCGTCTCAGTTTTATCAGATGTCTCTTCAACTATCAAATGTTGATTGCTGGACAAAAGAGTATTCACACGTACTGGTACATACAGTAGGTCATTGCTATTTTTGTCTGGGTACACACCCACCGACTTTCTTTGTTTCTGCAAGACGACGTACTATTTCCGTAGCTCTACCATTGTAGCCTTCAATTGAGGGGGCGGGTTGCAAGTACAGCATATAACTTTCTACGCTTTTCATTGTAGGTTATGACTCAGTGGTCATGCACTATGACTCAGTGGTCATGCACAACCACCATTAGCTTTTCTGACATGAGTACAACCATATTGTCACCGTCATCACACGGGACTGAATATGTAGTGAACTTTGTGTGTACTGTTTTCCATATTGACGCTGCACTCGCGCAGGACTGAATATGTTGTACCATTCTTTCATTCTTCACTCGTTCATTTTGATTTTTGAGTATCAGGTTTCTACACCGTAGGCATTACTCTAGCTACTGACTTTCATCACGGGGGCGTGTTAGCGTATGGACGTTGACATCCATACGTATATATTGTGATGTGCAGTCACTACGTACTTATACGAGTATATGCGTATCTTAGTCTAGATACTCGGGTAATTGATATATGCGGATATATTACAAGTTTGTCTTACTCGTAGTGCGCTGTATGGTATGCCCAAAGCATCTTCACCAGGAACGATGCTGAGAACGTTGCTAGAACGTTACTATAACGCTGTAGAGAACATTACAGGGAACAGTACTGACTACGGTAGAATGTAACTGTCCGTAGCATGGGCATTGTACCGTAGTCAGTACTGTTCCCTGTAATGTTCTCCACAACGTTATAGTAACGTTCTAGCAACGTTCTCAGCATCGTTCCTGGTGAAAATGCTTTGTGCATACAATACAACGCAACGCGAGTAAGACAAACTCGCAATCTATCCGCCTTTTGAAAATTTTCTGCTTCAACTAGAATTACCCACGATGCATACTGGACGTTGTGGGCGAGTAGAGGTCATACTTTGGGAAAAGGAGCTGGTTGCAGAAGTTGCTGGGGGAGATGGAGCTGGTAGCGGAGTTGGCGGAGTTTATGAGGTACTGTCTCTCGGAAAATGGGAGCACATAGACGACAATCGCGGGCAAGTTGGTACTGATTAAAGTTCACCACTAACAGATCTGTCACTCCCACTATTAATAGGTGACCCGTTGATCAGATCTGTTAACTACGAGCTTAAGATGACACATGCAAAGAAGGGTCCCCAGCAGAGAGTGACGCGGCGCCGACGTGGGGTATACAGAGGACAATGCCGGAGAGTGTCTCACCCTTGAGGGTCGGGGGGAGGGTGGTGAGGATAGGATTGGCGTTTGCGTACTTTCTGATGCTGCGGGCATCGGAATTGTTCGCCGGGGGAAAGGGGTAGTTCCATAGCATTTGTTATTTGCGGAGGGGGGATGTCACGTTGTGCAGAAATAGCGAGAAGCTGGGAGAAGGCAGGAGGTAGGAGGCGGACAAGATAGAGGTCATGTTCAGCGAATCAAATGGGGACCAAGGAAGGAAGGGGCACGTTATAGTCAGGACAAGGGGAGGGGGGGTGGGTGGGGGGGGGGGGGGMGTACTTCATTTCCATGCATGGCCGTAGTCGTATGACCATAGACCCTCGCATCCCTACAATACCGGGACGGAGCATGTCGGGTTTTCACCGACCAGGCAGACATTGCTAGCACCAAGCGCGAAGCGCCGTGAGGTGTTGGGCGAGTCGCATGAAGGGTGAGCTGCATCCTACTAAGAACCGCTTGTCAGGCGGACTTGCATATGGATGACAGCTTCAATGAGTTAATGTAATGTCTGGTGTGGCTACTTCCTGAGACAGCAATGGAGCACTATGTATCTGCCTCATGAATGCCTTACCATATCACACTACGTGATACGATCATTTTCCCCTTGTGCGGAGCAAAGGTTCTCCACCCCACACAAATGATCTAACTCGACCACCAGCCTGGGTAACCGCCAAAAAGAAAATCAAGAAAAAAAACGGTACCCTGGTTGTCTAGCTCACGCAAGTGAGAGGCATGTTTTACAGCGTCGTCGCCAGGCGACGCCAACCCAACCCATAAATATATAATGAGGGGGGGGGGGGGGGGGGCAATACGTCTGTTGGTGAACAGCGGAGACCCCTTCAATGGCTCTCTGGCGGGCAGAATGACGGGGAGTATGATACAGGAGGCAGGCAACCCAGAGTTCGGGGAGTGGTATTGCCGCCGTAGGGGTAGACGGAAGGGGGGCGGTGGCGAGGTTGATTCGAGAAGCGTTCGCGTTTCATTCGGGGAGAATAGCGGGGGGTGCTAGGCTCGCGGCATAACGAGTGCCGGTGGCGGTGATTAAGAAGGAATGAAGGTGGTCTTCGGATGCCTTTATAGTGTACGTTAGAGGAAACATGGAATATCCAGAATGGATACCCGAGGTGCAAGGAGAGGAGGCTGTAGAGTACGAGAGACAGCCGGGTCAGGGGACTAGATGGGGGTGGAAGTAGTAAAATACTGCAAGGAAATCACGGCCTCGTGATAGGAGGCATTCCATTCACGGTGCGCCACCGGTAGATGAGTCGACTGCGTTTCCGTTAAGGTTTTTCGGGGGAAGGCGTTAACACGCGGTGGGGGAGAGTGGCAGCGTAGCCCCTTCTCCCTCCCCCCTTTTCTATGTATTTAGTCGTAAGGGAAGCGTACCCGCCCAGAGGGGGAAAATAACAGAGCAACACCAATATTGGCTTAACCTGGAGTGCCTATACTTGCCATTTTATGAGCCTCGTTCTTGTTGAGGCCCTTTCTTATTTTTCCGGGCAGACATAAAAAATCGTTTGAACACGTCGTCGGGACACACAGCTAGCACGCAATAGCATGACGTCTCCGACCCAGTCGGAATATTTCCTCACACGACCGCAATTTGTACGTATCTCGCACCTTCGACGCCATTGCGCCACTTGAACAGGAGTCTGGTTGACAACGATATCGTGACCCTCGAAGCTGGTGGCTTCGCAGATTTGCCGTCTCTTACATACGTGTGAGTGAGGGAGTACGGATGGTGTTTATCTAGATCGGAGCCGGCCGACATGATAATAACGGTTTCACACGTTGCGGATGCCGCCACAACACGTGACCGTTAACGAGTGAACTCTTATCCTCATGTGATTGGCCACCGCGTGTCTTCGCGTCCCCGCGGTTAAAGCCCCTTCTCGATGCATACACGACGCAGGGGAGAGTTTGCGACTACCCCCCGCTTTACGAATGCCGACAGCAGACTTGAAACCATGTAGAGAGCGATTGGTAATAATAAGGTTATCGGTGCAGTGGAGAAACGACACCTACATGCCAGTTATTGCGGCAACGAGGGAGTCAGCCGAACGCGTCAAATCCGGTTAGTACATGATCCATCACATCGTTTATAGCGATACTACTACGGTAAATACCACGAAGATTTGCATCCAACCAAAACGAACGCACGTTTTACTCTCTTTTCTAAGGGACCCTTCACCAACTCGGGCGAGACCATGCGTGCACAACAACCACTCTCAGACTACATCCTAAACATGTTTGGGCTATCGTCATACCTGACGTTCACGTTATCCATAGCACGTCCGGTAATATTCGCTACGATGTATGCAATAACTCCTCCAGGAACCTCGAGTTCAACCTGCATGACACGGTACCAGCCGGCGCCTTCGTCAATCTGCCTTCTCTGGAGTATTTGTGAGTGAAGGCTAGGGTTGTTATTTCGTATACCCATTACTTCTTGTACGCCGATGCTGATGGGTGTTGGCCTACTCGCCCTTGATGACTGCACATCTGTGAGGGGTCTGCTCAAGGGAAGCTCCGGGCGCTAGGTCAGATTGCCAGTTCAACGCTGACGGTGGGACGTAAATAGCGTAACACTACCATCTCACCCGACTAATACACACATATATATATTATATATGTATATATGTCCTGACATACCACACTTGTTTGGCATATCGCTCGGTTGGCGTTATGGCGTGTCTTGAACAGGAATCTGGCGGACACCTTCATCGAGACCATCGAACCTGGCGCCTTCACAGATTAGCCGTCACTGACACGCGTGTGAGTGAGATAAAACGGATGATGTTCCTCTCGGCCCCTTGCCCGGAGCGATACCACCTAATAGGAGTGGCGGCTTGTATTCTGAGCTACTCCCACGAGGAACTTCAAGTTTTACCTGGATCACAACTTCGAATAATGTGTTTAGTGCCACCCGACGAAACAGTGTAGGAACTACAATGGTCTTGAAACAAATAGGTGATCATTTGTTTTCATTTGAACCGGCAGTTATTTACTTGACAAGGTCAACCGGCCAGGAAGTACGGAGCCAACAAGTGAAACGTCTTCCGGAGGATGTGTCAGCAACCGACATTGACGCCACGGTATCACACGTCGCGGATGGCTGCTGCAACACTCGGCCGCTGGCGATTGAAGAGTCGCCCCATCCCGATCTTCCGTTTTACCGGGAGTCAAGTTCTCTACCAATGCGCACCGGACACATTCTAAATAGCTTACGAACAGCGACCACACGCCCTACGAAGGCCAACAAGATACTTATAAGCTGGTCCGAAATGAATGACCCACACATTTTTCAGATTCGGACGTTCACGACGTTTAGAGAGATAGGTCTTGAATTTTGGTCAACGTGATCACCCCCCTCAACCCTTTAACGGATGTTGTTTCTGGTGTTTGTTTTCGTCGGGTCTTTGTTTTTGGGTTTGGGTTACAGGATCTTAGGCCCTTGAAATAACTCAAATTATCGACGTAAACACAAACAAAAAACAAGATCGCTCGTGAAGGCCCCGACAAACGCTCGAACAATATGTGTGCAAAACTTCAGCACCTACCGCTAGCACACCGCGTGACCATTTAGTCCTTCGTGCGAAAAACACGCGTATTTTGCAGTTACCTGGTGTTTACTTAATTTCGGTATAGGATATGCTTTGGACGTTAAATATGACTTCATATTACCCATACGCAGTCAGGTATCAATATATAAGCAAACAAAACTTTTGCAGGCACGCCTTGCAGTATCGGGACCGGCTCGTTCAGCAACAGTTACACAATTAACGCTATTTCCTATATAAATGCCCGGCTGATTATGGCGTCTTGTATGGCCCGTTGTGGTTCACGACACAGGTTGGGCGCTAGCGCCTGCCCTAGGACCACAGCAACAAAAACTGCTGATGTCACTCCCTTCCACTGTTCATGGCTGTCAGTATGATGTCGAATATTTGACATTCGCGTAGATATTGCAAGCGGCATTCGTGTGATTCAAACTATTTGGGTGGTTCGACTTGAAAAGTTCCTAAATGCACGTTGAAAACAATTGCTAATGACAAGATTTTCGGTACAACGGACCACGCATGCCATGTATTGTGGCAATAAGGGAGTCAGCAGAAACTTATTGAATCGGTTCGTACTGTATTCCCCGGCTTGTGTGTAGCTATGCTACAACAGTATGCACCACGCGGGTTGCCATCAAACGTTGAAAACCGAACAGTTTACGTACCTATTCAAGGAGGTTATTCGCAAACGCGAGCACGACCATGCATGCCCAACATTCACCTCCAGACTATGTATACTAAACTTGAGGTTATCGTCATACGTTCAGTTAGCTTAAACCTTCGCTACAACCCATGCATGACCTATGTCAGGGACCTCGACTACAACTTTATTGTCGCAATACAAGCCGGTATCTTCGTCAATCTTCCTCTTCTCGAAGCTGTGTGAGTGGAGCCAATGCCAGTTGATCTTTTCGGGATCCTTCCACCGGTACGCATGCGATCAAGGGTGTTGACCGTTTGAAATGTTGCTGCATGTATGATCAGAAGTTTGCCCAAATGAGGTGTTCCGGTCCAGGGCCAGCTCACCTGTCGACGCTAATTCGCACATACAGCTAGCACTCGATAGCGTCACGTCTCCGTCTCACGGGAAGCATTTCCTAACATGACTACATTAATGATGTATGTCGCTTCGTTGGCGTTATTGCGTCGCTTGAACAGGGATATCATGACAAACGACATCGCGACCATCGAAGCTGGCGCCTTCACCGATTTGCCGTCGCTTACCTACTTGTAAGTGCCACAGGGCGGATAGTTTTCCTCTGGGTGGGAAGCAACGGCTATGAAAGCCACAGTATCACACGTTGCGGTGCTCCTCCAACTCTTGACCATTGAATAAATAATAAAATCGTTCACCTCGCGTCTACACGCCGCCGCCATTCACGCTTCCTGTCGATGCGTACAGGAACCTGGGGATAGTTTGCAACCATCGTCTGTCGTACGAATGCTAGCAATATGACTGAATACATGACAAAAGCGGGTGATATTTATAAGGTCATCGGTACCAGGTAGAAACGACACTTTCATGTCATATATTGACGAAATGGCGGAGTCAGACAAAAGTCTTCGTACTCTGTTCGTAGTGTATTTAACAATCTACATGTTACTGTCATATGCATAGATCACCTGCGTTCTCATCAAACATACAACAGACGACCGTTAAACTCCCTTTTTCCAAGATAACGTTCGCTGGCACGGGCGAGACCATGCGCGCATTACATCCACCTCCAGACTATACGCTATAGTCAAGGATATCTTCATGCGTACAGTTCACGCGCTACCTGGTATGCTCGCTACCCTCCGCTACCATGAATGCGTACTACAGGGGCCTCGACTACAATTTCCTTACCACGCTATCAACCGGCGTCTTCGTCGATCTGCCTTCTCTGAATAAATTGTGAGTAGAATCTATGTTTTTGATATTTCGTACGCAATACCTCCGACACGCTGATGAGGATAGGTGTTTTGCTTTTACGGTCCAACTGGCTCTTGATGACTGCATGCTTGTGATAGCTTAGCCCAATTAACGCCTGTCGGTCCAGGACCAGTTCACCTGTTCGCCGCTGTCGTCCGAACATACAGCTATCACCCGAAGACGTGACGCCTCCCTTTCATGCGACCTATTTCCTCACATGACAACATTATTTATGCGTGTCGTTCCGTTCCCGCTATTGCGTCATATTAACAGGGGTCTGGAGTCAAACGAACTGACGACCATCGAAACGGGCGCCTTCAGCAATTTGCCGTCTCTTACAAAACTGTAAGTCAGACAGCACGGATGATGATCCTTCCGATCCGAGTTGGAAGCCTCGATACCTCACGTTGTAGGTGGTGCTACAACACTTGCCCTCTAACGATTAAAACATTGGTCCACTTGGTGTGTACACATCACCAAAGTTAAAGTCCTCCGTCGACGCCCACAGGAGGAAGGGAAGAGTTTGCCACCACCGCTCGCCCCACAAAAACCAAATAGTAAATTGTACACATGTAAAAATCAGTAGGTAAGAACAACCTTATCGGTGCCACGGACAAACGACACATGGTATGTATTGCCGCAACGAGGGAGTCAGTCGAACCTTCTTGCCACCTGTCAGTAAAGTATTCACCGCGCGGATATGAATCAAACTTAACCAACTCACGTTTTACTCGCCCACTCCAGAGGCCTTTCGCAAGCATAAAACGAGACCATGCATACACGACATCCACCTCCAGCCTCTATTCGACATCAAACTTGGGGTTATATATATAGCTTTAGTTATCGTCATGCGTGGTGTTTCCGTTAAACTCCGCCACTATGCTTGCATGAACAACGTTAGGAACCTTGGCAACAACGAGCTTACCACGGTACCAGCCGGCCTCTTCGTCAATCTTCCTTCTTTGGACGAATTGTGAGTGGAGTCTATGTTGTCCGTCTTTTGTCCTTCGACCTTCTTGTACGCCGAACATGATGGGTGTTTGGCATTGAGGTGCAGCGGACTCACGGTGGCACCGTCCCTGTCAGAACTTGTCTCAAGTGAGGCCATTGGATTCAGTATCATTTTCGCCACACGAACGCCTTGTGACAGTATTGGAGTCGCACGTTGCACGATATATCGTATCCCCTCGCCCTCGTGGGTGCATGCAGTCCTCCACGAAAACGGCTTGATGCACAATGCTCCGGTTGCACACTTGCGTCGTTGAAACAGGACTGTTAGCGGCAACGCCATTGAAACCATCGCGGTTGGGGCTTTCGGGGGCTTGGAGAATCTGCAATTCTTGTGAGTCAGCCAGTGAAGATCAATTCTCTCTCGGTCCGAGGAAATATACACGAAGAGAGCGGCTACGGGAGACGTGCACCAGATGTGTGCCCTCTGAGCGTGGCCACTCGAGGAGATTTTCACCTTACCCGAACACCGGTTTTGGAAAAAAATAAAAGTGCTACACCACTGCATCGCCTGAATTCACAACGAAACAGTATTACCAACACTAAGACATACTTGAATTCGGACGGTTTCGCGTTCAGGAGCACCGTCATTCAGGGAAGCAAGTACCCGAACAGTGCTATCTCTATCATAGCAGGACTTCAAAAACACGTTGGACACTATTTTCTCGTGCTGTGACAACGGGTGGCCGCTGACTACAGGTAAATCGTCATCACGAAGACGGTCGAAGCGTTTCTAGCACGCATTACTTTGGTAGCGTCTCCCTCGCATGCTAATTATATATGAATTTAATGTTTCCTCACACGACCACCATTTTGACGCGCGTCGTTCTGTTGGCGCTGTCGCGTCACGCTTACAGGGATCTGGAGTCAAACGAACTCGCGACCATCGAAATTGGCGTCTTCACAGATTTGCCGTCTCTCACACAACTGTAAGTCAGAGAGCACGGAATATGTTCGTTTCGATCCGAGGCAACTGAAATGGAACCTACCATGTCACACGTTGTGGGTACGGCTACAACACGACCCGTCTATTCCGTGTCCACACTTCGCCGAACTTCAAGTCCTCTGTCGACGCGCACAGAAGCCAGGAGAGCATTTGCAACCACCGCCCGACCACAAAAGACCGACAGTAAACTTTTACATCAATGTGTAAGAACGATCTTATCGGTACCATGAACTAGCGACACATGACATGAATTGCCGCAATGAGGGAGTGAGTCGAACCTGTCACCACCTGGTGTACAGTGTTCAACAGCTCGCTTGTATATAATCTACTACTGTATAAACCACGCGGATCTGAATCAAACATACGAAATGCCCTCTATACTCGCCTACTGAAGAGGCCGTTCCCAAATCCGAAAGAGACCACGCATATACAACATCCAACCACAGACTATTTTGGACAAACAAGTTGGGGTTATGAATATAGCATCAGTTAACGTCATACGTGGTGTGTCCGTTAATCTCCGCCGCTACGATTGCATGGACGCCTTTAGGATCCTTGCCTACAATCAGCTCCCTATGGTTCCGGCCGGCCTCTTCGTCAATCTGCCTTCTCTGGACGAACTGTGAGTGGAGTCTATGCTGTCTCTCTCTGATATCCGGGTCTCAGTAAACAATGAACATGATGGGTAATTGGTATGGAGATGCAGCGGACTCATAGTGACTCCGTCTCCGTCAGAACTTGAGACAAGTGACGACATTCGATTCAGTATTATTCTCGCCACACGAATTCCTCGCGACGGTATAGAAGTCGCACGTTGCACGAGATACCGTAACCCCTCGCCCTCCTTGGCGCATGCAGTCCTTCACGAAAACAGTTTGATGCACAATGCTCCGTTTGCATACTTGCGTCGTCAAACCAGGAACCTTCACGGCAACTGCATTAAAACCATCGCGTTTGGGGCTTTCGACGGCCTGGAGAATCTGCAGGTCTTGTGAGTCAGCGAGTAAATATCATATTTATCTCAGTCCGAAGAAATAGAGACGATGAGAGCGACTACGGTAGACGTGTACAATATTTTTGCCTTATAAGGGTGGTCACTTGAGGAGGTCTACACCTCACCCGAAAACGGATTTTAGAGGAAAACAGCAGTGCTATACACCAGATGAACAATCCTATGGCCTAGGTTCACAACGAAACAGAGTTACCAGCACTAAGAAAATAATGAATTTGGACGGGTTTTCGTTAAGGACCATCGTCATTCAGGGGTGCAATTAGCGTAACAGTGCTATCTCTACCGTAGCATACATTCGAACATGTTTGACACTCGTTGCTGGTGCTGTGACAACGCGTGACCGCTGACGATAGGTATATCGTCATCACAAAGACGGTCGAAGCTTGTCTAACACGTATTACCGCAGTAGCGTCTCCCTCGCATGCTAAATAGTTTACCACCACCCTATTTATGCGCGTCGTTCCGTTGGCGCTGTTTGGTTACCTTAACAGAGATCTGGACACAAACGAACTCGCGACCATCGAAATTGGAGTCTTCACAGATTTGCCGTCTCTCACACAACTGTAAGTCAGAGAGAACGGATGATATCCGTTTCGACCGGAGGCAACCGACATGGAAGCGACGATATCACACGCTGTGGGTGCTGCTACAATACTTCCACGATAACGATTTCAAGGCTCGTCCACTTCGTGTCTAGACTTAGCCGAACTTCAATTTCTCCGTCGACGCGCACTGGCGCGATCGAAGAGATTGCAACCACCAATCACCCTACAAAGACCGACTAGAATCGTGTACACATGCAGAGTTGGTAGAAACAAGCGTATCGGTACCATGGACTAACGACACATGAAAATGTATTGCTGCAGTGAGGAAGTAAGTCGAATCCGTTGCCACCTTGTAGTAGAGGTTTTCAACAGCTCGCGTGTAGCTATGCTACTACTGTATACAACACGCGGATATGAAGCAAACATAACAAATGCACTCTTTACTCGCCTACTCAAGAGGCCTTTCGCAAGCACGCACGGGACCACGTATACACAACATCCACCTCCTAACTATATTTTACATCAATGCTGGGGCTATGGACAAAGCTTTAGTTAGCGTCATGCGTGGTGTGCCCGTCAATCTCCTCGGCTAAGCTTGCATGAACACCCTTAGGAACCTTGGCTACAACGAGATTACCACGGTACCAGACGGCCTCTTCGTCAATCTGCCTTCCCTGGAAGAACTGTGAGTGGAGTCTTTGTTGTCCCTCATCTGTAATCGGGTCTCCCTGCAAGCCGAACGTGATGGGGTGTTTGGCATTGAGGTGCAGCAGACCCATGATGACACCGTTTCTGTCAGCACTTGGGTCAAGTCACGACATCCGATCCAGTAATATTTCGGCATACCAACGCCTCGTGGGGGTATTGGAGTCGCACGCTGCACGATATACCGTAACCCCTCGCCCTATTGAGTCCATGCAGTCCTTGACGGACAACGTTTGATGCACCATGCTCCGTTTGCACACTTGCGATGTTAAAACAGGATTTTTAGCAGCAACGACATTGAGACCATCGCGGTTGGGGCTTTCGAGGAGTTGGAGACTCTGCAGTAGTTGTGAGCCCGCGAGTGACGTCTCGATCCGAGTAAACAGACAAGCGAGCAACTTTCACTCACTTTATCGGTGCTGCAAAAGCGTGTGGCCGCTGACTATCGATAACACGTCGCCATGACCACGGTCGCACTGTGTCTTTACGCCACCGATTTCCGACTGTTCTCTACATCCTTACGGTCATCAGGGCAGAGTTTGTTAACACTCCTACGAACACCAAAACGTAAACAGCTAGATTAAAAAATCACAGTTTTACTATAAGAGTTTGGTGCCGCAATGAAAACAACTCTTGAAGATTTACAGTCGATTTCTCACGAGAGTGTGACACAAATGATGATACGTTGTTTGGCGAGTGCCAAGCGGACACTGACTCCGGTAGATATCGTCACCATGAAGCGTATCGAAACAAGTCGATAATAACGAACACAATGACATCCAAGTTGTAGAATATAGTATGTAAGAGTTCAACAAACAGCCTCTAACCACACGTATTTATAACCTGTCAAATCGGAGAGTGATCTCGGCGCTCCCGCGAAGACTGATGCAATATATTTTAACAACATTTAGTTGTCATCCGTTCGTCGCAACTGATTACGCTGTGTTTGGGTTGATGATATGTGGAGTACGCGTGTAGAACTACGCACACCCTCGTACGTACATACCCAAACATGTCTGAACATATACAACCCTGTCTTCAATACTCAGTACGGATAGAAAGAGCGTATGGGCCTCCATCGAGTGATGTACACCCCATGCTGCTACGCGGAGCGCATTCTTCCTTGCGGTTCGTTCGTCTGAAGGGTGAAATTCGTTGTTTTGCCGTTCAAACAGGTACCTAGACGACAACGTCATCGCGACCATCGAGGCTGGTACCTGCTCGGGACTGGGGGCTCTTGCACACCTGTGAGTGGGCCAGTGACGGTGATGTTCCTCTTGACCTAAGCAAATCAACACGGGTGCACACACACTTTCATGCGTTGGTGATTGTTCTACAAAAACCTGTCCTGTGATGATCGATGTGTCACTCGCAAAACGCTAGTGACAGCGCGCCTCGAAGCAACCGAAATTAGAGGCACAATCTCTCCACATGGCGGATTTTGGTGAGGGTGTGTTTCCCCTCCACCCCCGAACATCCAAATGTGCCGAATTAGCCGTCGAAAGATGCAGTGCAGTTGCATTGCGGACATCGAATGCCTGCAGGGAAGACAATTTTACTCCCGTTCCATATCGAGTTTCTCTCTTCGCAGGCCATATTCTTGAGAGTTTTAGTGACATATTGCCATCGACAACAAGTGTCAGTCGATGGCGTGATCAGCCCCGGTCAGCAATGAAAAGCACTGTTTCGTCGTAACTACCCCAAAATATTGGCCAGATGCCGCATTTCACACGAGGCTTGCGAAGAACACACTCGTCAGGGTAGATTGGGGCTCAATGCATAAAAATAGTTGTTGTGTATATGCTACTCGCAATCTTGCGTTATCATTTGCGTGTCTTTTGATCACTGGCCCTTCCCCTCACAGATGTGCACCTGCACAGGCCTCTTCTTTAACTCTTGAACGGCCTACAGATCAGGCTGTACCTTGTTCAAGTGGGCTATTTCCTGAAAAGTATAGGTTCTCCTAGCCAACAGCCTAAACTTTGTCTTGGTTTTTGATGAACGTGCGTTTCGCTGTAGCAAGCACACTCCGTCCCCGCGGGATGGTTTCAGTATATTTTCGCGTTTATTAGTTGATAGCCCGGGTCACGGGACTACGACACCATTTCGGCGGAGGTTCTTGACTGACAGCATCGCCTTGTGGCATTGTGGTGGGCGTTCTACAGTAGTCTGGAGGCTTGGCGCGAGTGACGTTCAGGCGTGCTAGTCTGGAGGCTTGGTGCGAGCCGCCTTTCTGCGTGCTCGCCAGCTTCGCCTAGAAAACAATATGTGGTTTAACAAAGATGGCCCTCTCTTGGCTAATATGATGAGAACTAACGAAATATCAGACCAAGCAGAGCAAGTTGGGTGTGACCATGGCGCGTGCATCTACACCCAGCCTTGAATCACTTGGCACTATTGACCGACTCACGGCAACGGTCCTTGGGCACTTGCTTGTGAACGTTCCAACAAATGGCGATCGGGAATTGATTACCACAAGACTTGTCGTGGAACTTTCTTATCACGCCGTCTATCCATGCTGTACCACTGGAACACCAAGTAATCTCCATACGCATATTACTGAGTATACCTTCACTTCTACACAGTACTCCATGCTGCTGAGTATTGGCGAGATAGATAGTCTGGTGCGTACACCTATTTTATGACACTGTTAAACGACATTATCCCCGACCATCGACCCGGTAGGCTACTGGTCACCGCTGCTGTAGCGAAGTACCTACATCTATACGACCCCTCGATTGAGGTAACAAAGTATTCCCTATGGTTACTCATCGAACCTAGCTACTCAATCAACTCGGCCAAAAGCAACGTACTCGTGATTTACACTTGCGGCAACTGACTAAGTCATATCTATACCGAAGAAACGTAACTACATCAACGGAGGTTCATATTTTCCAGAGAAGGGTCAACTGACCCATATATATATGTAGGTACAAGTGACGACAAGAATAGGTGAAATCCACCTGATGGGCACAGAGAGGCCTACCTGAAACCTTTCAGAACACCAAAACAAAACCTTGGGTCCCGGAAAATGAGAGGAAGGGCCGGAAGATGTTTCTCTAGTGCAATCTGAAGGGTGCCGAAATACTTCGTATGTATCAAAATGCATGCGATCCACCTAAGTCTTGGCCTTTGCCCTTTGTGCTTTGCGTACATAAATATTAACGACAATATACAGCGAACATGTCTATCGTTGGACATTTTACGGCCTACGAGTAGGTTGTTATATTCGCGAGCGTCACAACGTCCCCCACAGTCACAAATGATGTTCACACAAGGTTCTGGTCTTTTGGTCAATAGGTAATTTGTTTATACCACGATTATGGTATATAGTCTACTTCGCGTACGTGTATAAAAGTAGACAAAAAGGGCATTGGTTCGTATAATATATTGTTTCGATATTCCTTTAGTTGGACTGTTCATGGGGCAAATGCTGCTGCTCACCGTACAACCTACTCTCACCACTACAGCAGTATCTCTGCTGCCGCTGTGCCTGTTTGGACTCATTCCGCCGGTTTCCTCCACCGTACTGTATAGACTACTGCATTCTGCTGAACGTCCCTGCATACCTCCGCCCGCTTACGCCATTTTTCGCGACCGGCATATAGCCTACTGAGCCCATCTAGGCCATCACATGCGTACTAGCATGTAAACTACGCCTACAGAGCATTTCCGAAGTTAGGAAAGGCGATCACTCCCAAAACATAGCCCTGTCCCTATATATATATATTTCCCATGTATAATGAAGCCCCTGTTCCTCTTCCGAGCATCGCGTTCACATTAGGCGGCAAGTTTGATCGTCTTTACACGAAATGTGGCAACTCCTGCTGGTGCAAGCACGACTTTAGTACCAGCGTGCATCTGACGAACTCGTTTGATCCATCGCCGAGGGCACCCCACCCCGGTGATTCTAAACAAATATACCCCCATCCAGACAGGTTATCGTTGATCCCTAGAGTTTGATTGCCGACGCAATTGAGCAGGTGTCTCCACGCACGCCTAGAGTACAGTAGGGGGTCACTCTCACGGCCTCTTTCTCAGCGTCCCCGAGCCTCTCGGTCGATTGATCACCCTATATTGGAAGTCCTACGTATATTTTGATGTTTTCGTTTTCGTGGTTTGCATCGCCATGTAAAACATATTATGTGGCTTCGACCTAGCCCTTTCTGAATTTAGTGTTTGAGTGAGGTAAGGAGCCACCTGTGCGAGTAGTCTGAACTCGGGTTTGAAAGTATTGGACCCATAAACTCCCGAACAAAGGAAACAAATGTCCCATCTTTTCACGGGGTACGTGTATGTGTTTATCCTCCGGTGGATTGGTAAACATACACCTGGATATTGTAAAAAGTGGGTGTAAATTCATGAAGTCACTTCATCGTTGCGCCATCTCTTTTCGTTCGTGTTTGATCAGGTATCTCAACGGCAACATTTTGGAGGCAATTCCAGGAAACCTTTTCGTGGAGTTGGAGTCTCTGGACCAGCTGTGAGTTTCCCGGTCTAGCCCGTACTTTATGAGTTGGTACCATCGCGCCTCGGTTTCACTCGTCTTTATCCAGCAGCCAGCTTCCCTTTTTAATTTTTTGTCAAGTGCCGATGAACGTCTTTGTGGAGTCATGACGAACCCAGGGACCCTAATTCCGTAGCAAGGGCACACGGGTCCCGTTCGAGACGTTTTTCACTCCACATTGTGGCAGTGGTTGATCATTATTTGGGGCGCTGCGAGAGGAGTTGCGTTGCATCAATCCTGCATGGTTTAAAGGTTGATACCTATCGAAAATTATCACCAGGACAAAATGCCTTATTAAATTTCGGTGGTGGGATCACCGACCTACGTTCACCCTGTAAACATTCCGTGGCAGGAAAGGCTGACGGTCACCGGACAAATATTGGAATACATGCTATTGACAAAATGACGGTATCGAGCAATTGTTGATTTACCGTTACCGAGCAAACGTTCACCGACGTGACTTCCTTCAGCCAAACGGTTCCTGAGAGTTCTATTGAGTTACCATTTTTGGGAAAACGTTTACTAACATACCATGATTGGCTACCAACACACAAAGGTTGGTACAGCGTAATGTGTGCCGACACCCGTAACACCCTTGTCCAAACTCTCCCCCGCGATTTTCGTCACCGGTTGTGTGCTATGGCAGTTCACTCAGTGACAATCTGTTAAGCAGTTTACCGGTGGACGCCTTCGTTGGTTTGTCAGTTCTCGAAAACTTGTGAGTGCCTTGGACATTATCTGTTCGGTTTTATCATTCCCGAACGGCAGCGGGGGTATCTGGACTCCCTCGCAATTAGAGGTATCACGTATAGCATTGACCAGTCAATCTACACGCCAGGTACAGACGTGCTATATGGCACCGGTTGACGATATAGGTTTGTATATTATCATGCGCCTTTGGCGGTCTTCTAATGGTAATACCTCGTAACTACGTCATACTAAGATAAAGTTCGTTAAATCGAGTCCTGCGAAGCAGGATTGGTTTCTAGTAGGACGTTCAGCGTGCAGAAGGCGCCTCCAATGACGTGTACATTTTGCCGCGAGTCGACGAGGGAAAGACGTTTTGAAGTATCAACACGATGAACCGTAATATACGCACCGCAATGGCGGGGGAGATGCACGCGCTATGTGACCCCGTCTCTAAGATGGAGTTGTAGAAAGAGAGAACGTGTGATATACACAACAAACACTCGTGCAAACGAACACATCGCGGGACCGGTACACCAACAAATATATCGAGCGGTACGGCCTTTATGGGATAGACCTGGAAACAATGACCGGCATCCACTGTGAGGAGAGGACACAAGAGTCAACATCGCAGATGTTGTGGGCCTGTACTATCGCACCCGACTGTCGATTGGATGCTGAACATCTAGAGGTGCAATCAATGAAACAAAGAGCATGTCCTGAGTCAGATTGTAAATCAAATGCCTTGGTGTGTCAGCCACGCGCAGTATACAAAGTATATTCGTAAAGGCACTGTAGCATGATGAACATTTGAAAAAACGGTTACGGGCGTTAGGGGAGGTAGACGTTGTCCCGACCCGATGTACAGTGCCGTATACCTATTGCAGCTTCTTGAGGGGGGCATCGAACCGTAGGCGTAGCGAGGCGTATAAATTGCTGTTGCACCCATACCAACACCCAGTTTAGCCCACGATGAAGGAATACTTCATATGCCTATACTAACCTGTGCCTCGGTGTTAGGCAAAAAGTCTTGAACCTCGGGTTTTCATTAATAATGTGAAATGGGTTGAAAAACTACGAACTGGCCAACGCGGTAGGAAATTGCAGAACTAGCAGCAACGATCGACGCCCACGCGATAAGAGATATATGCCCTCGCGGAGCATGGAAATTGTATTGTCGGCGAATGGGTTGCGAAGCTCCAACAGAACCGAAACCGCACTCTGGAAATGGTAGTAGGTCACCAGAGCCCAACGAAAAATAGCACCTGCCTTTGAGAATCGCCGCTTGCGTACAAACAAAATAACGCATTGCGCCTCGGATCTATTGTCGTATTCCATTGACGGGCCCTCGCTGTAACCCTGTCTTGCCGCTCCGCCTCTTCAGGAAGCTTGACAATAACGCTCTGACCACGCTTCCGGCTGGGATTTTCGAGGATTTGAGTTTGGACGCAAGCCTGAACGAACTGTGAGTTTCTATCTTCGATTATCCAGATTAAATCATGGCTGCGCTTCAAACGTCGTCACACGGAATGTCCTTTTTTGTTTTTTTCGCCCTCCCAGTACCGCTGCCTGTCGGCTTGTCACTCAGTGGAGGATCTGGTACATACAGACACTTCAAATCGTCCTTCCGATGGTTGTTTGACGTATCCGAAACAGTGCTTCTGACATGCATCCGCTGGTTCGACGGAATGTACCTGTTGAACCCCCTAATATGTAAGATGGATACACATTACGTAGCGCGTGCGTTTTTGTGTTTCTCCACATCAAATAAAGAAAATCGCATAGACAAGTTAGTGTGAAATACGGGGTTGGTTATGTTTTAGGTGGTTTGTCGCAGGATCCCCTTTTAAAACTTGATATCAGAAAGTATTACATATCGCCCAGCGAAATACGCCGACAACTTGTGTAGACTTCCCCCAACTATTTGTTACGAAGAAATAGGCAAACAGCAGTGAGTATGCACGTTTGTTGGCTCTGTGAATAAATAATAAACAAGGACACGACAAACCTCGAACACTTCAATGGATCGTGGGAACATGGACCAATCCATACCGTCAACAATTTGTTAGTATATTGTTTGGGAACATGTTTTAGTGCGAGGTATTGCGTATCAAGATCCGGAGGAAGACGTGTGGATTTTATACCTCGTTTCCAAACAGTTTTCTTCTTATACCAGGGAGCACCATTTACACTCTGCCTTCTTCCAACTCCGCTTCGTTAGTCTTAAAATTCCTCGTCGAAACTCGCAAACAAACAGGTGTAAGCAGTGGCACGATACAAATACGAGTATTATATGAAAACAAACAAGGTTCGTAGGGCTTAGTGTGGAAGTTCGAAAGGGATCTTCGTTTTTGTTTTATTTCTCAACGTCCTGCGGTGCGCCTCGCCCATGCGACCACAACAAACATTGTTCCAACCGACCGACCATTAGTTTGAACAAATGATCGGGCGGACTATATATCAGGACGCCAGTCAACAGTTGAATCCTAGGGCAAACGGGGGTTTGCCAGGGGGTAAAGTGCGAGTAGGGTCCTGCAGGAAGTGAAAACATAATATATATATATTTATTAAGATCGATAAAAGAGGGACTACTACAGCAGCGTAAGAAGATACTTATTCGATTCAAGTCGGAATGCAGCATGTACGATACCTTTTTTGAAAGTAAACAAAGCAACCAAGGACGTACGGGTTTGCCTTTGTCGAACGAATCCGGACGTTTATTGTGTACGCGTATACCCATCACGACATCGTGTCAGTGATCGGGCTGTCCTCCATTCAATTCAGCTTGTTATTTCCCCACTTCGCTTTGTACGTGAACCATCTTGCGCCTTGTCCGGGATCTGCAGGGTAACTCGGGCCTGCAGTGCGTTCCCACCAAGTAAGCAGTACTTCTGATAGACGTCGCTGTGACACTTTTCGTAGGCGTTCGAAAATGAGTTCTCTGCGGCCCATGGTTTTGTTTAGAATTGAAATAGTCTTAGACCAAACGTTATAGTACCACTTTGTGGCTCTTTTTTCTTCCCGACTTTTATTTCGCCAACCAAAGATAAAGGCTGTGCAGCAGCAGTGCCTATGGCCAAAACAACATAGTACTCATATGTATTCAAAATATGGTACGTATCGTTTTCGTATACGTACCCGGTGTACGTCATACGTACATATTATACGTATCGTTCTCGTATATAGTGCAAGGCATGTATTATCGTAAATATTTGCGGAACAATAAAAGAGCCAACCAAGAAAATGACGTATTGTGCCTGGCATCATCTCAGGGGTCAGATGATGGCGAGACACCCCTTTTTGTTGGATTTTTCAATCTTGGGGAACATAGTGACCAACTTTATGCTCCATACGAGGGGTACACCCATTTTCTTTGGCACTATGTTGCTGATAAGATTATGAACGAGCCACAAAGTGGTACCATAACCTTTGGTCTTACAGGCCGGTTTATCTTGGATATATTTTGTAGTCACAGAGATTGCTCGCTCATCCTTTATTCGCCCTTTCATCGTTTGTTATTTAAGCGATAAATATGACACTCAAACAGTTCGAGTTTAAACGGTTCGCGTTGGGTAATCGATGATGAGTATGCCAGAGTCCGGGCGCGGGTGAGACAAGACCTATGATTTTCGTCTGGATCCAAGCTGCCATAGGGAAATCACGCTTAGCATCTTTCGGTTTAGCCGGTGAAGCCCACTCGCACAACTGGTTACCCTATTTACTCGCAAGCCTTAAGGAATATTTGAGTGTTTACATCGCGGTATGCACCGACCTTTTACTCGTTTATAGCGCTTTGTCAACAAGCTTAGATGCAACGTTTTCTCTTGAGTGGTGCATAGTGCGTTTCGCGTAGGCGGGCTACCTCCTGTGCTGGGAATTGGGGATGCCCCCCCCCCCCCTCATCGTCGAGTCTCTGTTTTTGTCTACGTGTGAATCCAAGGCCGCGTCCTCGTGTGGCTAAAGTTTGAAACCGCCTCTGATACCGCCCACCGCCATATGTATCAGTGTCTGGGGGTGAGTGTTAATCCATAACTATCATTTCTACAATCCAGCGTGACGATACGTCCCCCCCCGTCCCTCGTTCATGGGCACCTGTACATGCCACAGCTCAGCGGAAGATTTGCTGTTGCCGGATACTGCTGGTACGGAGTGCGGTAAGTACCTGCGGGGTTCAGAGTGTGACGGCCTCCTCTGATGTACATCAATGCCTGTGTCGACAAGGATTTGCGACGGGGGGCCACGATGTGTCGGGTTGAGAATGGAAATGTGGGACGCTGGTGCCAGTGTATCTTGGACGCCCGGCTAGATCATGGAGCCCATACACTGCTGCTGTATATCTGAATGTTCACTTGATTTTATATGCCGCCGATAACGTGACATATAACGGCTTGATCAATTATATCGACTGTTTGCTTATATACTATTGCCCACTGCGAGAGTATATTGATGTTCAAACCCATTCCAAAATATTATGTAAATAGTATCCACGTATGCCCCCGGTTCCCCATTTGACCCCTGCCAAACGTGCGTATTGCCGAATAGGATGTACCCCGGCCACCGCGGTTGCGTGCGACGTGAATGAATCTTGTGCTGCTGGGGCGGTCGGCTACACCGGCGGTGTTGTTGTCGGTAAGATAGACTTGCCTGAATCATCAAGGGAACCCGCCGCTACTATGGACCCGACGTATGCACCACCTGGTAAACTGCATGATGAGTTAAGCATATCGTGGTCGGCTGTGCTCAGACGGCCAACGGTATCTGGTAGGGCCGTTAGCAAGCGAGACCTTCACGCACGCTACGCCGCCCCACGTAAGCCGCCCCATGTAAGCGTTGTGGAACGTGGGGATGACATTTCACCGCTGACAAAGGTGCAATAAGTCCGGTTGGGCACCAACCACCGGTCGAAGCGTTATAACGCTACCTGTATCAGTTGTACAACGTACGCACATAAAATGAGTGCTCCAACCACGATTTTAAGAGTGTTAGGGTATGTGAGTCCTCCTGTCCGTCCTGTTCGAGTATTCGTGAATCGTGCGAACACGCCCCAGTCATGTTTTGGATCCACTGTTAATGATACTGTGAGGCCCTACAGTGGATACGTAGCCGCCCGTGTATGCGTGCGGAGCCAAACTTACGTCCTTGGCATAAGAATGACGATATGCACATTCCACGTTCGAAACCCATATAATAGGGGGCAAGCATTCTTCACTCACAAAGCTACGTACTGTAGGTTCTGCAGGAAGTACGCGTGTAACCTACCTTCCGTACTGAATTGGTGTGATGGGCCGGGCCGCGATGCTGTCATAGTTACTTACCCAATCACGGCGGGAGAACAGAAATATTGTAGTTATACCATCGAGTATACATGGAGTGCACGCGGTGCACCGTTGTAAACTGAATCGAACCTCTGGAGCCGTATGGAATACACCAAACAAAGCAATGCCTGGGGGATCTACCTTTAAAACCAGATGGGTACACAACAATCTCGAAGGCCGAGGGCGCTTAAATTGCAAAATACTTCGTTTTGTCCACACCCGTGACACCTGTCTTCAGCTACCACTCCCCCCGCAGTCTCTCCTGACCACAATTTGACCGCAAGCAACACCTGCATTGTTGACGTTACCGCTTTTTCCAGCGCCTTCCTCATTCGGATATATACCCGTCTTGGCTGTTAAAGCTCAATGCAATGGCCAAACACCCCGCCCACTTTGTTTAGAGTCTGCTACATCCTAAAATGCTGATTTGGCTCATATTGTTTTGCAGCCATGGACTTGACTCCTGGTCGGAATATAGGGATTTCGGGGTCTTAATGCACACTAATGTCTGTTCCGTATGCCAGTAAAGCAGCGGTCTGGGCCGCCTGACACACAGCGACCAACTCCTCACATGCCATGAACTCGTTGTCGATATGTTTTGCTCGCTGTTAGTATTTACGACCCTTTCGGTTCTGTAGGCAGCCTTCACACCACGAAAACGTTATGCAGTACGCAGTAACCGTATACATGTCGAACGCAAAATAATTATGGTTAGACGGCAGACGCATCGACTGCACCCTGTCCATCCCCTCTTTACTCTAAGCCTGCGTCCGTTTTCCCATCGCGTTAGGCTCATATTACTGACGTATACGGAGTGCTGCAGGTGTCAATTGACGAATCACTAACGAACAGATACGTCGAGTACTAATAAATGTTCTCACGCACTATCCCCTGCACTTCCAGCGGCCGTCCCCGCCGGATTAACGACGGGTATTTCTTTTAATTCTGCTTGTGGATTTCGCGTAGGTTGCATGGAAGACAGTGACTGCGCCACGGACAGTGGAGAGGTATGCTGCCCATTGACAAACGTTTGCGAAACTCCCAACGTCGTCGACGCCGGTGCTTGCGGTGAGCCATAATCATTTGAACGTATCCTGCTTACGTACCAGATGTATGTCAGGCCGATATATGATGTTTTCGCTCCGAGGATGTGTGCTCTAGACACTTCACACTTTGACATTTCACATCTGATTTTAGTAGCATAGACCACAACCGATACGTGTGACAGGGTTGAACGGTTTCAAAGCTGGTGAGGATGGTGACTCGTGCGTGATCTACGTCTAAAAACACAAAAAAAACAGTGACACATGGAAAGCGATAATACGGTATGAGCTTGAACGGTGTGGAGATTGTTTGTCGATACACAATACAAGCCTTAGCATGTAAACTATACAGGAAATCGTTTACATGCCCCGATTCGTGATTTCTCCACACCCTCTCGTCCCTCCAAGGTGACCCGCACATGACTGGATTCCGTAGACAAAAGTTCGACTTCACGGGTGTAGATGGCGGATGGTATGCAGTCGTCTCGGACCTGCCGAACATGCACCTCAACATGCGCGTTACCTCTCCCGTCCCAGCCGTCCCCGAGATCACCTACATTACCGGTATAGCCATCGTTACCATGGACGCTAACGACCTCGACCACACGATCGTCATCTCCGTTGCTGATCGGCACAACCTGGAGAGCGCCTGCCCTGTCGAAACGTCCCCATGCCTTGCCGATGGGGCACTGCACGTGGTAGTCAACGGGAAAGAGGTTATCACTTCGCCCGGCTTGGTCACGGTGGCCCCAGGTGTTGCGATCGCTGCTGTCAACCTTCCCGGGGCTTGTCGCAGTTTTGGGTTCGAGAAATACTGGGAGCGGAAGGAGCTCGAACGTCAGGCTCGACACGGTCGAAGGCTCAGTTCGACTGCTACTTTGCAGGACATGTCCGACTGGATTCTCTCGGATCCTACGGCTACCAACAGAGTGGAATGTGCCGATTATGTGGCCAGCGTTTCGACGGTTGGTGAGGTCGGCCTGTTTTCCCTACAAAGCGAGCATGATTCCTTCCAAATCATGACGCCTGCAGCCACCATTCGATTGAGCCACGGTCGGCTACACCAGCTCCCCATGCGCGATCCCACCGACCAGTTCGACCTCCCGGACCACATGACCTGGCAAATGAACATGGCTTTCGACCACTCCAACGTGGGCCTCGATGCAACCGGAATCCTAGGCGAGACGCTAGTGCCTACTGTCGACAACAACGGTGCCCCCATCATGCAAGGAATGGACGCTGTCCGCGGGCGGCAGGAAGACTGTGAGTAAGCTGGACGAACGACGAAAGCAATACAGGTCCAAAGGACGGAACTTGTGATAGCACAGGCAGAGTAGACGGCACCCACCTGGCAACAGGCCGTAATCGAACTCTGACGTTTCCCGGGTAATACATTTCGTGAATTTCGTTCTCTCTCTATCTCTCTCTCTCTCTCTCGCTCTCTATCTCTCTCTCTCTCTCGCTCTCTCTCTATTTCTCTCTCTCTCGACGGAGTACATTTACGTATACGATTGTTTTGATTTGCAAAACAACAGAGATCGAGCATAATGCCTGATTCCGTTTCGGGAAACATTGTGCACTATTTGTGTTTCAAGACTGACGACCGTCGCTGTTTAGGTTTGCCCTCTATCATCTCAAGCAGACGCAGATCGTATGCACGACTAACTTCAAACAAGGGGAGCGAACCTCTGGTAGAGGCGGGCAAGAGTTTTCCCTATGATAACCTCCGAGCTGTGTACATGTTTATTACCACCGTAGCTTGTTTTGAATGTGGACATACGTCGAAGAGGTGTGCTTTATCGTTTTGTCTACTACTACCGTCATAGAATGTCTGCGGTCGACCAAGAAATATATCACATCGTTTCCAACACAAACACATAATTATTTTATCTCGCACAAATTGTCTGTTGTGATGTTTAAACAAAGTACACCATAAACGTACGCTCAATCCTGCACTGGTACTATATTCCGATTGTTCGTGAAACGAGGTATCAATACTGGTGCTATTGATAGTGAAGTTGCGGGGAGACAATAGTTTCGCTACACGTTTCCCACACTGGACTGCCCGGGTTATTGCTTGTCTCTTTTGAACGTCGGAGGGAAAATACAAACAACAGGACATTCCCTCGGTTCCTCGGAATCGCGTATGCTGTCTCATGCAAAGGATGCCACCGCTCGATTTATAACGCATCCCGTGGAAGGCATCATTCCTCTCTATATTGTATAAATGACCGGTGAAGCCTCTCCATTGCAAAACTACCGATTAGTAGTACTCGACTTCGGTATGCGACGCATGCTACGGTACAGGTAGCCCTTTATGGCTGAATCGTTTTCTGAACGATCGGGCTGCTTAACCCAAATTCGCCGGACTTTCATTTTTTTTACGAATAATGTTTCGGAGTATACTTCGGCCATGATATTTTGCATCCGGCAGCACCTATTTTCACCCAAATAATGTTTTCGGTGAGGTATGACGCTCCTTAAGTGAGGATCTCAGAAAAAAACATGGTGCACCTCTTTCGTAGCATGCGTCATGCCTCCCTGGACTATTGTTTGTTTCAATATTCCATATTTCCTTATTTTTGTTTTTCTTTGTATTTTGTTTCATGTATATCTCTTTTGTTCCTGCTTCGTAGTGCTTTCGCGCCTTTCAGTTTTTTTTTTGCTTTCAAGGATGCGCGTGCATATAGATATCTGGCTCTCCCTGCTGACGGACTATACCTTTTGATGTTTTGTTCTGGTTTTCTGTTTTGTTTTTGGTCGCCACTCCCCGGGTCTATCGATCCGGAAGTATGTGCAAGTCTGTGTACACGTTTGCGTGATTACATGTGCGTACTCTCCTGTGTGTGCGCACTGTATTGTCATGCTTTCTTGCCTTTCTCAGTTTTCGGCACCTCTAAGTTTTTCTCTATTTGCATCCTTTTTTGTTTTTTGTTTTTCCTTATTCCCGTCACTTCCTTTTCTCTCTTTAAATTTCCTTTCCTCTTTTTTTATTTCCGTTTCTATGTATATTGTTTGGATCGACTTAGCTTTCTCTTGACTGAGGTGTACGATGTGCAACAGTTAGGATGTATGTCGCACCGCTTTGTACCTCGTATGTTGTGTATTATTTTCTCCCAGAGATATATTTCCCCCACAGACAGCTTGGAGACTGTCTTGTTTCCACGGACTTTCGTTTTCCTCGCGAGATAGCGTGCAAACAGGAACAGCATGATGCGTCAACTCAAACGGTTTTTGCTTTAGGACTCCCAGATAGAAATATTGGTCGGCTTCGAGAACAAATGTCTTCAACGTCGTGGTTCTGGTGAAATATTGAGCTTCGCAGGTGAATACGTCAGCTAATACGCCACCACCGCTACCGTGGTCTTGATATTAGGTATGCACCTGTAACGCCACACGCCACGCCTTCCCATTTAAACTGATTTCAAAACACTGTATTATTCTCCCTTCTCGTGACGTCGATGCCGTGTTCACTGACAGACCGCGTCAAGGACCCGCTGGGGGTCATCGTTTCCCAGGGCCAGCATCACGAGTAGATCATCTGCGAGGGCGATTCAACTCCACTGGGTACACTGTGCCACTTAGCGGACCCCTCTAACGATTGTCAATCGACTTTAGCCATTTATATCAGAGTATGTTGTTGGTTTCTCGCGCCCAAGTGAGGTTTGCCGAGGTATCGCCAAGCATCAACCGAGGTATCGTGCGCGCGCCTGTCCGCCCGTGCTATACCTACTATCAATGGGAGCGTGTTATGGGTAATATGTACTCGCTACACAAGAGAACCCTAAACAGGTAGTACGCGCTCGTTGTATACGAGGCGTAAATTCAAGGTTCGGATGTGTGCCGGCATTTGCAGCAGCTTATTCTCGAAGGCGACGCACCTTGTCATGTATCGATATTGTCGAGAATGTCGGTAGGAATCTACTGGGCACGGTTGACCGTAAAGCAAACGCCTGCAAAATGAACAGTGATGCTATCGTAAGCTTCGTAAGTTTGGGGCGAACCGTCTGGGTATTAAACGAGGGCCTGATCGACGAAAAACACCCCATTTGTTGGTAGTCCTATTCTGGTTTGACACTGGTACATTACTATATATTTTACTTTGTCCACCCAGTTGAGTGCACAACCTTCGTCAGGTGGGGTATAGAGCGCCTCCAGTGAGGAAACTCATAAGCTGTGTTGTGCACCCGGGAAAACCATAATCGATATCGGGTTTCCAACCGCTTTTTTATCGGCGTCGAAACGAGGTCGGGCGTTCCTTGTGGTGGAAGTGACACGTATCAGGAGACGTACGCGGGGAAATACCAGTCAAAGAAGTGGGCGCCGTTTGAGAAACATAATGTGTTTGATAAGCTATGGTCGATGTTGGGCTACATGTTTGCCTGGGGCAAAAACCTCGTGTGAACAAAGGCGGTGGACTACAATGCGGTAGCGAAGGGCACGAGGGCGATAGAAGGTAACGGGAAGAGGGCTACCAGAGCAAGTAGGCGGAGTGACCTACCAGGATAAACTGCTCTCCTGGACTATTGATACGTAGCCAAGCACCGGAGAAGAAGCACTCCACCAGTAAAGGGGGACTCCCTTAATTTTGCAGATTGAGGTTCTTTGGAAGCGGTGGTACACACGGTGCAATTGGGTCCGGATGATGGACTGTAAGTCAACCAATCGCAGCCCGTCACTCTATTCTCTTGGTAGTGCGCTGCGACAGTCGATGACCTCGAAAACCACCTGAGAAGTAAACTCTCCTTCTGGGTACCACGTCGGGTGAAATCCCTCCTCTGGTTTGGTCAACATGCCACACTAGCTGCCGCCGCTTCTTCACAGAGTTTCGGTCTTCTTCCGAGAATTGCTATCGGACCTGAAATGCAGGGATGTTGCCGATACAACAGCAAGTTTTGGTTGAAGGTGCCGTTACGAACTCGAATACTACTCGCGTCAAGGGTATTTCTATGGAGGTTGACGCGAACCTTGAGCAGTCCGAGAAGGATGAGCCACTTTTTCACGAGAGGTTTTGGTCGTTGGTAGTGGACGTGATGATGCTGGCCCCCAGCCTCGTCCGGCGGGCATCGCCAACGCGGTTCGAGTCATTGCGACGTATCCTGCACCGCCAAAGACATTCGGATGGCAGGAAGCACGGCACATTTTGCATGAAGTAATGGTCTACAGGCAGTCAATATGGTTAATATCAGAGGGGTGGGGTAGTGTAATTTGAATTGGAGTTACACGTGGGTGTGGACTTTACAAGTGTCTGTGGTGAAGTGGGCAAGTGCGCTGGAGCCTGTGTAGCGTGTTCGTCTCGGACGTTGGCACGCGTTAGGTACTATCCAAAGGAACCAGATATCGTGCCGAGGGCCACGGGTATTCGCGAGCCACTTTCATGTGTTGTGTCTGGAGTATGTTCTTGCGGATCGCGAATTGGAGGATTCCATGGCAAGTTATATATCGGGAGGTTGGAATATTTTCGGAGTAACACTATTATTACTACTTTTCTAACAGCAGGCACATTTTCGTCCGTCGTCACATCCTTTAGGAGCGTGTTCCTCATCGAGAGGAGTGGGTTGACTATTTAACATTGTGGTGATGTGAGGATTTTATCACCAGGCTATTCCACGAGATGGCATTTCGTAGCACGGCAACATTGGCATGACGACGTTGTGGTGATGTGGGTAAGTTTTGTCCCACCCCGTTTATGTAAGGGTCTGTTATATATGGTCGGTGGAATAGGCGTGTGGTTGATTAATTGGAGAATGTGTGTAAAACTACCACACCCGTGCATGCAGTAACTTTCCTATTTCGGGCATCCGTAGGGTATGGTGACGGCCTTGATGAGTAGGACACGTTGGCCGTTTGATGAATTGGGCGCAAACGTTCAGCGGAACCTATCACTGCTATCCGTGGAGCTTACTAGTTTGAAACGCAGAAAACTTGTTTGTCTTGGCAGAGCAGCGTGGAGATTGTCTGCCAAGCCTGCTGCAATTATCAAGTTTGGGTTGTTGTAGTCGATGACGACCTGTGCTTAAAGTCTCATAGGGTACTGGTGAACAACATGAGCGATGGCATTGGGCTTGCAACTCTACCTAGGCCGATGGCATAATTGACTGTCTTTGGTTTTTTCTTTCCCGTAGTTTTGTGTCTCGCTATACCTTAGGAGATATTTATGGATATTGGGTTTTAGAGATTCGATGTTTTGTCGGCCGTTTTGCCCTGACCATGATTGAGAGTGGGATTTATCAAGCATAGGCCCCACAATAGCGACAGTGTTGAGCAGCGAACTCTCTATATGCAGACGGTATATTAGTTGAGCTTGAAGTTTTCCCAGCGTGTGAATTTGGTCCGATTGTTCCCTTCCCGTGATTATGCGAAAGGTGGAGACGTATTTTATACTGATATTGAGCGACCCCGTTTTGGGATTGGCGTTTTACCCTGGCCAAACTTTCGGATAAGAGGTTGGGGTTTGTCGTTTTACCTTACAGAATGTGACAGAATGTTAAGGAACTATCGACGCTCCTACCGAGTGTACGTCTTGTCTAAAAGGCATCGTTCAATACTGAAACACGGCATCTATTACACAACGTTATAACCTGTTTAATCACGTCAAGACTTCGATGTGGACGCAATGGCGTAGCGGTGCATGGGCAGGTTTTCTGAGGCTCGTCTCTTTAGGAGCTCCGTGTATCGCCTGAAACCGAATTTAACAGTGTACGACGAACCCCATGGGAAATACCTTGGTATAGGTTTGCATTAAAAACGGCTGTTAAAACAAGTGTTCGACGGAACGTTTTACAGTAATATAACTTCTCGAGCCCTCGCTTTGGTAACAGTACCTATATTGTCTGTCATGTTATCCAAATTGAGGTTGGGTGTCTGGAAGGTGCCTCCACGCTACTTGTTTACTGGTAGTCAATTCGAAGGCATTGCTATGTTCGGGAAATACCATGGCACAAGGTGACAGCCACTTTGGCCTCATGTTCGACGTGCATCGTACCGTGCGTTTGGCGACATATGTAACAGTTACGCCGCAGCTGCGCCCGTACGAACTCTTGCTTATTACAGTTGTGCACGATACTAAATGGAAAAATAAATTACGGCCGCAATTATAATGCTGATTAGGTCCGCCGTGGAGACAGCTCCTGTTTATCTGGCGGGGAATGCAATACGAAAACATGTCGATGGAGGCGCGCTCGCTGTGGAGACAGCGCGCAATACCGCTCGAGGGGGGGAAGATCGACCCGCCACCTCCTTCGCGACCCGGGTGGAAACGCACGATGAAAACATATAGGTACGTGCACTCGCGAAGAGGAAATACAAATAGACGAAGACTGTATGGCCAGTGGTAGTCTACCTTTCTCTTTATATTGTTTTTCTTATTTATGCACAAGCCGCTCGCTGTGAAGACAGCGGGGCGGGGCAGGTGCGCTGTGAATGACTGTATGCGATACTGCTCGAGGGGGGGTTGTCTCCCCCCGGCTTTATCTGGAAGGGAATGCAAGGTTAAAATATATCGACGCATATTTGCCTAGGAGTTTCTTGCTGTGGAGACAGCGAGGAGCAGGTACGTTGTAACCACAGCTGGCACCACTGCTCGAGGGGGGCCGCGATTCTCCCTTCCTTCTCGAACAGGGAAAAAAACACGATGGAAACATATAGCTGCGACCACCTGCGCGGAGGAAATACAGATATCAAGAGGGGATAGACAGGGGTAGCCTACCTCTATGATTGTTTTTTCCCCTACTTTTGCACGAGCCGCTCGCTGTAGGGAAAGCGGGGGGGGGGGCATGCTCGCCGCGAAATACAATGCGCGCTAATTCTGACCACAGAAGACCAACCCAGGCCACCCCTCGCCGGTGATAAAAATATAACAACAAAGTATAATAGAACAAAGAAAATTAAATTAAATATAATACATAAATATAGAACATCACAACCTTATGGAGACAGCCCTGTGGGCTGTGGATACTTTGGTGGCTGTTTCACGTTGCTGCTCCTGCTTCCAATGTCATATATGGGGCAACACGGTGTACTTGAGGTTGCATGCGGTGTGAATCGGTCAGGAGTAACGTACCTGATGTGTATTCATGTGTAGTTTCCGTTTTTATCACTATTTTGTTTTTTTTCAATCCTCCGGCGGATGGGTAAAAATAAAGATTACGCCCTCCACACTTCCACGTCTCACTGCGTGTCGTGTGTCAATTCACCCCATGCCTCCTCGGAAGAATCAGCCCTTGCTGCCTACTACACCGGAGACTTAAGCATATTGACCCGACCTGACCCCCGAAGGGGCCCGGTGCGGTGGGGATAGCCCCCCGAAGAGTAAACTCTCCGGGTAGTGTGGAACTTGCCGAAGCTCATCCACCAACAACAACCCAGGCCAAGAAGCCTTCCCGCCAGACTAAAATCCGTTACGATCCACCCTACCCGTTTGGGCGTTGGTCCTCATTCATGTCTGGAAATTATACAAACACGCGAGGGAAGTAGGCACGCGCCACCCCGGCATCGGAGACAGACCCATGTAGGCAAAAAGATAGTATAGCTGTCGCTAGGAACTCGCGCAGTAGGATATTAGTAACTGTCGTCAACTTGTGTGCATTGGTGGGGAAAAGTACAGGAAAAAACGTCGACGACGTGCCCCGAGAACCCCCGCTGCCCACGCACATGATGGCGCAGGCTATGGCTATGAGGATCTGCTCCACTTCTTGCGTGAGGACCGTAGGGAAAAAAAAAAGTCGTCTACTATAGAAGTACAGAAAAAGTGGAGGTAACCACAACTTGTACGTGTAGAGTAACAGGTGGTACAACATCTTCTCAACACAAGAGTCAGGGGTTCGAGACCCGTGTATCACTCCGAACTTCTTTTTATGTAAGAAAAAAACAAAAAACGTACGTATAGTAGACAGATAAAATTCTGAGAAACTGATGAAAAGTGCAAAAAAAAAAAGTATTAGACAAAATAAAATTCTGAGAATTTGATGAAAAGTGCACACAAAATCAATAGTTTAATAAAGACAAAAAACGGCCATGGCCATTTTGCCAGGGGTCCCTATCACGAGAGCCTTGGTCAAAATTAGAAACTCGCATTCGCTCGTAATAAATGTAGGTATATGCGGCGATGGCCTACCGTTTCCTATGTTTGCTACTTATGTTCGGTTACTTACTGAGTACCCCCTAAGCAACAACAGCCCCGTACGGTGTCCGCGTCGCTGTGCATTTAGTCAACCCCGTAAAGGGGGCAACGCAGTACCCGTGGGGGTTCCACGCCGTCTATACCCGCCCATCGATTATACTAGACCTGACCTGTACTTCGGCATATTATGTTTGTCTACCCCTCGCCAAAACATATGGAAACACACGGGGAGAGTAGTGCTTGGCAGTTACATGTGTATAGTAGACAGATAAAATTATGAGAAACTGATGAAAAGTGCAAAAAAACAAAAGTAGTAGACAAAATAAATTTATGAGAATTTGATGAAAAGTGCACACAAAATCAATAGTTTAATCAAGAAAGAAAACGGCCATGGCCATTTTGCCATGGGTCCCTATCACGAGAGCCTTGGTCAAAATTAGAAACTCGCATTCGCTCGTAATAAATGTAGGTATATGCGGCGATGGCCTACCGTTTCCTATGTTTGCTACTTATGTTCGGTTACTTACTGAGTACCCCCTAAGCAACAACAGCCCCGTACGGTGTCCGCGTCGCTGTGCATTTAGTCAACCCCGTAAAGGGGGCAACGCAGTACCCGTGGGGGTTCCACGCCGTCTATACCCGCCCATCGATTATACTAGACCTGACCTGTACTTCGGCATATTATGTTTGTCTACCCCTCGCCAAAACATATGGAAACACACGGGGAGAGTAGTGCTTGGCAGTTACATGTGTATAGTAGACAGATAAAATTATGAGAAACTGATGAAAAGTGCAAAAAAACAAAAGTAGTAGACAAAATAAATTTATGAGAATTTGATGAAAAGTGCACACAAAATCAATAGTTTAATCAAGAAAGAAAACGGCCATGGCCATTTTGCCATGGGTCCCTATCACGAGAGCCTTGGTCAAAATTAGAAACTCGCATTCGCTCGTAATAAATGTAGGTATATGCGGCGATGGCCTACCGTTTCCTATGTTTGCTACTTATGTTCGGTTACTTACTGAGTACCCCCTAAGCAACAACAGCCCCGTACGGTGTCCGCGTCGCTGTGCATTTAGTCAACCCCGTAAAGGGGGCAACGCAGTACCCGTGGGGGTTCCACGCCGTCTATACCCGCCCATCGATTATACTAGACCTGACCTGTACTTCGGCATATTATGTTTGTCTACCCCTCGCCAAAACATATGGAAACACACGGGGAGAGTAGTGCTTGGCAGTTACATGTGTATAGTAGACAGATAAAATTATGAGAAACTGATGAAAAGTGCAAAAAAACAAAAGTAGTAGACAAAATAAATTTATGAGAATTTGATGAAAAGTGCACACAAAATCAATAGTTTAATCAAGAAAGAAAACGGCCATGGCCATTTTGCCATGGGTCCCTATCACGAGAGCCTTGGTCAAAATTAGAAACTCGCATTCGCTCGTAATAAATGTAGGTATATGCGGCGATGGCCTACCGTTTCCTATGTTTGCTACTTATGTTCGGTTACTTACTGAGTACCCCCTAAGCAACAACAGCCCCGTACGGTGTCCGCGTCGCTGTGCATTTAGTCAACCCCGTAAAGGGGGCAACGCAGTACCCGTGGGGGTTCCACGCCGTCTATACCCGCCCATCGATTATACTAGACCTGACCTGTACTTCGGCATATTATGTTTGTCTACCCCTCGCCAAAACATATGGAAACACACGGGGAGAGTAGTGCTTGGCAGTTACGGCATCGTAGACAGCTCCATGTGCTGTGAATTAGGGTTGGCGCTACGCTGCCCACACCGCCAGCCCCTTATACGGTACAACACGGTATTGTTCGCCCCCCCCCTGCGGCTTCAAACTGACAGGAAACTAACGCGGTGAGAGGCTCGCGAAGCCAAGTCACCCCGTGCATACTATTGGTGGTACGCCGGGGGGGCGGCTCACACATACACACAAGGCATACACAAATATGCCGTTCCGGCACCACCAAAGACAGTCCCGTGGGCTGTGGAACTGGATGGCCGGTGGGCGGTTCGTGTTGCCAACGCGTTTTCACGCAACAACACAATCTGATTCGGGCTTTCTACAGTCTGAAACTGGTAAGAGCCCATACGTGTATGAATTGTAGTATTTCATCCTTTTGTAATCGTTTCCTTCTTTAGCTTTTTGAGGAATCACAAGACTAGAGTGGAACATGCAGTGCCGGCACGTATAATAACCCTGTGTTTTGCGAAGGTTGACCGCCGTTGTGCGGCTCACATTGCCAACCTCCTACATGGAATAATTCGTTCTGGTTTGGACTTATAACGGTTCTAAACTGCCAGGGGACTATATACCATTATCATATATATTATGTTTGTTATCTTTATTTCTGGAATGTATTGAGGAAACACACGATAAGAGTATTGATGGGCAGTTTAGGCACCGACGGCAGACACGTGGGCTGTGAACGTTGGTGCCGCGGGGCTGTTCACGTTGCCAACACGATATATGGGAGCAACACGATATATTTGAGGTATCCTGCCGTCTGGCACAGACATTACTCATTCTATGTTGAATAAACACGAGTATTGTATGTGGTATGACGACAGCCCTTTGGGGTTATTACTTCCGGGTAACCGTTTCGCTGCCAATCGCATGCTTTCTCTTGTTGCGTTGAAACAACATTATGATACTGGTGCGGTTTGCTTTAAGGGCCATGGTGGTGAGCATAGTATTGCCAACCCTTATAGGGTGGCACATTATTGATACGCGATATATACCAAAATGTGTATATACATCAGTTTGGTCGATGGCAGACGGTTGCGTTGTACATACACGCATTGGATCGTCGCATCAGATAGCACGTACCCTAGGTTAAACCAATAAACGCTACGGGGGCAGAGGTTGAAGATCCACTCATGCCACCACGCACCGTTGAAAAAACGTCGGTGACCCCCTCCTACCCACCCCTTGTCACCACCGCCTGCAGTCACCCAGCGCGTGTCGCTGGCGTCATTTTCAGCGGGTGCATACGATGTACAACGATTGGTACGCGTGGATGGAGGGTCGCCGCTGTCGGCTCGGGCGTCGAAACTCGCTTCGGCCACGCTTTGCGCACTCGAAAATAGCTGGCGGGCTCCGGCGGTCGGCGACGGAGCCAAGATCAGGAGCAGCGCCTCGCCGGGCGGGGACGATCTCTGCACCTACGTCGTGACCTCCAGTACGCCGATAGATGTGTTGCGAGCTCCGCGAGGTGCAAGTACGTGTCTAGTCACCTATTACGGAGTACGTTTCGCATGTTGATGGTTTTTCAGGAGTTATGTTTTCTGTTTTCTCGTCGAGTGACTCGGACAGGTGCAGGTTCTGATTGTTGATAGGTCTCGCCTCGTGGCGTGGCGCGTCGAATACGGTTCCCAGTAAATTGCCGACGGAGAAGTATTGCTATCGATTGCACGTAGACCTAGAGCTACCGGTCATGGCTCCCGTAGTCCCGTGGGCGTTCACGGGTATTGCACAAGTCCACGTTGAGGAAGCAACGCCTCGCCGGATCTGCCTACCGGTTTTGTTTGGTTTGCTCGTATCTGAGGAAACCCTCATGCCCTCGTGGGGCCAGGAGAAGTTTTGTGGCTGCGTTTTATGTCTGAGGTACCTCCTGGCGGTGCGATTAGACGAACTGTTCGTCGCCGGTTAGGGAGTGGTACATGCAAAGAACTTTGTCGCGCGGGGTGACATGGTCGTTTACACCAACGTCACATAGATGGGAAACACGCGATTGCAACCGCCCCGACAAGGTAGCGGGGCGTTCTTAGGGCCATGTGGATGATGATAATCATATTGATATTGTACGCGTGCGCACTCGAACGAGGATCGTGGGCCGCGGTCGTCCTTTTTAAGGCGATCGGTAAAGCCGTTTCCATTGTGTTCAAGTTAATGTCATGTTTCCCTGGTTTCCCGACCGTGCCCCCCTATCCTCATATCGTTGTGGTAACAGCCGGGGGGAAAGGACAGTTTGGGGTAGAAAATAACTAAGAGTACGGTAATCAGTAGTATCACATTACCTCGGTGTTGGAGGAGTCGAATGATACCGTACCATTAGGAAGCTTGGTCGTCCGAGACAACTCTAGCCCGTACTAGTTAGGAACCCGGCCGATATTTTAATTGGGAGAGAGAAAGAGTATATTTGGGTTATCGAGATACTTAGGGAGGTGCATCCGGCTGCGATACAGGTATCTGACCAAGGGGGGGAATCTCTCTCCCACGACTCAGAAAACGATAAGGACTATTCAACTCGAAACATATTCAATTATTTACTGTACGAGGCCACTTGACAACAGCTGCCAACCTTATCCAACTTGGAGTACTTCACGGTATACCAAAAATCGTTGCACCGCCGCAACATTTAAATGGAGTGTTACAATAGCCCCTCCCGCGCAATAGAGCACACTTGAACAACTTACACAAGTCGGATACGGTTAGATCATAACCTCCCAAGAGATGCTTTCACGGCCACAGATATACCCCATCAATTCATATTTGCATTCATCCCATTTATTATCTTTGTCCTTCTCTTTTGTCTCCCTCTTTAGTCGTAACTTAGACCCGCGGTTATTAATTAGACTCTTCTCTTCTCGCCCCACTACGTAATGAGCGCCCAAGTGTTGGACGTGTCTGTATTAGGAGTAGGAACGGTGCTCCATCTCGAAAGGGATGCGTGGTCAATAGTCAAACGACTAAGGCAAGCAACAAATTAGTACGCCCCCCCCCACGCGCCCCACTACGGTACGTGCCTTGCATATTTAGGTCCAGAATATTTTAGCACTTTCTTACCTCGTCGACTTGCGTCGAATTCCGCCTACGCACGCAACGAAGGCGCCGTCAGAAATGGATTCGTTTTTATTGTTTCGAATATATTCCAAATATCATCTCGGTGGGATTTGAACTCGGGCACCAATCTATTCCGTCATATACAAGGGTCGCCCTTTACCCCTTGTGCGATGCTATCGCAAACACGTAACCATTACCGTTGCCTACTGCGTTCGTTGTCTTGGTTGGTTTCAGTGTAGTGGTCTGAGTGCTCGTATTGGCTACCGACATGCCATCACTGGTGGTTCCATCCGCTTGGCTCCTTCCGCACGAAAAGCTGCTTATTAACGTGTATATGTATGCCATCGCTCACGAATACGAAAGTGCCAGAACCTATACCTCCTCCTTGCCAATCGAACCCAGTACAACACCGTAACCACACCAGGTGCTATGGAACACCTACTCACACGAACCCATATAAGCCATGAACTATACAACCCGATCTCGAACAAAACACACGGTGTCGAACTCCAAACCCGAATGTAGAGACAACCAGGCCCCTTTTATACGTGTGTCAAATATTGTTTGAATACGTGCCACTGAACCCTGTCGACGAATGGACTACTACGCCCTCAGCTGGATGGAGTATTGGGTTTCATAAGATGGTGGCACCATAGGTATTTTTTCCTACTGTACGACAGCACCAACAACGACAGTGTAGAACTGTTGGTGGAAACGTGTACCCACAGCAAAATAAGTAGCCAATCAAGGTATGCTATGTGCTTACTACGGTAGGTAGAAACCAATGGTAGACGGTGGCAGTCAACGTGTAGGGGCCATAGAATAACGCGGTATAGTCGGTATCCCACGGCTCACACGTTTCAGCTCACCTTTGAAGAGCGGCATCGAACAACTATAGGGTGTCCAGCCTACCGATTGCATTACCCCGTGCATACATGAGTTTACCCTGTAAATAGCTAAGCATGGTAATATATTATCCAAATAATGACAAATGTATGATGCCCCTCGATTAATCTTTTGTCACGCCGTCATAGTTAGCGCCCGCGCATGCCACCCTTTCTCGACTCACTGGCGTACGTCCCTCACAGCTCGGCGCCCGCATCGGTTGTTCACTTTTGAATACCAGTACCTACGGTTGCTTCGCATTCTCCACCGGAAATACTCCCAACGTATACGGATATATACAGTGTATCGCGTTTCAGACAGTACCCTTGGAGGCAATTGAACCCGGACAATATTCATGGAGTTGCCACTGGCAATACACAACTCACCAACGCAAATAGTTACGCCTCCAATAAATATTGTGTAAATACGTACCAGTACCGTAACATGAATGTAAGACATCTGCTAAGCGCTCCATCTGTTGTGCGAAACATTCTATTGACAGTACCCAGAGCGGAGCACCCTTTGGTTGTGACTCGACCAAACACCTTCAATAGTCGACCGGAAGAGTACAAATATTCTGCGTAATCTTACAACTTAGAACAAGGTATTCTTCGTCATACCAATTATACATATCGGGGGACTTCTACTGAGGATCACGGCGTCAATGAGCAGGTGCGATTTTGCTTGCTTTAACGAGCATTTATCGACAACGTTCACCGCGCTTGTTACTCGGTCTATGGCCTGGCTTCCTTCTCCTGTCGCTTGTGCAAGATCGCCTAACGTTTGTTTCTACCTGTCGTGGTATACGCTCGTCGCAGACAATCAACCACGGACAAGACGAGATATTTTATTAGGGCTAGAGCTTAAAACATTAAGATGGAATGCCGCTCAGGTTTCCGAATTCGATAAGCTGTTGATAATGAATTGTGCCTCAAGGTAACGTCAGTATCAACCTCGGCCAACCAGTGTAAAGCGTAAATTGAGCTTCAGGTCCAACAACATCACTGTTCAAGTAACCACTTCTGGAATACTCTGGGTCGGGGTCTGTTCATAGATAGGCACTCATAATGTAGAAGCTCCTCCTCATGTATATAAATTACCGCCGTAGAATAAACAAATCATAAAGAAACATGGAGTGGTCAATAGACATCACCCAAACCGTTGAGTGCTCCGCAGAGAAACACGCATATTCCCTCTGTGGAACTCCCAAATACCGTTGCATAAATATCCCTGCACCGAGTACGTGAGCTAGTGCCTGGTATACCCTAAAAATCGGGGGGGTATATGATATCTATATATACCCCCTAAAAAAACATGACTAAGTACTATAAGTTGCGAATTTTTAGTCAAGTCCATATACCCCAGCGTTTTTCGATATACCCATATGAAATGTGGTATATGCAGGGTATATGATATATAATGTGATATATCATACATATATCATGTGATATACCCTGTATATCGTGTGATATACCCCGTATATCTTGTGCTATATCATATAACTGATATAATGTGATATATCACTCGCTATCTGCCCTAAAGATATCGATATCGTGTGCTACTGCCAACCACATACATACACACACGTATCATCCTGTCACATCATCAGACTTTTGTCGGTCGTGGTTGGGACCTGTTTCACGCTGGTACCGCACTGGATCGGTACTTGACGATGTGTGCCTGTTACGTACTACACAGTGTGCATGAATGCTGATACAGCAACCCCTTCTCCACGAAGTTCAAGTGCATGTAGTGGTGTGGTGCAATGCAGACAACAACAGAAGTATATCGCGATGACGCACCACAGGATTGTGTGCATCACTGCCGGTGCACAAAGTACTACGTTCCAGGTTAATGTTTTGATTTAATAATATTTTCCCTCGCGTCCATAAAGCGACCCCCCTGATCCATGTCATAGGTCACCAGGTCCCGCCGACTACAACCGGAATACTCAAACGAAAACGCAAGAGACCAGAACAAGACAAATTACAGCGAATTGTACTAAACATAAACTGGAGGGACGAGCAACACTCCTAAAACGCGAGAAAATGCACTTTATCCTGTGACAAAGAGAAGCACCTCCCACTATTTTATAGCTAGCTCCCGCCCCCACTTCGCTACGAGAAGCACGTGCCGAACCTGCTCCATCTTAACTGCTACTACAGCACCAATTCCAAGACAAGAACACAGCCGGGCACTACCACAGGTGCCGGTTAGAGTGTAGGAAAATTAGGTTTTCGGCGTTCTCGTCTTTCAGACGTACTCATACGTACAGCGATATATTCTACCAAAGGTATACCATCCGAAAGATACAGATACATCGTCAATAGAGCAAATTGCAATTTGTGATATACGCACGTAGTGTATATCGGGGTGGCTTATATGACGTATTTCACCCGATATTGGCCGATATATCAACTTCTATAAGCTTATATAGGCCAATATATCAACTTATATCACCTTATATAGGCCTATATGTTACTTGATAGCGGTCCTATATATCATGTACCAAATATCATATAGCTATATAGGCCTATATGGCTGGAAGCCCCTATATATAGCGATGTGATACTATACGATATATTTATCACATTCCGGCCAAAAAAAACATGACTAAGTACTATGGAGATATCATATCGTATAGGGGTAATATATAGGGTACCCCTATAGTGATACCAGGCACTAACGTGAGCACTCTGAACAGCTTCTCTGATCTCTGCCTGGTGAAGGATGACACATAATACCTCAGGATACCACGGTGATACGTCAAGATCACCGAATAGTACAAAACTATCACACTCAATGAAACGAAAAAAAAACACACTACCCAGCCTTCCCGTCGACGCGGTCTTCGGCTAAATAAAAGGGTATTCAACCACACAACACCGGAAAATTATCCGAAAATCAGAACCTCAAGCCTCAAATCTTAGCTCAAAAATTCTAACTGAAAAAACAGAATTTAAAAAAAATAAAAATCAACTCTCAGAAAAAAACGAAATCAGAACAATCAACTCTCAGAAAAACATCGATTCTCAGGAAAAAAAAACAATTATCAGGAGAATCACTCTCAGAAAAATCATACCTGGTATTTCAGAAAACTCAACTCTGAGAAAAAGCGATTATCAGAAAATCAACTCTCATAAAAAAATGAAAACCTCAGAAACACATCAATTCTCAGAAATACCAACTCTCAAGAAAATCAACTCTCTTGAAAACAAAAGCAACCCTCAGAAACACATCAATTCTCAGAAATATAAAGGACAATAACCAAAAACGGGTATACCCGGTCGGTTTTCACTCAAAAACGGGTACATTCTGGAATCAAGTAAAAACACGCCCAGCGAGCCATGCGATTGGACAAAAACAAATTGTACCCATTTTTGAGAGAAAATGTCTCGGGTACAACTGTAAATGTCTATTATGCTTGGCTTTCAACCGTTTTTGTTTATTTTTTTTGTTAAACACTCGCCTACAGTGTGCCTCGCTCTCCACTGCGTCTGCGGCCGCTCTTTCGTTGTTTCATTTTCTCAGTCTTTTTCACGATCCATTTAAACTATATTAAACCATTTTACGCACCTGGGTACGTAGTACGTACGTCTTCAGTCATATATACGACGATCCACCTATTATACTGCTGTCGTATGTGTGCACAGCAGTATCAACATATACCTGGTATCTATATAGGGTGTATTTCAGGTACATGCTGAGACCAAGTAAAACACAAATGCTTGCCGCCAGAACCCTCTGCGTCTAAACACCCCTGACCCTGCTCCCGACCCCACCCGGACCTGAACCCTCCAAACATAATCCGGACACATCTAAGGATATAGTTAGGCGCCGACAAGTGTGCCTGGTTATCACTACCCCTCAGAAACGGGCATGATGTGATTTTGGCCAATCTATCCTGTGATGGCTCGTGGGATGTGGTGTTTTGACTCGATTCCATTATGTACCCGTTTTTGACTCAAACCGGCGCGGGTGTACCCGTTTTTGGTTATTTCCCAAATATAAACTCTCAGAAAACCAACTCTCATGAAAAAAAAAGCAACCTTCAGAAACACATCAATTCTCAGATATATAAACTCTCAGGAAAATGAACTCTCATTGAAGTAACTCTCAGGAACACAAAAATAAACAGAAAAGTCAACTCTCAAAACATAACAAACAGGGAAGTCAAGTCTCAGAAACATAGAAATCAGGAAAAATTAACCCATGTTCATGATGGTTTTTCTGTACAAACGGAAAGCGTCCTTAGCGAGATTTCGTCAAAAAGTCAGCATGTTGGTTTTCCGACTTCGAATGCGTCCAAAAAACTCAATAAATTCGTTCAAATTGGAAACACTCCAAGTGCGAAGCATCCAAACCACTCTAAAATCCCTAATAATATAAATCCCAAATACTAAAAGCTACCGGAAAAGTTGCCTCCGGACGGGGAACACACCAAATCCTGTCGACCGGCATCGTCAAGAAATCATAACTAACTCCCGTCCCTGGACAAACGTGCCAGCCTCAATGCGGTCGACCTGCATGAATGTCCGTACACAACAGCTTTCAGTTCCTCAGACCACGTACGTGTATACGTATTCAGTCATACTTGTCGATCAATCAATAATATATTATTACCTCAGTCCACCCATAAAGGACGAACTCTCAAACGAAGCCGACTACTGGTATAATTAGCATATATACTCAAGCCTCCTTGCCAGTGGTCGCTTCATCAAGGAGGGGGGGGGGGGTAATGTCAAGTATTTTTAATTAAAAATGCTGGTACCACAAACTCAAAATATGCATGGCCGCCATCGCTCAAATATGTACCAGGTATACTTCTTGCTACAGGTACTGCTCTACAGCAGCTATTCGTACTCCATCGTTGGGCCTGGCTCATCCGTTGCCCAGAGTGCCCAATAAACCCTAACTCTGAGCCTCCCCACTTCCTACTATCATCTATTTTACCAACGGAGGGGGGGGGGGGGGGTTCTTCGGTTTTCTGCATTGTTACACATAAAAAACAAAATTCGTACGTACCAGAGGTACCAGGCACCACTATGCACGGGGGGGTAGGCATTTACCGAAGTCGGCACTCCATACGTATGTGTACGTACGTACGTACGTACGTACTTACTACAGCAGTACTGAGAACACGGAAAAGTTTGGTCGGGTTATCATTGAAGATCCAAATATTGGCCATCATTTACCAGGGATAAAGTGTACGGCCAAACAGATGAATCTCTGATCCCCTGCCAAAACAACAAACAGCACAGTAAGTAGCAGCAAGCTGCACGGGCAGGAGGCTTGCGGTAGCAGGCAGCGATGGATGACATGGGTTTGGCAAGCTACCCTTGATGCTACACCCTACCAATCTCAAATGTACTCATAGACAGGTCAAATGCAACGCGCAATCGTGAGGAAAAACACAGCAGCCAGTCTGCAGACATACCTACCGCTGGCAAACAAATAAATGCATCATCCTCCAAAACTAGAAACGCCTGGAATTGATTCTTCCCTAAGCAATCAATAAAACAGCACGAACAAACTTGATGCCTAAATCAGGGCTGAACGGAGGCATGATGCCACCACCTAGGCACCATCGCTGTCCAGCTTCCATGCTGGTCCAAACACAACCTTGCTGCGGGTGGTATTCCTCGTCTCTGCCCGCCCCCCTGCTTGATGCTGCTGCTGCTCGTCATCCGCATCATACCCCTCTTCCTCTTTTTGCTCCTCCTCTTCCTCCTCCTTCCGTTTCCAGTATGATACCAGGGCCAGGTGCGCCAGTATCAAACGGCTCTCCACTACCAGGGAGAGTTGATACGCCTCGGGTCCTAAGCGCTTGCCTACCGCGGGTGGTGACGGGTGCGGCGTCGGCGGCGGCGGCAGCGGCGGTGGAAGCGGCTGATTTTCCTGCTCCTCGCCCGTCCCAACGCCGTCCGCTTCGTGTCTCTCACTTACTCTATGCTCATTCTACTACATGCAGCCATCTCTAGTGGCTCACGAGCATCACCGAGTTCGTGCGCCTCGGACGGAGCCACACAATAAAGCTCGTCGAAGCTCCGGTACGGAGCACCAATTCCTCCTACTCGTCGGTTGGCAGACTGCAACCTTTCCCACCAGTCTCGCTTCTGCAGGATGGCACGCGGTCGAGGTCCGCGACACATTTCCCGCAGCTCCTTGCGCGCAGCCGCTCTACGAGCATCCCGTTCCTTTCTGACGACATCCAGCTACAATCTCATATCCTGCATCTGCTGCCGAAGTAGGTCGCTCGCCGCCCCGGCAAGGATTCCACGCTGTTGTGACTGCTGCGGCTGCTGGTGGTGCTTGTGCCGCTGAACTTACTGTTGGGCATTGACTTCCGTTGACGAAACTCCAGATATCACATACTATTAATCGCAGATAAACTCCACCTTTTCGACTCCCGCAAGTACAATCGGCTCGGCGCTAAACGATGCCTGCTAAAGAGGCTGCTGTTGTCGTTGGAGTTTGTCCTGGTGTTGGTGTCGACACTCCCGCCGCTAAAACCATTCGTCCTGCTGCTGCTATCTAACCTGCTGCTGCTGCATCCATTCCTCCTGCTGCTGCCGCCTATCCTCCCCTTGTTGCTGATTCCTCTTACTCCTCGTCCTTTCCTCCTCCCGGATTTCCATCCGCATCCCCATCTCTAATATACCTTGTTCAAGGCTGGCGATCTCTTCCTTGTAGCCTGTTGCTATATTACCCTCTGGTTGAGACGTGTTGCCTTCTAGGCCTCGTGTTCCGTCTGGAGGCTTGTTGCCCTCTAGGCCTCGTGCTCCTTTCGGAGACTTATTGCTATTTGGTCTCGTGCTACCTCTGGAGACTTGGTTCGCCCTCCTGCGGTATGAGCTATTCCCGCGGCCTCTACCGCGGCGATGCTCGCCGCCTCTGCGGCTGCCGTAGCTTGTGCAGCTACTCTGGCCAAGCTGGCCTCATCGTCGCCAAGGCCGCTGCCCGGTGGGGACCCCGCTGGACCCTTCATCCGGTATACAAATCGACCAGCTCGTCCTCGAGCTCTACGCCACTGGGACCCAACCAGCGAGTCGTTCCAATTGAAACAAACGCTAGCGTGTTCAAGTAACCACTGGTGGGATACTCTGGGTCGGGGCCGGTTCATAGATAGGCACACAAAATGTAGAAGCTCCTCCTGATGTATACATATTACCGCCGGAGAAGGGACAAAACAAAGAAACGACGAGTCGGTGATATACATCACCCAAACCGTTGAGTGCTCCACAGAGAGACACGCGTATTATCTCTGTGGAACTCCCCAAAACCGTTGCATAAACATCCCTGCACCGAGTACGTGATCTCTGAACAACCACGACCAATCGAATGAGTTCAACTTGAAATATCATGTATACAAGAATATCTGGTGGGAACCTTGATTGAATTCTGACACGACATAACCTCTAATTGAGGAACACAAGCACAGCACTGTCGACGTTGCTGCGCTCTCCACAGACGCAATGTTGAATAGGATGCCGAGTTTCCAGACTCGTTTAGTTTCGAGTGCTTCTTCTCTGCGTAGCTCTGCGAAGTATCCCACTCGGCACTTGTGCATTCCGCGTTTATCTCAACCACGTCGCGAAATCACAGTGATATTGAACGGCGCACAGGTGCTTCAACCACCTGAACGGCTTGCGTTACCCCACGCCACTCTCTCACCAAAAGCCCCGTCTGCACCAAAACCGCGACGATCATGACCACGTTCGCCGCAATAAGGACACCGGAAAATGCCGATATCGACGGTTCTGATTCGTCGGCAAGGTCCACCTTGAGAAGAAAGGCTACGTACAGGCTGGTCACAATAACGCCGTTTCCCCAACGGTAAAGATTTGCGTCCGCACCCCTTTTAAAGGGACCTATGCACTCGGAAATAAACACGAACACCACCGCAACCAAAAGGACGATCGCTACTTGCGCTGCACTGTTGGGAAACACGAACGCCGCGATTCCGGTAAGGGCGATCCGACGGGTGCACTCCACTAGCTCAAACCAGTACCGAGACGGCTTGTAAGCGGCCCAAAGAGAGGTCAATGACTTCAAGTGAGGCATTGTTTCCCGTTCGGGGTTTGTTAGGTCTCCCCTGTAACGAACTAGGTACCAAGAAAAGAAAGCAGGGATTCCGAGAGGATAGGCACTCAGCATCACCCAGGCATACGTCTTGTACGTGTTGTGAAGGGCGGTCGAACATTCAAGGCTATAGTCGGCACGTAAGTAGGCGTTGCCGTCGTCTAGTTGGTCGCATGCAAACGTCTGGAATATCTTGTATGAGACCGGTGAGTAAACCCAGAAAGCGAGCAATAGGGCTGCTGACTGGTGACGGTGCTTGACCACGCTTATCGCGATTTCCGAGCCGCAGTTTCTCTTCTTGCCAATGTAGTAGCTCCCCACCAGCGCCACAAGAAGTATAGGCGGCATGATCGTAGCGATAAGTAGGTGATCGTAGAAATCGGTCGTCACCAGACACGAGTACGACAACATGAGGCCAATGTCGAGGTTGATCGGGGTCAACTTGAAGACGAAATTCGCGTACACCTCTGGATACACTTGTCCCGCGATGACAGCAAACTGCATGGTGGACGATGCGAGCAACAGGAGCAACATAGGAAGCGATTGGCTGTCGCATTTATGATAACAATACCCTCCAGACGTTCGAACCTTAACAAAGGCTACTGAGACATATGGTTCAGCGCAGTTTAAAATGCACGAGTGGATACTGTATGCCATGAACACACGGTATCACATGAGGGCCAACTCGCACCACAGTCCGTAAATATGATTAGCGTTCACGATATGGATTGAACACACATGGTCAAGAAATACGGCTCCCCTTGGCTTGCAGGCTAAATATTGAGCGTGGCAAATATAAATTGGACATCTCAAATGTATTGGTTCGGCTTAGGCTATAGTACTGTAGTGAGTGTAATACATTTCGTCATAAACAACAACTACTTCCATTTACGGCTTCGTGATATACCCCGAGCTGTGGCTAACTTCGTACGCTTGATTTGCACCTTTCTTTCATAACATCCAACGGCGAAACATTTCGAGCAACGCTTGTTATTTTGCGAAATGTTTTTGACTGCAGTAGTCGACCGTTTGGTGACCCCGTTTCAATTCACTGCCTAATTGTCAAGACAGACACTGTTCGTAGATACGACCGCTAGGCCGACACGCGGAATTGTCCGCACTGCGATAACAAGTGTATGTACTGGAATACGATACAAGACTATGAAACTAGTATATTTAAGCTTTCTGACATAACTCAAATCCTCATGTGAAGGCGATCCCCCGCATACCTGATAGATAATTTGCCAGACAGTCACCACGATTTTCATCGCCGTTACAGGAAGAAGTTTCAAAGGGAAGCTTCGGCAAGACCGTCCATTCTGTCCCCAGCCGCCACGAGCTATTTCCATGCTCCCCCCTGAATTTTCAATCGCCACACGCCCCATATACCAAAGCAGCAGGCCCGCCAGCAGGAACATAGCCAGTCCGACAACGGACGCAAGCGCCAAGGCAAACTTCTTCGCACTCCCGGAACATTTCCGGCAGCTGTAAGCAACCCCTGGTGCAAATCCTTCTGCACAAACAGCACAGTCTGGATGGGCAGGCAGAGCTTTATGTAGGCGAGGCGGCATGTTTTACAGGTACTTATCAAACGATCTTGAGAACGCATATACATAAAGAAGACTTTGAAAGCTTAGTTGGTTTCCTCACTCAATACTCACTACATCGGGTTGAGAGCAAACCACAAAAAATGCATTAAATGGAATGACATGCCAATTACAACGTGTGTAGAACCAACGCACGTGCAATTGTCTATAGCCCAATAAATCTATAACCATTTTAGATCTTACATGGTCCCCTGTAGCCAACAGCGCAGATGGTATCAGGCACCGTACCACCAGTACAGGCACCCGCCCGGTGGCACTTGGTAACGACTTGACTTTGATTCGAGGTTCGGTAGTACCCCTTTTCGAGGACAAGCGTCTCCACTGTTGTGCCGCTGAAAGAGGCGGTAGCTCCAGGGGGCACCTTCTCGCAGACAGGTAAGCCGCCAACCTGAACTGAGGTGTCGGGTTTGACGTCAAAACCACCTGTTGAACATCTTGCGCAGACCTCGTAAAAACAATCTGCACAGAAACCGTCCTGATTTAATTCACACGAAGAGGGTACCCGTCGGCGTGGTCTTCTTGGCGAAGGGACGTATGGTCGTGACGATGTGACGACATTGACGCAAGGGTCGGAAATGTGATCGTCAAAAAAAGCCGTGCGACATCGAGAGAGCACAACGACGCGTGTATACATGTCAGGGGAAATAATCCCCTCTTGAGGTTATGGAAAGCATACTGAATCACGCGCAAACGCCCATACCTTGTGGTCTGATCTCATTGGCCTACAGACACGCTTTTCTAATATATGTGTGCTTGTGAGGTATTCATATATTCCAACCAACTAAAAGCGATTAAATATGAAAGCACGTATGATATTGCCAATATTTTAAAGTTAACGCGGGAACGCAGTTTCCACGCGTCGCTTGTGTCGCACAAACTCGTTAGTTGCAGTAATGCTACTTACTATCTATTATACGATACCCCAACAGCGCAGCTTCTCCGAATATACACACAGCTGATACCGTATATTGTGTTTGTTTTATTTCAAACTGAGGACGGCTACAACTTTAGCAGCCCATATCTTACATCAGCGATACAGTTTGATACCGTATATAAACATGCCGGATTTCGATCGAAACCGAAACCGATGCGCGGTGCTTTCTTGCCTCGTTCTTCACCATATAGCTGTAATCTCCGGCACGGCAGTGATAAGAGTTCTCGAAGAAGGACACGTTGGACAACCCGTCCAAATTCCCGATGCTCATGACAGCAGGGCCGTCGGCGCCAGCCTCGTTCGCCAAAAACAACGTTTTGGACACACGCAGGTACCCCGTGTGGAAAATTGCCCCTCCGGAGAACTCTGTTATGTCGTTCGAGGCAGCCATTATTTGAGAGAGGGTCGTATGCGTTAGGTCATCATGCGGATGATGTGACAGTATAATATATGCTGCCATTCAGATGTCCCAGGGTGAGATAAAAACAAAGCAAGATGCCTGCAGGTACCGCCATAATTACTTACTTCGAAGTACTTCGAAACATGCGGCTACTGAGGTCAAACTAACAACGCTGCCGGGTTCGTCACAACTCTTCGAGGTGAAGACATATGGCTTTCCCGCACGGCAATGGTTGAAACCAGAGTTATTCCATCATGTTGATATAGATGGTGTATGTTGCTAGAGTGCTGCCGTTTAGAAAAGCCAAGTCACACTTGGCTATATACCTCACTAAACAGCAAACCGTCGTCTACGACCGATTCCTGAAAAACATAATATGTTTAAAAACCTCGGGATATACGAGGCGCTTACTTGCAAAGTTGCCGCGGAAGACGGACGCAGTGAACCGGTCGACACCTGTGCCCGTGTACAAGTACACCGCTCCTCCATCTGAAGCCGAGTTACCATCGAACGTGCAAGAACTGAAGTCAGATTCTTTCTCGGCTGATCCATAAACATAGACGGCGCCCCCGAAATTGGCCTCGTTTCGTATAAAATTTGCACTGCTGATATGAATCGAACCATTCCCAACATCAAGGTTGAGAGCTCCACCACCGCTGCTCGCAGCATTCTCGAAGAATACGACGGTTCCATTCGAGCCAAGACTTGAGCCTGCTTCGGGATACATCACACGTACAGCACGCGACGTTTGTTAGCGCAAAGGTTTTTCTGAGGCAATTTCCTCTGCTACTATAAGGTACAGCACAGCAAAAAACATCGGCCACGACACAGTTTGAAGTCCCAGACTCCCAGGTCGACATTTTTCAAGGGAAACGTTTGGTAGACGAAACACAAAACAAAAACTCAAGACAAGAGTGGGTCCGCTGGATGTTGTTTGCTTGGCTTTGTCTCGATGCGATCCCAACGTTAGTTAATAATGAAAGGCGTGTACTTACCCATACGTTACCGAATACAACTTGATATCAGAGCCCTCCGAAGGCGCGCGCGTAGAGGTTCAGTAGGTTTAAAATGTATCCTAAGGTTTGTGACTGAAGGCTGGGGGGTTACTGCCGGCCTATCGTATACGCGTACGTACAATGTTCTAGCTGGTACATAATGTGTATGTGAAAATTAAATGTTTTTCATGTTCCAATTTCCGCAGCAGCTTCATAATCAACAATAGCGGCTTCAGAATCACGTGTTGCAGATAATTGCACTCCTCCTCGAAGAAAAAACGGAGGCCACTCAGCCGAAAATGGAATGATATCCTCCATCAACAACTTTAATAATGCCTAAACGACAGCAACGTAGGTACGGCTTGTTGTGTTTGCATCCTGTCAATCGTTTCCGGTGTTTGCGTGCTGACAATCGTTTCCTTGAGCGGTTCACACCGGCCCGCAGGAGAAATGGGGTTACGGCCTAAATTCAACATGACCCAGCACAGGTGGCGAGAGAACACCTACGTCTCTCGCGGTGCCCATAAAGGCGGCGTGATATGTACTACGTTCACCTCTCAGTCGGAGTTTTGATTAAACAACGTGTCCAAACATACTGTCAATGCAAGGCCTTCTTTGTGTGTAGGCTTCACCGGAATAACCCGCATGGTTTGGGAGGTATAACGTCTGTTGAAACATATTTATTTCCAAGGAACGGTATATCGGGGGTATCAACTTGAATAAAATTTAACCATATTCCGGCAGTACTGCTTAAAACGAGATGGGCCCGATAGCTTCATCTCCGAAATGGTTAGGATTGGATGCACGTATATCGGCAACTCTCCGTCGTTCCCAATATCATTATTTGTGTATTGTATCGGAAAATGTAAAACTTGAGAAGGAGATTTAATCGCCGGAAGCTCTTGAACCGCGCGGGTTACTTTTTCTTGCGCCCAGAGACTGCACGCTGCACATACAAGTGGAATGGTGCCCTTCAGCAAATGTTCTACACGTCACACAAGTTTCGATGCCTCTCCCATTGGCACAAGGCAATAATTATATGGTTAGGTTTATAGTACGTTCACGACAGCCTGCTGCATTCATATCCAACATATTTTTTGCTTCTCGTTCATACACCGAATTATCCTCTCTATACTAGCCAAGAGCGTCAACGTATTGCTGCTACAGCCCATATTCGTCATCGGCAACACGTCATTTGCAACAATTGTCCCTATCATTCCCATGAAGCAGCCCTCAGAGGTTTAACTATTGTCGTTTAGCGTCCTTGCTGCTCAAGGCGTATGGTGTTGGCGTTGTAAATAATAGCACAAGTAGCTGAAGTAATTGTTCAATGCGAGTGAATCTTCCACTATTATAGTCTTCGTGATATCATGCCCGAGAGCAGGATGTCCCCAAGAAATTCGATTCGGGTGTCTATGTGTACATTTGTTTTAGATGCAGGCAACGAATTTTGGGCGGGCATTTTGCAACTGAAGTAAGAGGAACGTGACACCTGCATCCATAATATCACCCACACACCTGGATTGGGTAGTAGTTCAGCGGAATATTCTTTGCTGCCGGCGATAATTATGTTGCTGAGATCCACTGCAAAGGCACCTGCAATTTGCGGTATTAAACAGTCGTGCGGTGGGTGCATTCTTGAGCGTGTCATATGAATTAAAACATGCAGCACATTGGTATTATTCCAATACGAAGTTTAAGTTTCCATTTTCGCCAAACCGCCTATATTTGCGTTCCCCCACACAGAAAACAAAGTCCCGATCGCCAAGCTAGTTCACAAACCTACTAGACTTCGTATTTCAGGCGTCAACCGACATATCCCTGAACGTACAAATTACTCGATCTTAAGACCTGTTCGCTTGGGTGAAAGGTGGATTCGTTTAATATAAATGTTGCGCCCACACGATTCAACGTAACGTGTTCCCTAACAATTTTATGATCAGAGGCGCTGGCTGTATCCATTCGAGAAATTGTGCCAAGGTGGATACATAATATATCAAGTTAGACTGGTCGCAACAAAATGTATCACTCAACACTAGACACCTTTCAAACTCGGCATTCATAGTACTTTTGAAAATTAATTCGCAAAAACATGCGTGAACGACTTTGAAACATTTTTTTTTTTTTTTTGAATTCATGCATTTTGTTCTCCCTGGATCTTTGGGGAAGAGCCATTCACGCTTTTTCTACGTGAGGGGCAAAACCGGCCCTCACGTAGAATTTAGGTGATTATTTTTGCCAATTGGAGTGTTTCAAATCGATCCGTGGAGTTGACAACCAGGCACCCAGCGCGGGTCGAATGTTCGAGGAGGCAGTGCGATGGACGCGAGGGCTCACTCGGCACGGTCTTCTAGTCGCTGAGAGAAGGGTCCGCCTCCTCCCTCCGACGACCGCGGCCAACACAGCAGCAGCAGCAGCTGCTGCTGCTGCTGCTGCTGCTGCCGCTGTGCAAAATAAATAAATCTGCTGCTGCTGCTGCTGGATACCGTATTGTGGAACAAGCTCTGCAGACACGAATTGACAACCCGACTCTCCAAACGGGAGCTGGCCGCCGCCGCTGCCGCGACGCCACTGCCACCAACACTGCTGCTGGTGCTATTGGTGTGCTGCTGTGGCTGCTCTCGACAATAGTCGATGCATCTCGTACGTGGAACATGATCCGCGATGTATCACGGAGCAGAACTGGCAACAGACTCTGTTTTGCGTTTTGCGTTTTGTGGATAGACACACGCGGAGGCCAGTCAAGTGCAGCAGCACCACCACCACAGCAGCAGCAGCAGCAGCAGCAGCAGCAGCAGCAGCAGCAGCAGCAGCAGCAGCAGCGGTGGCGGGGGCGGCGGTGGCGGGGGCGGCGGTGGCGGAGGTGGCGGTTCGTGCGGCTGCGGCACAGAAGCAGCAGGAGCAGCTATATAGGGGAGGCCAAAACACGTATGTGTACGTACTTCGTATACGAGTAGCAGTTTACCATTTATTTGCTTTTGGTTTTATGGCCTCTAGCCTATCTGCTTCTGCTGCTGCTGCTGCTGCTGCTTCCACAACAGCTGTGAAAACAATTTGGCTGTGCAGCCGCCGCCTCCGCCGCCGCCGCCGCCGCCGCCGCCGCCGCGCCGACGTCGGCGGCGCTGCTGCTGCTACTCTGCTGTGCTGCTGCTGCTGCTGCTGCTGCTGCTCTGCTGCTGTGCTGCTGCTGCTGTGCCGAGTCAGCTGTGCTGCGGCTGTTCTCACATACCAGGTATCATATCATACCTGGGACGGCTTTATGAATACCTGGTACCTGGTTATATACATGGAAGGGATTTTACTTGGATAACGACCAAACACTTTACCTATGAATGACTTTGAAACAACTTTTCAAATCGGGTTCTTCGTCTTCAAAAAAAATATTCGATTTCAAAATCCACAAATTCAGATAATGCGTGAATGCCGAGTTTGAAAGGTGTCTACTACCGGTAGCTGTTTCTGACACCCAGGCGCGATATAAACGAACGCGATACACGTATTAAAATGTTGATGCATGTCGAATTATAGAGTGTGACAAATTGGGCCTTGGCGTTTGACATTTAGGAGATTGTAAGTCTGGACTAAAAACGAACGGACGTTTCTGCGATCCTTGTTCATAATGCTTAATTTGTCACAAACAATTCGAAGATGATTACCGCACAGAGTTAGATGCCCAGCCAGACGTGTACTCGTCGAAGAGCGCAATGTGGTGCTTGCAAAACCTCCCAGGGGAAGGTTGGACAAACACAATCTATATATAAACTGTGATCGAAGACATGGCTGGGGAAACAAGGAAAACATCGTATGTACAAAGCAGATGACGCGTACTGTGTGCAGGTTGCACCTGCAAAAGGTTTTGTGCAGGATGCTGGTTTTAATGTGTGAGGCTGGCCGTTTGGGCCGCATGTGTTTGTTTGGAAAAACGCCATCAAAACAAGCGGCGGAGCCGCGTGGCTGCCCCTGCCGACCTCGTGCTCCCCAAGGGGTTCTCCAAGGGGTTGGGGTTCGGGTTAGGGTTATGGTTAGGGTAATAGTTAGGCGTGTGTCTGGGGTTGGCTCGTCCTGGGTCGACGGGCAAGGATGAAATTCGCTTAACACAGCCTGCACAAAAACGTTTGCAGGTGCAACCTGCATAACGCACGCCAAAGCAGATGCCAAAGCACTCGGCAAAGAAGGGATGCGCTCACCGACCACGGCGCCAGCAAGATACACATTCTTTGTTTTCGGTTAATGTCAATTCGTACGTGGCCGTTATGCTCTTGGCTATTCGACACGAGAAAATTGACCATGTTTGCGTCCGATCTCCCTCGCTGTTACCTCGAGTCGAAATGCCACGGCAGGTTTTCAGTTGCTGCTACCGTTCGGCTCCCGGTGTGAAGGCTACAGTCAAAGGGAATGGCAATCACTGTCGACCACCGGAAATATAGCATGTACAGTGTATTACACTACCGGCCCTCTCATAAGAAAGTGCCCCACAAGAAACTCAGCCTAAACATTACGGGTTATATTTTAATGTCGACAGCTATTATACTGAAGTTAGTGTGGGACACACCCCTTTCTCAAATAAGAAAGGCAGCCTAAGCCCGGTTTCTGGTTTCTTATAAGCGGGGCGGTACTGTACACGTTTTGAAGACGTTTTTTGATTGACTCGAAAATAATCAGTAAATGAATAACAGAACCACACTCAAACAGACCGTGATTTTTAAACTCGGTTAGAGATATCGATCTATTGGTATTCCAAAGAAACATACACCCCCGAACCATAGGAAAGGATAGCGTACACAGCAGAATTATGACGTGCAAATACATTGCCGTTTAAACCCTCCATAGAAGTCGATGACAAATCAGGTTGGCAATTTTGATTTATGCCCGTGTTCGAGAGTCCCACAACGCGTTACGATACGTCGCATGCATGCCCAATGCATAATCTACATCGCATAAGCTTTACCCTCGACGTTAACGAACGTACGGTCTTACTGTTCTCCTACGATCCATATATACAGTAAACAAAGGACAGCCACATAATATAGTTGGTTTTCGAGTAACTGCTCATAAACGACATGCAGAGTAGGAATGACTACCCTGGTCTCTGAGTTTGAGGGTTTCGGAATCTGCCTGTACAACACATCAAACTCACAGTCCTGAGGGGAATCGAACCGAATCGAAGGAGACCTAACGAAACCAAGCCGAGCCGAGCCTAATCGAACCAAAGTGAATCGATCCAAACCGAACGGAACGGAACAGAACGGAACGGAACCGAACAGAACGGAAAACGAACCGGACCGGACCGGACCGAACCGAACCGAACCGAACCGAACCGAACCGAACCGAACCGAACCGAACCGAACCGAACCGAACCGAAACGAACCGAACCGAACCGAACCGAACCGAACTGAACCGAACCGAACCGAACCGAAACGAAACGAAAGGAAACGAAACGAACACGGCCGGACGCCAGTGTACCAAGCAAGACAAAACCGAGTCAAAGAATGAAGTTGAAAAACTGATGTTGCAGAATGCAAAATGATCGCCTTGCTGTTCTGCACAGTACAGTAGTAAAGCGATCCGATCTCGGTAATTTACTAAGCACATGGAGAGAGGATCAACCTATCGGTCGTTTGATTGGGAAATACGAAACACCACTGCTTGTCTTTCTGCTATAAAAAACTGTCAACCTCTTGAAGTACGTATCACCAGAAATATCACCAATTAACCACACACATCGGTATGGTCGTAACTTGCCCTCGAAAATCTAATGTATCGAAACGTCGTGCTTGACCCCATACTGACAAAGGCATGCACCAGGTGAACACTCGTTGTAGCAGAACAGAAGTAATCCGACGTTTTGTGACTTACCAAGTATCTGGGGAGGAGGCTCCCACGGTATCGTACGTTGTACGTTGCCATTCAACTTTGCATCCATGTTAGCATGAATCCACAGGCGTGCGACTAAAATATATTCAGTTTCATTTCGGCAAAGCGCGTTAAATAGATTGTAGCAAGTATCGGTGTCGGCAAACGCTATCGTGAAATGACATCAGCGAATCAACGATGAAATAAAGAAACACGACTGGTGCCGGCATCTCGCACCCCAACCAATACTGGTATTCGAAGAATACTCTTTCCTCTTCAACAAAATTGCGCTTATCGCAATGTCGTCCCTGGTATTATGATCTGTGTCCCTATATGTGAAGAACTAACGTCAACATCCTCTACCCCAACACCCCCAATTCAAGCATTTACCATATTACGCCGTCAGCAGGCGCGGCAGCCAGAGCCTGTATCACTTTACGCAAGTGTATATCTTAGATCTTCCAGCCTTCGTTTGCTTCTCTTCATACACAGTAACAGGCGCCAAAACATTCAGCGCCGTTCAATGTAACGGTGTTCTTCAATCGTTCCAACCTTCGCCCAGGGCCCACCCGTTGAACATAATACAACGTACATGTTTTTGAGTTGATGACTGACGACACATACATGTGTTCGAGCAGACTATGGCCACGGTATTGGATGGATCTACGCCAACCAATCGACGACTAGTTGTCTTGATGCTAAAATGTCATGCGCCCGGTCGGATTTCGAACCGTCCTTAATAATATAGTGCCCGCTGTATACGCACAGAGAGGGGAAAATTTCGCCCGTAAAACCAAATAGTGGCGCGGAGTCTACACAAGAAATTCAAGGCATCATGTGCTGATCAACCCATCCCAACAGTTCCTGTGCGTCGCCGACATTGCAGGCTGGTTAATATTGGCGTAATCTCCACGCGCTTCCAGAATGAACAGTCAAACAGCAGATCCTGGTTCTTCTTACCTCCGAAATCCGCTCTGTTGTAGGCGAAATAGGCGTTGGTGTCGATTGTGATGGTCGATTCTGTTGCAAACATAGCACCTGCAGGTAAAGGAACCGGCAGAGAGTTCGTACGCACGACATTATTGGGCGTTGTGCACTGGACGGCGTTCCTTCTTGCTGACCTCCTCAGATCAGCATTTTGCCAACATCATGTGATACTACAACTTGCACCTCACGCTACGCGTATCGGGAATGGTGCATCAGAGTTGATATATGCACCTCCCCCTTCGTTGGTCTCGACGGTGCACAACCATTTGTATATTTCACGAGGGTGCTTCCCCTTAATATGCAGTGCTTTGTTTTTTTACAAGAACGTTCATGCATGTGGTACGAATGCAGTTGACGTTTGGAGGTCCCCCTTGCTTAAAACACGTAAACACGTATCAAGTCGTTATTGACAAACCCTATCCAGTCAGAATGTAGACGACGACACGTGGTCGTGTTGCACGTGACACGATGCCCCTAACCCAATAGGAATAGACGCTCCGCTATTTGGCGATAGTGTCTTGCACGCTCGTAGTTTTTGCCGTAAACTTGTTCGTTTTGTTTTTCTGGCGTTTATAGGTCTAAACGCAGTGCTAACGGTGCCAGAGGTGCGTTTGTGTACAAGCTAGGAAAAACTTTCACCAAACCAGGGGTTGTACGATATAAGAGGGACAGATTTGGACCTCACGGACATATGGTAGCTAGATTTCGACTCTAATGCCCCCCGCACAAAGCAATACTCCTTCCACGTAGCACAGTGGGATCGACGGACTACGTATGGGTGTTACATACAACGTCGCCGCCGCTACGTGCCCTTCGCAATGGTGAAAACGCGATACGGACCTTCGTCTCGCCGTATAGTATTTGTTGTATGCGCACGGAACCGTCCCAAATCCCCAAGGCCGTGCGGCAGATCCATTATTCGTCTTGAACGTAGTTCGTGTGAACTGATTAACCGGTTAATGTGATTCATTAACCAACTACAAGCCATAATACGTGCTGCGTATGCCCGTCGCACAAACACAAGTCACATGAAGCCTTGAAGCCATATCGGTTTTGTGGATCCTCTCGGTTGGGCACAGTTTGTCGGAATGCACAAACATTCTTCGAAACGAGCATGCAACATAAACCGACAACTTGCACCCCGAACCGATAAACCGTTTGTCCCGGTGCGTGCTTCAATAGTCAAACATTATTTTGTACAGCGAGCATGATACAGGTAAGCCACAAACGCGCGATATTTACAAAACAAGAAGTGCAATTTTCAGCAAGTGGTTTTAGCCCATTTTTCCAATATACTTTAAAGGAAGACGTTGATTCTAGCTTCCTACAGGTATATATACGACTTGTTTGGCGTTTGTTTGGAGCTGGTCTGCTTCAGGTGCGGGTCTAGTCTCGAACTGTCGGTTGCGAAACACAAAGGTATCAATGTTACGGTAGGGGGTCGCGTTTACGTGAAAACTTTCCAGCCGAGATGAGAGCCACTCGGCAGAGTGACCACCCGAATATTCCGGCGGTCTTGAGTAAATAGGCTTGATGTTTTAGCGATATTGGTGACATTTCGTTATCGCTACTCTGCGACATTAAAGTATTCTATCGTCCAATTTGGAGTGTAGTGAAATCTCCTCATCCGAGTACCGTAGCCATGCGAAGGATGGAACCGGGTGCGATCACGTGTTAACAAAACGACTTGTCTGTTTTGGGCGCCCCCGGCGATCTCTCCAATGGGTGCCATTTCTCCGATACCGGTGCGGAAAAACAATGATAGATTTTGTTCTAGATCGTTGAACGCATCGCCGGTGCCATCTCGCCGATGGTTGCGATGCCACATGGTAATACACATGCGGACTTACCGGAGCAACGGTGCTGCATAGAGGTAGGTACGGTAGTACCATACGAGCTCCTTCTGTGATATGGGGGCTATAGGCGACATGTGTGCTGTGTCCTTGGTTGAGAGCATACAATCTCCATGCCGCTAAAAATAAAACAACCTGACTCATTTAAACGCGAGAACTGCATCGGCACAAACATGGTTCCCCAGAGGAGTGGCGCCCTGACGGTACTGGCTCACCGCATGTCAAAATAACCTACTGCGCACGGTACGTCCTACAGCTCAAACGTGGGCTGTTGCGGCTTAACTCAATCTTCGTTTTACAACGGAGAGATCGCACCCGGTGCCGTCTCTCCGATGGGGGTGTAGAACGTCAATGAAAGTATGCTGTTCTTGCTTTTGTTTGCGCATCCCGATGCGATCTCGCCTCTTGGTGCCATCTCTCCGACGGGTGTCCTCCTTCGTATGATTACGGTGTGGTACACGTGGTAGTGAAAATGGGGATATATATGGGGGTACAGTACATACTTATTTACCGTAGCACTAGTGGGTCCAATGTTGTGCCTGTTTGGGCAGGGCCAGGAAATAGGTCGCGTGGTGAGTCGCTTGAGCTACACAATTTTTATCTTATTGAAATTATCCTCTACAGTGTATGTCGCAGTGGTGTGGGCTCGCAATTGGAATAGATACAATCGATACATACTTCAGGCCCTTAAGGTGATAAATGCTTCTGTGGGGCGTGGCGGACGAGAAAAGGAACACGAGGGAAAGTCAAAACAGGCAGGCAGTTACTGTTTCGCGGCCAAAGTTTTCGAACAAACTACGAGGCGAGAGCATTGGCGACGACCCTACTTGGGACCACTTACAACGCAAGACTGAGAGCCACCCGCATACTCGTCGAACAGCCTCTGCTATTTCCTCCTCGCACTTTAGCATATTTGCCGAATGTGTTACTATATTCGTTCAAGGATGTTCTATGTCACATACGCCATGATATTCATATGAGAGAGGGGACAGTACAGCGGGAGCTCCTGCATCAACCGCTGGATAAACGTACCAATGCGAGGGAGGCGTGTAGCCTTATTTTAACGGGAATTGAAGGAAGCCCATGGCAAAGGAACAGCTAGCAAGACACACGTGCGGACGGCGTCGTCCGGAAGGGCCTTGCTCGTGCTAACGAACGCGCTGAATTGTTTCAGACGACATCGTATGCTGTCACGGGTGCCACAACTGGGGAGGGGTGGGTCTCATCGACAACATCGGGTTTAACTGCAACACTTCAAAAGATGGAGCTGGGGCGCCAAGAAAAGCATTTACAGAACGTGGATGGAACATTCGAATATGGCATTGACGGGGGAGCCCAAGAACCCCCCGGGGATGACGAACAACCTTAAGCGACTGTTCGCCAGGGTCGCCGCCTTTGTAAGTCGTGCAGGGATCGTTCCAGGGACCGGGAAGCAACAACATTGTATGCCGAGAAAAACAGTACAAACGACCAATAGCGACGCATAGACAAGAACGGCATACGACAGACACCGTTGTTACGAATAGTACATATATGGAAGCCGTCAGCGAATGACAAAACAGCAGTGGTGTTAGAGTCAGGGTTTCGACTAGACCTCGGCGTGTGCGCACGTAGATCACTCAATGGGAAATACGTTTCATGGTAGGAAGATGGTATGTGGCAAGTTCTTTCGAGTGTTAGTGGTACTTGTTCTTTTTTCTGGTTAATATGTTTGGTCGTGGTGGGAGGGAGATCTCGCTGACGCTTCGCGTCACCTGCGGCTTGACACTTCGGCTTATCGCGTACCGTTGCCCTTGGTGCCGCATCTCCCTCCTTCGTCCGTTCTCGGGTAAATCGCAAGCAGTCTCGAAGACCGAGTACCTGAATGGTCCAGTACCATTCAAACGTCACCCTTTTAAAAAACAATTAATCAGGATCAGGAATGCATCGTAACAACTCCCTCCTTCCACCTTACAAAGTACCGGGTGGTGGGTGGGTGAAACTACGGGAAAAGGCGCTTGCCAGTCTGCTGGCTTTGTATACGTAGAGCGCCGCTCTGTATCCGATGTTGTTCCTTTACGCCCAGCCGCTCTGTGCCTCCTTCAATGTCCGCTCCTGGAAACACTGCTCGCCGCGGTAGCTTCCCTCTACAATACTAACAAATAGATCCTGAAACCACAACCCCAAGCTATTTAGTACACTCTCCCGCGCCACAAACTACAGATTGCCCTCTCGTTCCTTCGGTACTTACAACCAATCATTCTCTTTGTGACAAGCTCGTTCGAGTGTTCGTGGTTGTTGTTCCTTTTTCTAGTTAATATGTTTGGACGTGGTGAGAGGGAGATATCGCTGACTCTCCGCGTCACCTGCGGCTTCACACTTCGGCTTATCGCGTGCCGTCGCTCTTGGTGCCGCATCTCCCCCCTTCGTCCGTTCTCGGGTAAATCGTAAGCAGTCTCGAAGACCGAGTACCTAAATGGTCCAGTACCTAGATGGTTCAGTACCATTCAAACGTCTCCATCCTCTCGGTTAATTCGATTATTCTTACTGTTTACCCCAGATCGTCTTCGTCCTTCGATATGTAATGTCTAGTTATCTACCCCAGTTTGTCTACTCGTCTATCTGAATGTCTGTGGCCACAGCCTCTCCCTCGGTAGGTGGGTTGTTTCCTGTCACTGGTGCGTGGCCCGATATCAGCTCAGTGTCCTTAAATCTCTCTCGCAGTAGGTGAGGCGTTCCCTGGCACTGATGAGCGACATGCCATCAGCTCCACCACGACAGCGACGGCGCCGCCGACGCTCCTTTGTCCAGGGTACGCCGCTTCTACCGCGGCGGGCGTTCGTACCGCAACCTTATCTACCCGTCAGAGTCATCAGTCGGTCGGATCGCACTTCGCGTCTCTATATTTCTGATTGTTTTGAGTTTTCCGAGCTACGTCTCAAATGCTCCCCTATATCTGACGCTTCCGCCGATGTGCTCACTGACCAACCATGTACATTCCTCTGCGTCCCGTTTGGTCTGCTCATCATTATTCCGTCTTGCTAAACGAGTCCGTTCTGGGCTCGACGAAATACGCACGGGTCGAGCCAAACCTCGGTTGTTCCACTGCGCTTCTCGATACATATGTGTCCGGCCCGACGAGCTGCTTGTGTTACTTGTATCGGCGCTGCCCTCGGTACCTCCGGGCCGTCCGACTTGGTCGTTTCGAATAGCTTGTATTTCGCCCGTACGTTCTGCCTCACATGGGCCGACTGGTCGGTGGTTCGCTCTCTCTCTGTATATATATATCTTCGTCCGAATAAGATTCTCCCTTCTTCACCCCTTTGCACAATACCCATGGTTCCACTATACCAGGTATATTTATAATGGTCCAGTTGCCTAGCCAGAGCATATTATATATATACTCCGTATCCCCTCTCATTGACGTATATACACATATGTGCATGGTTTTTCTTCGCTGCTTCCCATCACATACGCTCCGTCCACCTCGTATCTCAGTCATGTTCAACTATATATAAACAACTATAAATTTACGTAAACCGGGGTCGGTCGTTACGAGCGGACTGTAAGACAGCTCTTCTTCGTGACAAAGGGCCCAACTTTCGATTGGCAGCTTCGAAATAGCTTTTAGCTCTTCACGTTTTGCTGGAAGCAGCACGACTAGTCTATAGCCCGTACTTCAGATTTGTCGGCAACGACAACCCACGGCAGAGCATGGCAGGCATTTCAACAGTAGCAGCAGCAGGGCTTCGCTACCAACTGCTTCGCTGGAGACATCGCCAAACAGGTCATCAGACAGAGCTGATGATGTGCATCAGCAGCACAAGATCAAATGTTGCTGCGATAGCGCATGCCTAAGTAATGTGGCTCTGGGCCCGGGAGCTACGTGCAGCAGGGCGCGGGGGCTATGTGCAGCAGCAGCAGCAGCTGCGATGGGCGGAAGCAGCGGGCGCTCTGGTGCGCCTCCACCACGACGTACTGCTTTCGCTCGATGGACGGCGTTTGTACAGAACAACCAGGGAGAGACACCAGCATACATACTATCCTATAGAAGAGCTCATGATGTATATCTGCACAACCGGCTTTTTGTGGGTGTAGAGAGAGACACCATCATACAGACTATCAGGCAGAGCTCATGGCGTACTGCTGCTGCTGTACTGCAGCACAGCAAGCACCAGTACTCAGTCAACTTCTGCGACGGTAGCTCAGGCGGAAGATCATACGAGTATGCGTTTATTGCTGCGCTGTTGCGGTACAAATCACAGATCATCAGATAGTTGTGTAGTAGCGTACAGCAGTTTCTTGCCCGGTGAATGGATTGCTCTTTTTGGCTCTTTCCGGAATTAGAGCTAATTATTCATTTTCGGAGTTTGGGCACACGAAATAGGCTGCCGCTTTGTATTGTTTGTTGCTGGAACCTTACTACTGCTGTAATTTTCTTGCGTCGCCCATGAGTTGTATGGTTTGCTATAGGATAACGTTTAATATACTGTAAAATTGCAACTCATCGTGGCCACACTAATACCCCTATACAACTGCAAGTTTTGGTGGACTAGCCCAAACTCGACTACAAGCAAGTTGTATTCGTGCAAGAATATCAACTGCCATCTTACAACCACTCCAAAGCACCAGGGAGAGGCACTAGCATACAGACTACCAGATAGAAGAGTTCATGATATACAGTACCGGCCCGCTCATAAGAAACCTGAAATCGGGCTTAGGCTGACTTTCTATTTTGAGAAAGGGGTGTGTCCCACGCTAACTTCAGTATAATGGCTGTCGACTTCCTTGTTTCCCCGTAATGTTTAGGCTGAGTTTCTTTGGGGCACTTTCTTAGGAGAGGGCCGGTAGTGTACTGCTGTATAACCGGCATTTTGTGAGCGTGGAGAGAGACACCATCATACAGACCAGGCAGAGCTCATGATGTACTGCTGTACTGCAGCACAGCAAGCAGTAGTACTAAATCGACCTCTGCGACTGTAGCTTGGACGGAAGGAGTGTGTCTGCCGGGTGTATTGCGTGCTCGTATGCGTTAATACTGCTGTGTGTTGCTGCTGCTGCGCAGGTCATAGACCGTTAGCCTCGTAGTGCTGTAGCGTACAGTAGTTACTTGCCCGGTGAAGAATTTTGTTTTTGACTTTTTATCTGCGCAATACGCACGTTTATTTTTATTTTACAGGAAATCGGGAAATCTACTGGAAATTATCTGTAAAATAATAGAACGTAAACAACTCGTACCCGTACGAAGTACGTTCCACAGGGTACGAATCTCATACAATACGTACACCGCCTCTATGTACGAGGGCAAAGTGTTTTGTTGTCTTCCGATCTGATGAAAAAGCTGGTGGTACACATTGTCGACTCGTCCATGGACCACCATAGCAGTATAGGCTGCCGTTTTGTATTGTTTGTTGCTGCTCTGCTACTACTGCTGAGGTACTGTGCACTTCTCTTGCGTCGCCCGCATTTGGGCGGTTTTCTGTATAGGCTAGCTTTTAATTGATGTACTGTAAAAGCGAAACTCATTGTAGCCACACAACTGTAATCCCCCATACAACTGCAATTTTTGGCGGACTAGCCCAAACCCAACCACAAGCAAATTGTATTCGCGCATTCATCAACTCCCATTTTACAACCACTCCAAAGGAAAGCCTTGTATATATATGCATTCGTATGGTCCTCCCACGCGGCTTCCACATCACATGCCAGTTGTGTACAACGCAGCGTATCGCCTATCCTCCTTCGTTTCGGCTCTGGCCTTAGTATGTCCAGCCATATGCCCAGCCATTAATTCATGAGGAACGTATGTGCCTATAATATTCCTTTAGACCCCTACATATATATATGTAGAGTCCTACGTTGCTTCCAAGTAAACTCTCAGTGACGTACACACTCCGCGAATTGCGCATCCCTCTTCGTTTCGGCGCTGCCCTTGGCGCGCCCAGCCTCTCCGCTCGGGTACCCAGCGGTCATTGCGGAAAAAACGAGGGGACGCCTTGCACCTTCCGGCATATACATATATATATATACAAAAACATGGTGCTCCTACCATCCGCTGTTCCCACATCACTTTAGTGGCGTCCAATCCGGCGATTGTTTTCCTTTTGTTTCGGCGCCGTTCTCGACACAAGCAGCCGCTCAGCCCTGTATACACCGCGGTCACTGCATAAACCCCGAGGCGAGCGTATCCTCGATCAACGGTATTATCTTCTCTCCCACATTGTGGCTCATCATAAATCCTACCGACGTCTGTATGCTCGCTTTTGTATGTGTCTACCAGGGTATGCATGTGCATGACGTATAAATGCTTGCACACCAAATCTCGCTTGTATGTAGCTTGTTTGGGTAATAAATCGACCCCCTGTTCGGTTAACAGATACCTGCAGTTCTGGCTTGTCTGCCCTCCCTTGCTTACAAGCTAACTTGTTCTGGCTATTTGGTCGCCTGCCTGATCTGGTTAACAGATGGCCTGCGCCTCCCTCTTGGCTGTCCGCATTTTATATTTCGTATACCGTACCTGGTACATATATATGTATATATTCAATGCCCGTCTGACGTATATTCATACCCTGGGCTTGCCTGTACGCGAGTTAGGTCCGGGTAGCATATAGCTCGCTTACTCTGCGAGGTAGTCCTCCTTTTCTGCGTGGCTACCTGCCTATTCTGTCCTGCGTATATCGCGATAGAAACGTATTGTGATTTGTGTCCTATAAAAGGATCAATCGATCTCCTGCGGGTATTAAATTCATGTGCATGCCCAATGTTTTCCTGTGGGCCCTTGGTACACGCATCCTGTTTTTTTGTTTTGTTAATCTCTTCGTGCCACGTGCAGTGTGTCCCCCGTGATCCCCCTGTTTCCCCTATGTACATCAACGAGGGAAACATAACTCCCACCACATGGTACGTACATGTACTGATGCGTACGCGGGTATATCTTGCTTTCCCATTCACAACCACCTGTATATACGTATGGTTTTCGTATGCATTATTTATTGGTCATGTAGGTCCGATGTGTTACACACAGTCTCTTATTCCTCTCTTGTCTGCTTCAAAGAGAGAATTATCACATGCCCTTGTATTTACTGTGCATCTGGCCTGCCTTTCGGTTGGAGATGGTTGGTTTTCGTCCATCTCTCAGAATTAACGCAAAACTGCCTTGCCCCTTTCATAAATAACCGCCCACTGTACGTTTGCGTGTGTGCAGCATCCTTGGCTTTGTTGTTTATGTCACTCTTGCTTGCCGAGAAACAGAACTCAATGAATATATACTGGCATTATATGGGTATATAAATATCTGGCCCCGATTCTTCTTTATTCATTGAATATAGGTACCCCTGGCCCTTCTTATTTCTATTAGTAATTGGACCAAAATACAATAAACACGGTATGTATGTAAATTTGTCCGCTTCGCTCGGGCATTCCTCGGTCGTCTCTGTCCTCACCTCTGTTATACCTCAATTTTTAGTGGCCTCTTACCACTTGTCCGCTGTCTGATCGCGTCACTCCGAGCCCCCGCTCCCGCTTGTTTCTTTTATTTTTGAACGCTTCGGGTGCTCCATCAAATATGAATACGATATGTATCGTTCGAATGTTCCGTCACATCTATATATATATGTACAAGGCTTTCCTTTGGAGTGGTTGTAAGATGGGAGTTGATATTCTTGCACGAATACAAATTGCTTGTAGTCGAGTTTGGGCCAGTCTGCCAAATCTAGCAGTTGTATGGGGGGCATTAGCGTGGCCACAATGAGTTGCAATTTTACATATTAAACGCTAGCCTACAGCAAACCGTACAAATGATGGGTGACGCAAGAACATTACAGCAGAAGTAAGGTTGTCCCCCCCCCGTACGCAGTAACTTAACAGTGGTTGCAGAGCACCAACAAACAATACAAAGCGGCAGCCTATTTCGTGTGCCCGAACTCCGAAAATGAAAAATTAACTCTAATTCCGGTACGAAATAAAAAATAGGAAATGCAGGGTAATTGTATTGTTTTGACCAGATTGTACTCCTGAACCGGAAATAACGTAAATGTCTGGATTTCTTTTTCACAGGCACTTCAGAAATCAGAGCGGAGGTTGCGGGGTCAGGATTCTAGTAAAAATCCATTTTACACTCTGAAAGCTATACGAAATAAGAGGAAAGCACGTCCACTCGCATTTTTTTTGTTGGAGAATAAAATTATTATGCTTGCCATTCGACAATGTGCAGTGTTGTTCCTAAAACGGCTCAGGGAACAGAAAGTGAAGCACTCTCCAGATCAATTATTGGTGGATAATTCTTAGATAAAGTACAAAACTATGTTTTTTTTTCGTTGGTTTGTCAAATAAACATTAAAAGCAATACTCTCGGGCGAGTACGTACAACTATCGAACAGGGCTACGTGTACAGCTTGCAAGTCGAAGAACCTATCGGCTATGTCGTTGTTTTTGACCAATGAACATTCATTGTGGTCTACCAGGGTATGTATGCTGGTTAATGGATGAGTCGACTATGTGTACCTGTTTTTTTTTATCAGACCCAAAGTTTTTTCGTGTTGCCTCGCCCGTGCAGCAGTTAGCTGTTCCTCTTGGGCACGTGTGCTTTTCGTCTAGGGGCGCTTCTGTCTCCCTGCGTCATTTGTATTCTGTTTCATTTCAGAAGTTGTTTTTTATTTGTCTTTTTTGGTCTTATTTTTTGGTTCGGCTCGTGTCGCTGTGTTCTCGTACCCGGTACGTTACGCATCTCACTTGCTTTATCCATTAATTTGCGTTTATTTTGTTTTGGTTTTTCTCTGTTTCACAGTCTGTGACCACAGAATTTGTATCTCTCTAGGATTGGGAATCAGGACAGGCACTGGGTGTACTGATGTGGTTGAGTAGAAAGAACGGGTTTAATGTGAAGACAACAACAACAACAACAACAGAGCGCGTTCCTCGTTTGCGAAGTTAACTAAGCCATTAGGGCCCGTATTAACGAACATCGCTTTTTATTGAAATGGGAAAACAATTTTTGTTTTTCGTTTGTTTTAATACGATTTCCCTGAAAAAACGTGTTTGGGTCTTATCGAGGAATGGTGTATTGCGTCAAAAAATGAGAATAACGCACAAGGGTCAACGAACACCCGTGAGTAACCAACGAGGCGACCTACGGCCTGTGTCCTCCCCGGGGCGCCGCTGCCAGCGGAAATTATGTCTGCCAGCACCGGCTAGGAGGCTATCACTCTAGGGATGTCTTGGGTGGGCTGGCGCAGCCCCGAAGCCCAACGCGGGCAGCAGCGACGGGGATACAGCGATCGAATTCTACGCCAAGTCGCGACCTGGTCGGTGCTCGTGTGGTTTGGGAGGCAAAGAAGGGTGAAAATTGGATTTGCGACGGCCTATGTTACTTTTTAGGCACCGCAAGCGGTCTACCCTATGCTAGGGCCCGTCGGACCTCGCGCTGCGGCTGATCCGGTGGCCGTGCCTCTCGGGAATGGTGGATCTCGCCTCTGAATCAGTCGACGACATGGCTCAAGTTTGCGTGGCTTCCTTCGGTTTCATGGAACACGCCACGCCGAGTTGGATGAACTCCCAATTCAACAGAAAAAAAAGAGCAAAAGAAGTCCCAAAAGACTTCTTGTGGAATTCCGTTTTATTGAACTACTCAGTTTTGAAATCGAAATATCTTGCTGGTTATTCACGTTTCGACCAATCAGGTCAAATCAAAACAAACGAACGAAAAAAAAAAACTCAAACAAACGAAAACAAATGTTCGTTAATACGGGCCCTTATAGGGGCGGTGTACGTATTGTTTGATACAGTACTGTATATATGTGAGTACCCTGGAACACGTCGTACTTCGCATACATACGGGTACGACTTGTTTATTTTCTTGGAGCAATGACTATTATTTTAGAGAGGATTTCCCCTGAGTTTCCTGTCAAATAATACTGGAAACAACGTACCTCATGCGCAGACGGAAAGTGCCAAAAACAGCAACCTATTCACGGGGCAAGTAACTACTACTGTACGCTACTACAGCAATATCTGATGGTCGGTGATTTGTACCGCACAGCATCGCAGCAATAAACGCATACTCGTATGATCTTCCGCCTGAGCTACCGTCGCAGAAGTCGATTGAGAAGTGCTGCTTGCTGTGCTGCAGTGCAGTACCGGCAGCAGCAGCAGCAGTAGTACGCCATGAGCTCTGCCTGATAGTCTGCATGATGGTGTCTCTCTACGCCCACAAAATGACGGTTGTGCAGCTATACACCATGAGCTCTTCTATCTGATAGTCTGTTTGCTGCTGTCTTTCCCAGTTGGTGCTGTAAAATGCCGGCCATCGGGCGACTACAGCAGTACGCCATGGTGGTTGCGCACCAAAGCGTCCGCTGCTTCCGCCCGTTGCTGCTGCTGCAGCTGCTGCTGCACACAGCCCCCGCACCCTGCTGCACTTAGCTTCCGCGCCCACAGCCACATTACTTAGGCATGCGCTATCGCAGCAGCAGTTGATCTTGTGCTGCTGATGCACATCATCAGCTCTGTATGAATACCGGTTTTACGATATCTCCGGCGAAGCAGTTGATGGCGAAGCGCTGCTGCTGCTGTTTAAGTGACGGTCATGCTCTGCCGTGCGTTGTCGTCGTTGGGAACAAACTAAATTACGGACTATAGACTAGTCGTGCTGCCAGCAAAGAGTAGAAAGCAAGCAGTAGTTCGAAGGGCTGCCTATCGAAAGTTGGGCCGTTCGTCACGAAGAAAAGAGGTGTATTACGGTCCGCTCGTAAATAACAACCGACCGCAGCCGACGTAATTGTCATGTTTATCTATATATTTTCTAGCAGTACCGCGGGCGCACCCCCTCCTCCATGAATGATAGGCGCGATAAGTTCCCATTTGTAGGTGTTTTGACAACGTTGGGAGTGGGGACGGTGTCAGGTACCCCCGCCCCCCCCCCTCTCATCCATGATCGAGAGCGTTCAAGTTTAATAGTTCAACGTCAAGTGTCGGCCGAATCGATTTCGTGCGCCTTCGCCTTATCTCGTATGACAGTAGTTACAAACGGTAAAAAAGCAGTGGCTGTAAGATCAAGAATTTTGCGTGCTGTTTATGAGGTGGCCGCTGTGGGTGCAGCATGAAAACACGGCCCGTGCTCGGTGCTCACACTCAGTTGGAATGTACACATCAGGCGGGCGGCGCGCGAATGCTGAGGGGAGCAAGATGTCCTAATGCAAAATGCTTGCAACTGCTGCATATCAACAACAAACAAGAGCATTCCTACGACAATTTTGTCGACCAGGAAAACCGCCATAACGAGTAATAGGCGCAACCACGCTTCTGCGCTCTGCCCATAAATATTATAACGTGTGGGGCTACTACGAAATGTTCTGAGCCGTCGAGATCGTGAGATTCCACAAGATGCGTACGTCCTCCTGGCGATCAAGATGATGACGGGGCAGCGATTCCAAGAAGGACTATCGACCAATGTTAAACAACGATAAAGTCGAGCAACCCCAGGAGCGGTCTTAAGGAACGGTCTTAAACGACGGCGCCGTCTATGTAGCTACCCCAGCAGCGGTGCCCTAGCAGCCGTGAACGATGGCCAGCGCGGGCGTCCTCAACATTTACCCTTTTCCAGCAGTCCTAAACGATCGGCAGTGATGCGGTGATTCCTAGAGGTTCTCCTCTAACTTTCCCGGAAACGTGATTCGTACGTGCCGTTATTGTGCCTACGTATCCAAAGTAAACCCAGCATCACACGTGACGCGCTGCTCCGCATGATATGGTCGTTCTCCCCTGACCTTCCCGGAAACGTGATTCGTACGTGCCGTTATTGTGCCTACGTACCCAAAGAAAGTGCAGCATCACACGTGACGCTCTGCCTCGCATCATACGGCATTCCCGGTGTCAATCACTGCTCGGTATTGCCTGGTATATGCTACGTACAAGTTGTATATACGAGCAAAGACCCAGAAAGAACATTACGTCCTATACACGTCAGCCTGTGTAAGCTGCAGCAAGCAGCAATATATGGTTGCTGCGTATGCCAACAATTTCATCCTATCGCCTGCAGTACCAACGCCAACCAAAATCAAACCCACCTCGATATCCTCAAATACAATTGCTTCGGCAATGATGAAATACATATATGATACCCTATGCATGTGATNCGTTGGATTGTCAAATAAACATTAAAAGCAATACTCTCGGGCGAGTACGTACAACTATCGAACAGGGCTACGTGTACAGCTTGCAAGTCGAAGAACCTATCGGCTATGTCGTTGTTTTTGACCAATGAACATTTATTGTGGTCTACCAGGGTATGTATGCTGGTTCATGGATGAGTCGACTATGTGTACCTGTTTTTTTCATCAGACCCGAAGAGACAACGATGGTACTGCCCTTATAGGGGCGGTGTACGTATTGTTTGATACAGTACTGTACTGTATATATGTGAGTACCCTGGAACACGTCGTACTTCGTATACATACGGGTACGACTTGTTTATTTTCTTGGAGCAATGACTATTATTTTTTTAGAGAGGATTTCCCCTGAGTTTCCTCTCAAATAATACTGGAAAAAACGTACCTCATGCGCAGAGGCGGAAAGTGCCAAAAACAGCAACCTATTCACGGGGCAAGTAACTACTACTGTACGCTACTACAGCAATATCTGATGGTGGGTGGTTTGTACCGCAGCATCGCAGCAATAAACGCATACTCGTATGATCTTCCGCCTGAGCTACCGTCGCAGAAGTCGATTGAGAAGTGCTGCTTGCTGTGCTGCAGTGCAGCACCGGCAGCAGCAGCAGCAGCAGCAGTACGCCATGAGCTCTGCCTGATAGTCTGCATGATGGTGTCTCTCTACGCCCACAAAATGCCGGTTGTGCAGCTATACATCATGAGCTCTTCTATCTGATAGTCTGTATTCTGCTGTCTTTCCCTGGTGGTGCTGTACAAATGCCGGCCATCGGGCGACTACAGCAGTACGCCATGTGTGGTGGTTGCGCACCAAAGCGCCCGCTGCTTCCGCCCGTTGCTGCTGCTGCTGCTGCTGCACACAGCCCCCGCGCCCTGCTGCACTTAGCTTCCGCGCCCACAGCCACATTACTTAGGCATGCGCTATCGCAGCAGCAGGTGATCTTGTGCTGCTGATGCACATCATCAGCTCTGTATGAATACCGGTTTTACGATATCTCCGGCGAAGCAGTTGATGGCGAAGCGCTGCTGCTGCTGTTTAAGTGACGGTCATGCTCTGCCGTGCGTTGTCGTCGTTGGGAACAAACTAAATTACGGACTATAGACTAGTCGTGCTGCCAGCAAAGAGTAGAAAGCAAGCAGTAGTTCGAAGGGCTGCCTATCGAAAGTTGGGCCGTTCGTCACGAAGAAAAGAGGTGTATTACGGTCCGCTCGTAAATAACGACCGACCGCAGCCGACGTAATTGTCATGTTATCTACAAGGCTTTGCTTTGGAGTGGTTGTAAGATGGGAGTTGATATTCTTGCACGAATACAAATTGCTTGTAGTCGAGTTTGGGCCAGTCTGCCAAAACTTTCAGTTGTATGGGGGGCATTAGCTTGGCCACAATGAGTTGCAACTTTACAGTATATTGAACGATAGCCTACAGCAAACCGTACAAATGATGGGTGACGCAAGAACATTACAGCAGTAGTAAGGTAGTGCCCCCCCTGTACGCAGTAACTTAGCAGTAGTTGCAGAGCAACAAACAATACAAAGCGGCAGCCTATTTCGTGTGCCCGAACTCCGAAAATGAAAAATTAACTCTAATTCCGGTACGAAATAAAAAATAGGAAATGCAGGGTAATTGTATTGTTTTGACCAGATTGTACTCCCGAACCGGAAAGAACGTAAATGTCTGGATTTGTTTTTTACAGGCACTTTATAAATCAGAGCGGAGGGTACGGGGTCAGGATTCTAGTAAAAAACAATTTTACACTCTGAAAGCTATACGAAATAAGAGGAAAGCACGTCCACTCGCATTTTTTTTGTTGGATAATAAAATTATTATTATTATGCTTGCCATCCGACAATGTGCAGTGTTGTTCCTAAAAAGGCTCAGGGAACAGAAAGTGAAGCACTCTCCAGATCAAATATTGTTGGATAAGTCTAGGATAAACTCTTGATAAACTACAAAACTATGTTTTTTTTCGTTGGATTGTCAAATAAACATTAAAAGCAACACTCTCGGGCGAGTACGTACAACTATCGAACAGGGCTACGTGTACAGCTTGCAAGTCGAAGAACCTATCGGCTATGTCGTTGTTTTTGACCAATGAACATT
>MEHQ01001000.1:0-248259 GCA_008828725.1 Saccharina japonica
CAGAAAAGTGTGGCCAGGGTTTCCGTTTTTGGGGGGGGGGAGGGGGCAGTAAGGTTATGGTAGAATATCAGAGTAAAACTCTCGAAATTGGTCGGGGCATGGCGGAAGTACCATTTGTTTCGTAATTACTTGACATATATATGGAATCGAGTTTTGGTCATATCTCTCGATGGGTGGTGAATTGGGCAACGAGACTTACATCGATCTTCTCTTTGTGTCTTCAGCATTGTCCCCACCAAATTTCATGTTGATCGAAAATGACATTTTTTATACGAAATTAGAATGAAAAAAATGTTGTTTTCGAGTTTTCGCGGATATCTCGGCGAGATCAAGTTGAGAAAAAAATATGTATATTATTTTTAATATCCAAAACAAATTGCACAAGCACTGGTTTGTCAGGGTTGGCGCTTCAAAATGTTGTAGCCTAATTCGCAGTGGTTCACGAGATACGACTTCAGGAAGCTTTGTAAGTTTCTTGGCTGGCCCAGCTCGTAGTGGGTTCCGGTATCTTGCGTGTTTTACGCGGGATGTTAGACTACGTACTTGGGTTGGGGCTTTGGGAGGATGATATATGGTGCACGCATGATAGGATTGAGTACGCACGTACTAACCTTGTCAGATATCAACACACCAGTATACGTATGATAATAGCCGACATGCAGCAATTATGCTGTAACTTTTACTTGGACCTCTAATCAACAGGGGAAGGTACTTGGAACATGCTCATACGTTTTTTTTGTCTGTCTGCGATGTTTTTGCAATTTGTACGAGAAGTACTATTGTACTGCTGTGAGTACACCAGGTATATGCCTGCGGTGTTTTTCGTGATTTATGAGCGTACGGTTATATACGTAAATACGTACCCTGGTACCAGAGAAGAGCAGGTACCAGAGAAGAGCAGTAGCAGTAGTTGAAAGTGGACTCGTACCCTATTTTTAGACGGAAAATGCCGCAGCAGTAAAGATAAATGTGCCCCCCGCCCTCTCTCTCTCCCTCCTTCCCTCTCTCTCTCTGTACCGCAAAGATTTGGGTTGACACGTAGAGATTGGTGAGAATTGGTTGACGAGTAGTACGATAGGGGAGCTGCAGATAATAAAATACTGCTATGCTGCTTATTTTGTGTGTACCTGATACAAACGGTAGTGCTCTGTGTGCGGACAGTTTTATGATCGCGAAGGTCGTAAATACATCCATGCATACATATAAGACACTGCGTTATACCATGGTACAACGCAACTGCGAACGTACTACTGCTCAGATAAGGTTATCATCGTTGGTATAATACGATGTTGGAATATCCTGGGCGTTGTGATGTTATATGAATATGCGATGGAATGGAGTATTGATACATTGATACAGAGTGAAAACATTTTTTGGGCGATTCAGATTGACCGCTGTATGTGTGCTCTTCCGCCCTCCCTCCCTCCGTAGCGAATCAGTTTTAGGTACGAGATGTTTCTGATAATTTATTTATGTAGCACGCATGCTATGTAAGTACTTAAAGCAGGAGGAGTATAAGCGGGATAGGTGCTTTAACCACGTAATCATAGCAGCTTCTGTGCTATTTGTTGGCGATGTGAAATATGCACTTCCACCTGTCCGATAACGGCATTCGAATCTTGATGAATACATTAATGGGTTTTGTCTTTCCGCGCACTACTACGTAATGGTTGGTCAAACGCTGTTATTTGAGTCATTGTTGTTTGGTGATAAAATAGTACACTTCGAAGCTTGTCGTGCACCCGGGTCTTCACCCTTGCACCACTTTCCTTGTGTGGAAAATCGCTTGAAGGTTCTTGATTATACCAGCAGCTCGCGGCAAGGGGAGATCACGTTTCCCCGATGATAAGTTGGCATATCAACTACTGCTGTGAGCTTGAAACCATAGCACGCGGTCGGATAAATTACGTTTGCGTATGAAATGAGGGTTCGAGATTGTCTATTTTAGTTTTAGAGTCGATCTCAATGGTGATACCGTCTCTGGCTGTCTGGCCTGGGCGGCTTTTCTGATAGTTCGGAAAATGCATTGATTGACTGGTTGACTGATTGAACGAGGATTCGAGAATGGAGGATCTTGATTGGTTTTCTGATTGGTCTGGTGGGGTTAAGGTTGGGTTGTGATTTTTGATTGATGGTTTTCGGGCATTGAATATTCTGCCTGTTTACTGATGGAAATATTGGATACTGCTGTGCGGATATGCTATTTTTGGTCGAACCGTGATCGGGAGCTGTGTTGTTGATTGTCAGGGAGATATTCAATGATGCTAGCTTTGCTTACTGCTGCAAATTTATCTACGAAACAGGTCAGGGTTGAAATATACGCTTCAGGATACCATTAAATATCGACGAGATCTTCTTGGGTACAGTGGTACTATACGAGCAAACATCATACCCGTCGGGATATTTGACTACACTTGGGTACGATATATTTGTCATCGAGCCAGTGGTGCAAGCTTGGGGCGATTTACTCCTCGAGTGGAGGGTCAGCTTCTTGGTGCTTGGTTGGAGCACCACCCAGCTTTTTGTCTACGAGCACGAGGTACGAGTACAGTAAATTTGTCAACAAAATATATCTTGAAAGATACTGACGGGTGAAAATTGTCGACATATCTTGTACGGGAGAGGTGAGAGTCAAGGCCAACCCTGCGTAACTTTGCCTTGTAGCTCTGTAAGCATGGCAGACACGGGAGTCAACTCTGGAGCGCGTAGGGTTCGTGTAGGCAGCGAAAGTGCCAGCAGTTCCGTTGCAGATATCGATGACACGCGTTTTCTTGGTAGTGAAAATCCCAGGCAAGGAAATTCTGGTTCTCGTGCGGGAATTCCAGGTGAAGCTCGTCGAGTACAGACCAGATCGCATAGCCGGTCGATGGCTGATAGCCGACAGGGTACTACTGCTGCTGAAAATCAAAGCGCTCCTATAGATAGCAGCTCACCATAGATGGACATTGCTATCTACACCGACGGCCAAAAAGGCCCGTGCATCTGAACTTTTGCGCCTAACGCACCAGTGCCGATCCAACTCTACCGCTGCACACGCTTCGCGGTGGGTGCGCAGCAGCAAGAAGGTATCGGTCCGCTTGAGGGTGAGCCTAGCCTTGCTCGCTAGAAAGACCCCCCCCCTCGCTATGGGCCATGCCAAAGCAAAAACTTTGCCGAGGCAGCGAGGGGAAGAAGGGATTGCGGTTACGTTCATATAATACGAGTAGAGTTTCATTTTTCCTGGTTCAGCTAGGCCCCATACTGGGTACTAGTATACGAGGTAATCGGGGATAATCAAAGCCAAGTTTTATGTTGGTTTATAAATGGTGTCTTTCTGCCGGTCGCTGCGTAAGCGTACAGCAACGTATGGGTATGTGAGTTATGAATACGAAGAATAATACTGTTTTTCCTTGGCTAATTCTGAGGATAATGCCGTTTTTCCTGGCAACGAATTTCGAGAGTGTTCGATGTTTCCAGCACGAGCAGCTATGATTTCGGGTACTGTAGTTTGAGCGCCGGATCAATTCTTTGGGAAGAAGTATGTATGTTATCTCGCATTACCGTCGCGATCTGTGAATCTATGACGAGAGCAGAGGGTGACAGGAGGCTTTTATCCGGGGGGACGGGGTCCCTCGCGATCTCTGCCATGATACCTTTTTCTTAGTTTTTATTTGTTTGGTGTAACTACGTACTGTCACATTTTCCATAGTTGCATTGTTTTTGTCTGGGGTTGAGGGAGAGATTTTCACTCGTCGACGGGATGAGTTTCCTCTTAATCTTCATTTTATATGTTTTGGACTCGAGGTTGTATGAGTCTTGCTTTCGAGGATGTGATTTTCGAGTTGCAGATTTGAGGTTCGAGTTTCCGAGTTTGGTATGAGTTCATCATGATTTCGCGATGTATGGACGCTGCGATGTCGTGCCCTGTCATACACCGAGCAGGGGGGAATAAATATACTTGTGTATAATGAGCAGGGGGGATGTTGATTGTACTCAGTAACACAACGCATACGATCCATCGTATAGTAGGAGTTCCACATGATTGACAGGGATTATTGTAGTGGAATATGGGACATCGGGATGTTTTATGAGCCGCTCGATGTCACTCGATGCGTGGGCCGAGTCAGCTCAAGGTTTAGGCCGAGTCAGCTCGGCAGCTATGATAATAATGCATACGAGAGTTTCTGTGTTACTGCTGTCTTGAGCCACCACGACGCCTGCCTGTGTCAAATGCGTCTACACCTTTAGAGATCATTCAACAGCCTGCTTCTGCATAATCTTGACCGAGTGTGCTGCTGGTGCTGCTGCGCTGGTGTTGCTGGTGCTGGTGCTGGTGCTGGTGCTGGTGCTGCTGCTGTCAAATTTCAATATTGAAATTGGCAAGCAATCATCGATGTCAAAGTTGAGTGTCGATTATACTCTCCGCTGAGCGTCCCTGCTTCTGCATACGTAATATTGACCGAGTGTGCCGTGGTGCTGGTGTGCTGCTGCTGGTGCTGGTGCTGCTGGTGCTGGTGCTGGTGCTGGTGCTGGTGCTGCTGTCGAATTTCAAGATTGAAATTGGCAAGCAATCATCGATGTCAAATTTGAATGTCGATTATACTCTTGGCACACGTAATCTTAACGAGTGTGCTGTGGTGCTGGTGTGCTGCTGCTGCTGGTACTGCTGCTGCTGCTGCTGCTGCTTCTGCTGCTGCTGGTGCTGCTGGTGATCGAGGCTCTGGGGCATGATAGGTCTTACGCAGTCAGGCGAGGTAAACGGCACTCATGATGAAGGTTGCAAGGACTCTCGTGTTGGATTATATCGAAGAGGAGAAGAAGAAGAAGGGTTCTCCTGGGACGTCGGGCTTCGGTCACAATGACAGTTACATGTACCAGACATCCCCCGGAATAAACATGCCGTCTACCATATACGTATTCCACGTATTCCGCCGCACATGGCTGCGCGATACTCCCAGATCACATCTGTACTCCGAGCATACTCGACAGCCCCCCTGCTCGGTGTACGGCATATGATGGCCATTCACATACACATAAAGAAGGGAAAAGCAGTAGGAAAAGGGATCGACAGAGCACACGGAAGTCAGAGGTAGGCCCCAAGGTAAGGAAACCTCTGTCGTGGGAACTGCTAACCAAGGGGAGGGGGTGCGTAGCCGGTGTAGAGACCGAAGGGTGGGTAGTGTGGTATGGTCTCGCTTTGTCGTTCCATCTATTGTGCAGAGCCTCGGAAAATTGGGCTTTTGGTAATGGCCTGGTACACCCGGACTTTTGTCTGACGAGAAGGGACTTGGAATTTTATGCGGGAGCGTCACAACTGGCGTGGGATGACAGGCGCATAGCAGACAGAGTAGAAGTGAAGTTCCGCGCGTCCAAGTCGGACAACAAGAGGTTAGGGGCAACCATTACCAGGACGAGCGTACCGGTAGGGAAGGACCAAGGGACGGGGGGTGTAAGGGGTTACGGGGCTCTGGAAATTATTCTGGACCTGCTGGACCTGTACCCCGAGTTGAGCGGATCAGCACCGCTCATGCAGACACGCACGGCAAGTTGGTGGAAGGTTATCACGCGCGCGGTAGCGACGAAGGCCTTGAGGCGGATGGTGAGTAGTTTGGGTAGAGATCCGGCGCAGTACGCTTTACACTCAGGTAGGATTGGTGGGGCCACGCAGCTGGCGGCACAAGGTGCATCGGATATTCAGATCCAAAGGGCGGGGAGATGGAAGTCGCTGGCGTTCATGGTTTACGTAAGAGCGGGAGGGGAGGGGGCAGAATTTGTGTCAGAAGCTCTATCAAGGTAAAGCGGGAAGAGGAGTAAGAAGATGAGTTTCAGAGGTAATCGGGCTTGCCCAATGGAGAAAAGTGGGGCCAGGGTTTCCGTTTTTTTCTTGGCGGTACGGGGCCGAAACGTAAACGTAGCGGGTTAGCCCGAAGGGTGTTGTTTTTTTTCTGTGTTTTAGTTTTCTGGGAGCAGGGTATCCCATTGTACCATGTGGGTGCCGTCTAGGCATCATTTTACTGCGTAAAATAATTCCACAATTCTTGAGCCAAAATATAACAAATTAATATATTCAAATTCATTTCGAATATGGAGTTTGTGTATTTTTAAATGGCAAGAATGTGGGAGGGAAAAGGGGTTGTAATAAAGTGGAAGGCGTTATGGGAAAGTGTTGTGGAAGCTGGACACTTGCTGGCAAGCAGCGAAGCGAACAGCAGAGCAGCACGCAGAGCGCAAGGGGAGGTGACCGAGCAGAGGTTGGTATTGGTTTGAGCGTTTTTTCGCCACCGTCCCGCCCTAACGCTCAAGAGAGGGGGGGGGGGAGGGGGCAGTAAGGTTATGGTAGAATATCAGAGTAAAACTCTCGAAATTGGTCGGGGCATGGCGGAAATACCATTTTTTTCGTAATTACTTGACATATATATGGAATCGAGTTTTGGTCATATCTCTCGATGGGTGGTGAATTGGGCAACGAGACTTACATCGATCTTCTCTTTGTGTCTTCAGCATTGTCCCCACCAAATTTCATGTTGATCGAAAATGACATTTTTCATACGAAATTAGAATGAAAAAAATGTTGTTTTCGAGTTTTCGCGGATATCTCGGCGAGATCAAGTTGAGAACAAAAATATGTATATTATTTTTAATATCCAAAACAAATTGCACAAGCACTGATTTGTCAGGGTTGGCGCTTCAAAATTTTGTAGCCTAATTCGCAGTGGTTCACGAGATACGACTTCAGGAAGCTTTGTAAGTTTCTTGGCTGGCCCAGCTCGTAGTGGGTTCCGGTATCTTGCGTGTTTTACGCGGGATGTTAGACTACGTACTTGGGTTGGGGCTTTGGGAGGATGATATATGGTGCACGCATGATAGGATTGAGTACGCACGTACTAACCTTGTCAGATAGCAACACACCAGTATACGTATGATAATAGCCGACATGCAGCAATTATGCTCTAACTTTTACTTGGACCTGTAATCAACAGGGGAAGGTACTTGGAACATGCTCATACGGTTATTTTGTCTGTCTGCGATGTTTTTGCAATTTGTACGAGAAGTACTATTGTACTGCTGTGAGTACACCAGGTATATGCCTGCGGTGTTTTTCGTGATTTATGAGCGTACGGTTATATACGTAAATACGTACCCTGGTACCAGAGAAGAGCAGGTACCAGAGAAGAGCAGTAGCAGTAGTTGAAAGTGGACTCGTACCCTATTTTTAGACGGAAAATGCCGCAGCAGTAAAGATAAATGTGCCCCCCGCCCTCTCTCTCTCCCTCCTTCCCTCTCTCTCTCTGTACCGCAAAGATTTGGGTTGACACGTAGAGATTGGTGAGAATTGGTTGACGAGTAGTACGATAGGGGAGCTGCAGATAATAAAATACTGCTATGCTGCTTATTTTGTGTGTACCTGATACAAACGGTAGTGCTCTGTGTGCGGACAGTTTTATGATCGCGAAGGTCGTATATACATCCATGCATACATATAAGACACTGCGTTATACCATGGTACAACGCAACTGCGAACGTACTACTGCTCAGATAAGGTTATCATCGTTGGTATAATACGATGTTGGAATATCCTGGGCGTTGTGATGTTATATGAATATGCGATGGAATGGAGTATTGATACATTGATACAGAGTGAAAACATTTTTTGGGCGATTCAGATTGACCGCTGTATGTGTGCTCTTCCGCCCTCCCTCCCTCCGTAGCGAATCAGTTTTAGGTACGAGATGTTTCTGATAATTTATTTATGTAGCACGCATGCTATGTAAGTACTTAAAGCAGGAGGAGTATAAGCGGGATAGGTGCTTTAACCACGTAATCATAGCAGCTTCTGTGCTATTTGTTGGCGATGTGAAATAAGCACTTCCACCTGTCCGATAACGGCATTCGAATCTTGATGAATACATTAATGGGTTTTGTCTTTCCGCGCACTACTACGTAATGGTTGGTCAAACGCTGTTATTTGAGTCATTGTTGTTTGGTGATAAAATAGTACACTTCGAAGCTTGTCGTGCACCCGGGTCTTCACCCTTGCACCACTTTCCTTGTGTGGAAAATCGCTTGAAGGTTCTTGATTATACCAGCAGCTCGCGGCAAGGGGAGATCACGTTTCCCCGATGATAAGTTGGCATATCAACTACTGCTGTGAGCTTGAAACCATAGCACGCGGTCGGATAAATTACGTTTGCGTATGAAATGAGGGTTCGAGATTGTCTATTTTAGTTTTAGAGTCGATCTCAATGGTGATACCGTCTCTGGCTGTCTGGCCTGGGCGGCTTTTCTGATAGTTCGGAAAATGCATTGATTGACTGGTTGACTGATTGAACGAGGATTCGAGAATGGAGGATCTTGATTGGTTTTCTGATTGGTCTGGTGGGGTTAAGGTTGGGTTGTGATTTTTGATTGATGGTTTTCGGGCATTGAATATTCTGCCTGTTTACTGATGGAAATATTGGATACTGCTGTGCGGATATGCTATTTTTGGTCGAACCGTGATCGGGAGCTGTGTTGTTGATTGTCAGGGAGATATTCAATGATGCTAGCTTTGCTTACTGCTGCAAATTTATCTACGAAACAGGTCAGGGTTGAAATATACGCTTCAGGATACGCTAAAATATCGACGAGATCTTCTTGGGTACAGTGGTACTATACGAGCAAACATCATACCCGTCGGGATATTTGACTACACTTGGTGCAAGCTTGGGGCGATTTACTCCTCGAGTGGAGGGTCAGCTTCTTGGTGCTTGGTTGGAGCACCACCCAGCTTTTTGTCTACGAGCACGAGGTACGAGTACAGTAAATTTGTCAACAAAATATATCTTGAAAGATACTGACGGGTGAAAATTGTCGACATATCTTGTACTGTTGCTTGGTTGGAGCACCACCCAGCTTTTTTTCTACGAGTACGAGGTACGAGTACAGTAAATTTGTCAACAAAATATATCTTGAAAGATACTGACGGGTGAAAATTGTCGACATATCTTGTACGGGAGAGGTGAGAGTCAAGGCCAACCCTGCGTAACTTTGCCTTGTAGCTCTGTAAGCATGTCAGACACGGGAGTCAACTCTGGAGCGCGTAGGGTTCGTGTAGGCAGCGAAAGTGCCAGTAGTTCCGTTGCAGACATCGATGACACGCGTTTTCTTGGTATTGAAAATCCTAGGCAAGGAAATTCTGGTTCTCGTGCGGGAATTCCAGGTGAAGCTCGTCGAGTACGGACAAGATCTCATAGCCGGTTGATGGCTGATAGCTGACAGGGTACTGCTGCTGAACATCGAAGCCCTGGTCCACAAGCTAGTGACTTGCGGGGTGAAGTGGCTCCTATAAATAGCAACTCACCAAGCCAAGATATCCATGAAGAGTGATGATGTCGAAATCCCTCCCACATACAGCGCTCAATCACAACACGCTTATGACTTTGACCTGATTGCCTCTGCTGTGAGAAGTGGCATGGCTCCTGCAAAGAAAAAGCTCCCAAAGTTACTGGGTGCAGGCGAGAAAGATATTCGTGTGTTCCTTGATTCGTTGAATGAGATGGAAGCCTGGCGCGATTGCTTTATCCGAGATCTAGTGCCGGGGTTTTTCTACAACGAGTATGTGTAAAAGCAGGATGCACAGGTGTTGAAGCACGCATCTCAGACGAAGACTTGTTGGAATGCCTCCATGCTGGTGCATATCCTAAACGTGCGCTAGACCTTATATCTGTGAAATAATCGCTTAGCACTGTAGCTCGTTCGGTTAGTGCTGCGACTGATGCTGCTGACATGCGTCGGTGTGTTGAGACGCTGTTTGATGCCATGTGCAAGGTCGTTGCAGAGGTTGGGACTGTAGATTTTTTCATGGTTGGCGGAAATGTTCGAGGATCTTGGAAATCGGCACCAGCACAGCTGAAAGCCAAGTTTTATGTTGGTTTATAAATGGTGTCTTTCTGCCGGTCGCTGCGTAAGCGTACAGCAACATATGGGTATGTGAGTTATGAATACGAAGAATAATACTGTTTTTCCTTGGCTAATTCTGAGGATAATGCCGTTTTTCCTGGCAACGAATTTCGAGAGTGTTCGATGTTTCCAGCACGAGCAGCTATGATTTCGGGTACTGTAGTTTGAGCGCCGGATCAATTCTTTGGGAAGAAGTATGTATGTTATCTCGCATTACCGTCGCGATCTGTGAATCTATGACGAGAGCAGAGGGTGACAGGAGGCTTTTATCCGGGGGGACGGGGTCCCTCGCGATCTCTGCCATGATACCTTTTTCTTAGTTTTTATTTGTTTGGTGTAACTACGTACTGTCACATTTTCCATAGTTGCATTGTTTTTGTCTGGGGTTGAGGGAGAGATTTAGGATGCACTATCACCTGACGTCTTCAGGCATGCATGCACCTCCCAACTAATGGATAACGACGAGTTATACTCTCTACCCCTTGATTTATTCAGATTTTCACTCGTCGACGGGATGAGTTTCCTCTTAATCTTCATTTTATATGTTTTGGACTCGAGGTTGTATGAGTCTTGCTTTCGAGGATGTGATTTTCGAGTTGCAGATTTGAGGTTCGAGTTTCCGAGTTTGGTATGAGTTCATCATGATTTCGCGATGTATGGACGCTGCGATGTCGTGCCCTGTCATACACCGAGCAGGGGGGAATAATTATGCTTGTGTATAATGAGCAGGGGGGATGTTGATTGTACTCAGTAACACAACGCATACGATCCATCGTATAGTAGGAGTTCCACATGATTGACAGGGATTATTGTAGTGGGATATGGGACATCGGGATGTTTTATGAGCCGCTCGATGTCACTCGATGCGTGGGCCGAGTCAGCTCAAGGTTTAGGCCGAGTCAGCTCGGCAGCTATGATAATAATGCATACGAGAGTTTCTGTGTTACTGCTGTCTTGAGCCACCACGACGCCTGCCTGTGTCAAATGCGTCTACACCTTTAGAGATCATTCAACAGCCTGCTTCTGCATAATCTTGACCGAGTGTGCTGCTGGTGCTGCTGCGCTGGTGTTGCTGGTGCTGGTGCTGGTGCTGGTGCTGGTGCTGCTGCTGTCAAATTTCAATATTGAAATTGGCAAGCAATCATCGATGTCAAATTTGAGTGTCGATTATACTCTCCGCTGAGCGTCCCTGCTTCTGCATACGTAATATTGACCGAGTGTGCCGTGGTGCTGGTGTGCTGGTGCTGGTGCTGGTGCTGCTGGTGCTGGTGCTGGTGCTGGTGCTGGTGCTGCTGTCGAATTTCAAGATTGAAATTGGCAAGCAATCATCGATGTCAAATTTGAATGTCGATTATACTCTTGGCACACGTAATCTTAACGAGTGTGCTGTGGTGCTGGTGTGCTGCTGCTGCTGGTACTGCTGCTGCTGCTCCTGCTGCTGCTGGTGCTGCTGGTGATCGAGGCTCTGGGGCATGATAGGTCTTACGCAGTCAGGCGAGGTAAACGGCACTCATGATGAAGGTTGCAAGGACTCTCGTGTTGGATTATATCGAAGAGGAGAAGAAGAAGAAGGGTTCTCCTGGGACGTCGGGCTTCGGTCACAATGACAGTTACATGTACCAGACATCCCCCGGAATAAACATGCCGTCTACCATATACGTATTCCACGTTTTCCGCCGCACATGGCTGCGCGATACTCCCAGATCACATCTGTACTCCGAGCATACTCGACAGCCCCCCTGCTCGGTGTACGGCATATGATGGCCATTCACATACACATAAAGAAGGGAAAAGCAGTAGGAAAAGGGATCGACAGAGCACACGGAAAGTCAGAGGTAGGCCCCAAGGTAAGGAAACCTCTGTCGTGGGAACTGCTAACCAAGGGGAGGGGGTGCGTAGCCGGTGTAGAGACCGAAGGGTGGGTAGTGTGGTATGGTCTCGCTTTGTCGTTCCATCTATTGTGCAGAGCCTCGGAAATTTGGGCTTTTGGTAATGGCCTGGTACACCCGGACTTTTGTCTGACGAGAAGGGACTTGGAATTTTATGCGGGAGCGTCACAACTGGCGTGGGATGACAGGCGCATAGCAGACAGAGTAGAAGTGAAGTTCCGCGCGTCCAAGTCGGACAACAAGAGGTTAGGGGCAACCATTACCAGGACGAGCGTACCGGTAGGGAAGGACCAAGGGACGAGGGGTGTAAGGGGTTACGGGGCTCTGGAAACTATTCTGGACCTGCTGGACCTGTACCCCGAGTTGAGCGGATCAGCACCGCTCATGCAGACACGCACGGCAAGTTGGTGGAAGGTTATCACGCGCGCGGTAGCGACGAAGGCCTTGAGGCGGATCGTGAGTGGTTTGGGTAGAGATCCGGCGCAGTACGCTTTACACTCAGGTAGGATTGGTGGGGCCACGCAGCTGGCGGCACAAGGTGCATCGGATATTCAGATCCAAAGGGCGGGGAGATGGAAGTCGCTGGCGTTCATGGTTTACGTAAGAGCGGGAGGGGAGGGGGCAGAATTTGTGTCAGAAGCTCTATCAAGGTAAAGCGGGAAGAGGAGTAAGAAGATGAGTTTCAGAGGTAATCGGGCTTGCCCATGGGCCAGGGTTTCCGTTTTTTTCTTGGCGGTACGGGGCCGAAACGTAAACGTAGCGGGTTAGCCCGAAGGGGTTTTTCTGTGTTTAGTTTTCTGGGAGCAGGGTATCCCATTGTACCATGTGGGTGCCGTCTAGGCATCATTTTACTGCGTAAAATAATTCCACAATTCTTGAGCCAAAATATAACAAATTAATATATTCAAATTCATTTCGAATATGGAGTTTGTGTATTTTTAAATGGCAAGAATGTGGGAGGGAAAAGGGGTTGTATTAAAGTGGAAGGCGTTATGGGAAAGTGTTGTGGAAGCTGGACACTTGCTTGGCAAGCAGAGAAGCGAACAGCAGAGCAGCATGCAGAGCGCAAGGGGAGGTGACCGGGCAGAGGTTGGTATTGGTTTGAGCGTTTTTTCGCCACCGTCCCGCCCTAACGCTCAAGAGAGGGGGGGGGGTGGGGTAGTAAGGTTATGGTAGAATATTAGTGTAACATACTAGCAGAAAAGTGGGGCCAGGGTTTCCGTTTTTTTCTCGGCGGTACGGGGCCGAAACGTAAACGTAGCGGGTTAGCCCGAAGGGTGTTGTTTTTTTTTTCTGTGTTTTAGTTTTCTGGGAGCAGGGTATCCCATTGTACCATGTGGGTGCCGTCTAGGCATCATTTTACTGCGTATAATAATTCCACAATTCTTGAGCCAAAATATAACAAATCGACATTTTTACGAAAATTACCTCGTGTCATGTCCAGAAACTACTGCACAAAACCGCTCGCTTTTTACGAAATAAATAAATAAATGCGCGCGTATTGTCGCATGGGGTTTCAGTGTCATGATTAGGCGTTTTTTTTTGCGGGGGTCGTTACTTGTATCCCCTCCCCGCCGATTTTAGTTTGAGGGCAGACGGTTTTTATTTTGCTCCTGCGGAAAAAAAAAAGGTGTGATTTATTTCCCGCGCTTTCGTAATTAAATGCGCACACGTAATAGTTGTCCAATATGGTGCTTTTACCCCCTGTTTTATCGTGGAAAACATCGCTCGGTTTATCCAGTGCGCACCTTTTTAGATACGCACTGGATGGCTAAAAACAGTCGACATTTTTACGAAAATTACCTCGTGTCGTTTCCAGAAACTACTGCACAAAACCGCTCGCTTTTCACGAAATAAATAATTAAATGCGCACTCGGGCGAGTTGACAAAGCCGACAAACATGGGGAATTTACTTATTGTTCACGGCCGGATATGTGTGCACGATTCTATATTCTTACTCCTATATTCAACGCGGCAAAGGCGGCGACCCCGAGTCCAATTTCAGGGCCAAGCGTCACCAAACCAACGCCTCCAGACGGCACACCAACGGGGGTACGTCTCTATGATGTTGGATCAATTACCCCCAGTGGCAGTGGAAGGGCTAGTAGTTCGGGACACCGACATATTTACTGCAGGGTTTCTAGTGCCAAACAAAAGGGTGATCTGGAGCGCCAAATCGAGTTTATGTCTCACCAATTCCCCCGACACAAAGTTGTACGAGACATCGGTTCGGGAATTAATTGGTCAAGACCCGGGTTTAGAACCATTCTTCGATATTGCCTTGATGGATCATTACGAGAAGTCGTGGTTGCCCACAGAGATAGACTCTCACGTCTTGGCTTCGAGGAAAACTCGTGGTTCTGGGCGAGTCTTCGGGGAAAGAAGGGGAGGGATTCCGACCAGAATCAGAACTTGGGGAAGATTTACTTTCCATCATCCATGTCTTCTCTTCCAGACATTACGGTAGAAGAAAATATAAACAAAGGTCCGTCACCGTTAAGCCAACCAAAGAAGAAACAAAGAGTGCGAAAGTCGGTAACACTCTCCAAGCAAGGGAAAGTGATGAGGTCGCGGAGGACTAGGATGCTCCCGAACCAGAGTCAATGTGAAATTCTGAGGGATTGTATAGGGACACACAGACACATCTACAATTAATGTGTACGTTCGGATAGGAACGGGCTAATACATGGAGCCTCTGTTAACGAAAGCTCTAGATGGAGAACTTTATTGACGAAGAGGAGCAACTATTACAACCTCGGTCAATACTGGAAAGACAAGTGCCCGTGTCACCCCAAACAACAGGCCGTGGAAGAATACTTCAAGGCCAAAAAGACCGGGATGATGATGGTGGCAACGGGAAAGATGGCCCATTTCAACGTAAACTTTAAGAGTAGGTTCAAAATGACCCAGGAGACTATCCCATTCGAGAGGTACGGATTACAGAAGGATATAACCGGAAAGTACACAATCATGATACCATACCTCGGATCTCAATTGGTACTCAAAATCAAGGGGAAGGTATCTAAGGAGTTTAGGGATCGCAACGATACGTCTTCTGTAAGGAAGGAGATCAAGATTACTCGGACACGGTTGGGACAGTATTACGCGAACGTGACATTTGAGGTTCAACAAACTTGCAAGTTTCGGAGTGATGAAGGGGGCATGGTATCGTTCGACCCCGGATCAAAGGAGGGGATACAAGTAACGACCCCCGCAAAAAAAACGCCTAATCATGACACTGAAACCCCATGCGACAATACGTACGCTAAGAGAGTGTTGGAGTGTTGTCATATCCGGCCGTGGACAGTAGGTAAATTCCCCATGTTTGTCGGCTTTGTCAACTCGCCCGAGTGCGCTTTTAATTATTTATTTCGTAAAAAATCGAGCGGTTTTGACCAGTAGTTTCTGGACAGGACACGAGGTAATTTTCGTAAAAATGTCGACTTTTTTGTAGCCATTCCAGTGCGCATTTAAAAAGATGCGCACTGGATAAATCGAGCGTTGTTTTCCGCGAGAAAACAGGGGGTAAAAAACACCATATTGGTCAACTATTGCGTGTGCACATTTAATTACGAAAGCGCGGGAAATAAATCACACCTTTTTTTTTCCGCGCGAGTAAAAATAAAAACATCTGCCCTCAAACTACACATTGTCGGATGGCAAGCATAATAACAATATTTTTATGTTTACTTCAAATGTATTATTATAATACGTCCATTGTCCAGTCTGGGTTGGTGTTGGACTGCTACGTATAACAAATACAGTCTCTGGGTCGACCGTTAATTTGAGTCTAAGTGGGTCGCAATACTCAGTTGGACCGATGTAATCACAATAATTTATTTCACCAGTGGTGGTCGACAAACACTCAAAACCTCTGGCGCTCTTACTATCGGAACCGTCATGATGTACATGAACAGGACGACAGAAATAAACGATCAATACCTGGTTGACGCCAGAAATGACATCGCGGTTTCTTATATAATCATGAGCTCAGGTTCCAGTACCCAGGTGGGATCATACTGGACCGGAAGTCAGTACGTCAACGGGGTAACCTCTGGTTCTGTTTCCGATGACCTCCCCATGAACGAATACGCTACCGTGGCAGTCACTTCGCCGGCACTCAGTTCTGGAATAATTAAAATTTTCAACGGGGTTGGGAAAAATAGTGACGCATTATTTGGTCGCATTTTGATTTACGACTCTGTGCTGTCCGCATCGGAAGTTTCGCACAACCATGCCGTTTTGACTAACTTGCGGGGTATCTCTGGTGTCACGGAAGGCCCTCTGAATGCGACTCTTAAAGTGTATCCCGTTTCTGGAGCAACAAGTTATGCACTTTCTTACCAGAGTTCCGCCGAATCCGAAACATATGTCACTGGCGTGGAATCCGCTGTGTCTGCATCACAAGACATATACATAGAAGTAACAACTCCTTCCATTGTTTATACACTGACACTTTATGTAGACGGTGTTTCGTTTCAGACGGAAACTTTCACGCCACTGTCGGATATAGCAGCTAATTAGGATACCAATGACTATCTCGATGGGTCTACATATGATCTCACAACTTTGACACAAACCGCCAGAAACAACTTGTCTGAAATAGCTGATGACCTATTCACAACCGGTGACAACCTCAAGGTATCTTTATCGGATGGAACAATTGTAGAAGATGTCACGTTTGTGAATGAAGGTGGTACGGTGGAAATCAGTTCTGCCGAAGCTGTACTACTCTCATTCGATCCGGTCAATGGTGCCGGTCAATCTGCAATTTTTACATTAAGCGACACTTCAACCGAGACCGTGACCTACGACGACACGGCAGAATCCGTTACCATTGGCTCCGTAGAGTATTCATCGGGGGATGTTTTCATCCTTGATGGTAAGAAAGTAGTTGTTGGAATCTCATAACACGTTTCCTATTTTATGGCGGATTTTCGGAGGATCCAAGGCTACACGTACACAAGGCTGCACGGTGCTGCTGGACACTGGGAGCCCATCCACTTCCATTCAACGCGTATGGCAGCGTATGTCGCTCTCGTGGCGTGGTGGTGGTGGTGGTGGTGGTGGTGGCGGTTCTGCTGGTGCTGGTCGCTCCCGTGGCGGCGGTGGTGTTAGCCACGGTACTGTAACCAAGGTAAGATTTCTCCTGGCTGGGCCTTGTACTGCTGTATGATAAGAACCGACGCCTGTGCTCCGGTTCTATCGTAGAACCCAACCTCAAGTCACGTGTGCTCTTTACGTAATATGTGCTTTTGAGTGAAGTTAAAGATGTAGAGTTTTCGAGTAAGCTAGGCATGCTAGATAGCATACATGCACAACCATAGTAATATCTTGCGCGGAGATATTGAGCGGAGAACGAGTGGATTATTTACCAGAGTTGGGGGCGTTGGATGAGTTATCGCTGAATCAGTCGGTTGCGAGCAAGTCGTCACGATAGAACGGGGGGGGGGGGGCATTGCACAGCAGTGGTATAGAACGTACACGAGAAATTTTTAACAATCAGAAGTTTGGGGGGGTCATGGCTGTAGACTAGATACAGGTGGACTTTGAGGACTCCTTTGGGGGGGTCATGGATGTAGACCAGTTAGAGGTGGACTTAGAGGACCCCCGATACAGCATTGCGTTTCGTTCGTTCGATAAATGATTTTAGGTAGCACAACATACATTAAGCGCGACGCAGGACGGTACGGAGAGTTGCGTTTGCAGGGCGAAGTAGTTGGGGGAACTGCAGTACTTTCCGGAGGAATAGAGGGGAGTTGGAAGTGGGTATAGGACCAGGAAACAACAGGAACAAAGGAACTGCAGGCGGGTGCTATTATCGAATATTTATGTTTAAACGTTGCTTATATTTGAGGACATAGTGGTAAATCATTCCCTGGTATATTTTTAATGGTGTCGTATGTTAGAGATGACACCTATTATAGCAGTATTCGGTATCATGGAGTCGCTGCTGGATAACACAGGGTCATCTGCTACAAAGTAGCTCGTACTACTCAGTAGGCATTACTCATCTAGGAGTAAGTGATCTGTTCTGTATCACAGTTGTCATGTGATAACATCCAGTATGTAACAGCAGGTCTTACGTTCTTATATACACTCGTACACATACTAAATACTCTCTGGTGCATACAGCAGTATCGTAGCATAGCGTAGCTATATTTGTAAGACAGTACAGTAAGTCAAGTACATACAGGTACACACCAGAGGTGTAGTAGCCAAAGCTCTGTCATGAGCATCATATAAGGATCGTACATACAGGTACACACCAGAGGTGTGGTAGCCAAAGCTCTGTCGATGAGTATCATACAAGTATCGTACTTACATACGCGGCGGATATCAATGGGACTGTCATGATTTGTAGAATACAGTACCCTGAAAGACCGGTAGCATATTCAGGGGATAGTCCAGCTTGATTTTTTATTTGGGGTCGTATCCTGTTTTGTTTTGGGATTGAGCATACGAGTTCACGTGCATCGCACGCACACGCTCTCACTCCTCTTCAGCTCTCTTCAACAACATGCTCTCCACGAGCTATTGTCTGCTGGACATAATCAACTAAGGCCTGGGGTCACCTTCATCATCTTCTTTTCTTCTCTTCTCTTTGAAGCTTCTCGTACAAGCTCACCTCACAGTGACCTTCGCGCTTACCTCCATTTTAGGCCGTGTCTTGTCGGGCATCGACAAGCGGGTCTACAGCGTACACCAGCTTCGAGCTGATACACGCAAACCACAAGATCTAAGAGGTTGTGAGCGCCCGTATCGCGTAAGCGCGGCAAGCTCGGGCACGTCGGTTCAAGTCCACCACCTCGAGCTCTATTGGGCATTCAGCAGGAGGAGGAGGGCACTTTTCAAGATCAACACCTGCTGCTGCTGTTTCCAGTTTAGAGCTTCATCTTTCTACATCATTGAGTACGGGAGGAGAATCGAACATCAACCATCGAAGGTCTACTTCGTTCAAGCGTGAGTGACCAAAGCGGTACGGATACCGCGTGCATCTCATAGCATCCTGCGTAGGGCATTCTACTACAACAGTACTGCTGTAGTCTAATTGCCACAACTGCGACAGATACGCCACAAGAGCACCATCACGTAGGAGCTGGGAAACCTCACCTACCTCCGCCTCGTCTGCTTCATAGACGAGGACCCCAAAATCTCGATCGAAACTCGAGTATATCACTGCTCTACGTCGTTACATAGCACCTCCACATCACAAACCAGCATCGCTGAAAGTTAAAGGCTCTGCCAACGCGTAGTCCATAGTTAGCCTCAGTCCCTCTGAGCAGCAGCGATATACAAGTTAACTCCCAACACGAGCATTTTAGTTGTCTGTGATAAAGGAGCTCTGTATTTCAAATCTCCAAGCGGACCACTGGACCCAGGGAAAATTATTTCGACAATATTGTCACAAGCACTCAACGTAGATCTGTGGACCCCAAAAGATTGTTCGCACGAGAACTATTTCCAAAATTGTTTCTCCGAATAGTACTGGTGCCACGGTACTACTACTGCTGTATCGTACTCGTACTGGGGTACTGCTGTATCTTACGGTACTACTACAGTACGTAGTGTAGTACCGGTATCATACAAGACCTCCACCTACACTACAAGCTTCACAGCAGGAGGAGAACTGATTCAAGACTCAAAGTCAAGATATCTGCTGCTTGCTGCTACGAGTACAACTGCCGGAGAACTTGTTCACAACAAGTACGAGGAGAGGACACCAACTTGGAAGCCAAACGTGAGTGAAGCGCGGTACAGGGTACCGCGAGCGTCTTAGCGGGTCCGGGTCCTACACAGAGCTGCAATCTAACTGCATCGCCTGAGATAGCGATACCCAGAGAGCTTTTCACTGCGTTGTTAGGGGCGTATGATACGTATTCGTCGTGCGGCGGAATTTTGGTGTTTATTCGTTTCGGCTACGTATTCAATACGAGTACGACGCGGACGCGGGGTAATTACGTACGGCGGGGCGCGATACGTGGGAATCGATTTACTTCGTGTGTACGTGACGGGTCGGTTCTAGACTACTACCATCATCACTGCTGCTGCTGCACTGCTGCTGCTGCTATATACTGCTGGTAGAGTACGAGCACCTGCGCGTATACAAATCACGGAGTCTTTCAAATCGAGCACGTATACTTCGCTACTTACTGCTGTTTCAACGACAGATATTCTCGAGTGAAAACATCGAGTATTACTGCATAAACGCGAGAGAGAGCGGTATAGCTTTTACTGCGTGCGTCTACGAAGAGGATCCTACGGACATTGTTGTAACTACTACAACTGCGTGTGATAGCGATACCCAGAGAGCATCTCCGCGTGGATTTGAGGTTGTACCTTTTCAACCCTCCGCTACGTTTATTTTTTAGACGTGGACTAAAAATCTTGACAGTACGTCGAGTGCTACTGCTGTACGCCGTAAAAAAGTAACTTCATCACAACCCAGTACCGCTGAGGTTAGGAGCTCTGCTTGGCGTAGTCCATACCGTGGATCGTTGGCCTTGGAAGTCCCAAGCAACAGCCGTATAGAAGCAATTCCCGACGGCTCCGCCGTCTGTTAAAGGAACCCTGACTTCGCAACATAGAAGCAATTCCCGACGGCTCCGCCGTCTGTTAAAGGAACCCTGACTTCGCAAGGAGCCTCCCGTACATCGTGGAGACTCTTGACAAGGTATAGTCTAACCTACTGCTGTAAGCCTCGGTATCGCCCGAGCAACGACAAAAAGGACAAGGTAGTCTAACCTACAGCTGTAAGCCTCGGTATCGCCCGAGCAACGACAAAAGAGAGCAACTGTACGACAACTTCATCACGAAGCTCTGCTGTACGTACCACGCGTTCAGTTCGGACTACTGACTGCGGGTGTCAAACAAGACCGCTTGGCCAAGTACTACCTATCGTCATGGGGGATTTGGTTTTCAACAACAGCGGCAACCTCACCAACGCCATAAAGGGACTGGTGACAGGCAACGGCGGAAGGGGTTTCCAACCCAACGCCGACAGGTTCACGATGATTGTGGACAGCGGCACGTCGGACCATTTGGTGGCCAAGAACAAGTGCATGCTAAGGAGCGGTAACAACACGCCTAAGGAGGCCACTGTCTCTGAGACGAAACGCCAACGTGCGCAAATCCAGGGCAGCACGCCTGAAGAGAATACTGTTGCAGAGGTGGAGCGCCAACGAGAGCACATCCTAGACAGACCGCAACAACACGCAAGCAACCTTCTGGACGAGGCCAAGTCATCGACAACAAAAGCCGGAGCGTCATCGGCGGAAGCTGGAGTATCCACACCACGAGCCGGAACACCATCACCAAGGGCTGGAGATTCCTCATCAGGGACCGGAACGCCATCATCAGGAGTCATACATTATATCTCACCCGGGGACGCACCTGTTGCCTCGCCCGGGGTCGCATCTTCCTCTTCGGCTGGAGTCACACCGGGTGCACCGCATCACGAGACAGCCAGTACGAGACCCAATCCAAGCGTCGAGGAGACCTTCGACAGCGCGCACGCCAAGAGTACATCGGGGGCATACCCTCCGGCCACGTGTGTGGATTTCGCCTACACCAATAGAGACCCATTTCGGATCTCGGAGGAGGAAAACTGGGTAATCAAAATCCCCAACGAAGAACCAAGATACCACCCAATCCATGGAGCAGCATCATCTGGGATCACTGGATCATCAACATCTGGGATCATCGGAACATTCGAATCTGGGATCATCGGAGCAATAACATCTGGGTTCATCGGAGCATCAACGTCCGGAGTCACTGGATCACCAACATCTGGGACATCTGGGATGACCGGATCATCAGCTGGATCATCATCATCTGGCATTACCGGATCGTCAGCTGGATCATCATCATCTGGCATCACCGGAGCATCAGCTGAGACATCCCCGCCTGCTTCACCAGGGGTCGTGTCCGCTTCCCGAGAGCTGTGCCTGACTCGCGCCTCCACACGAGCCGAGCCCAACACGGACAACAACGAGGTCCGCACGCTCACCACAGCGGAAGGACAACCACGGGGAAAACCCGGGACAGGATCTGCGGAATCAACACAGGGCAACTAAGAGCCACAGGCGACTTCGGCCTTCGTGTACACCCGCAAGCCAACTTCAGGCTTCCTCTTCTTCCTGAACAAGCACTCATCGACATCGGGACCAAGAAGCAGACACTGACTGCTTGATCAACAGTGGAGGCGGGACTGTTAAGGGCAATCAGTTTGAGACAAAATACTTTACCTACCTCTCCAACTTCAACATAAGTTGAGCCTCTAATCCTAATCCTGAGCTATACGGATAACGGACCAAGCACATCGGACGACCACCGGCGTCTACACCATCAAGGTCGAGCCACTGGAAGCGTGAAATGCGTTCTCTCCCTTATCGAAGCTGTAGAGTGTTGCATGTTCTTTTTGTACGGGGCGGGCAGATATTAAATTCCTTGGTTAACGAACTGATCACTGGAAGTTTTTTGTTCTTACGTTGTTTGGTAACGTATCCCGTCCATCTTCTCTGCAGTACAGTAAAGACCGCGGTGTTGTGCAAGACTGCGGTCTATCGTAGTCAATAAGTACCAAGTAAGGGTACATTGTAGCCAAGTCGAATTAGCATTTTCGACTCGATAGTTGGATAGCAAATTTAACCACGGCATCTCCAGTACTTCGGGATATATATCAGGAGAACCCGCCACCTGGACGAGTACACGAGGGGTGATGTCTCTCTGAAAACAGTATGTCTTGTTGCAGCTTTAAACAGCTGACAGTGTCCATGTGTTCCTTTGTTTGTTTTATGGGCGGCAGGAACATTGCTGGGCTGTTCACTCCTATTCTTGTTGCGGAATGATGAACAGATTCACTGTTTTAGACTATTACTAACATCTTCTATTCCATTGTCGTTCCATTGTCGTTTTAACTGACTGGAATATAGTCACGTCTGATTAGTCAAGTATTATTATGGACTGATAGCTAAAACTTGTAACACATGCAGAAACGCGTACAGTAGCAGGGCAGGATGTTTGGTATCTGCTTGTTTTGTATAACCCCCCGGGTATAGTAGCAGAATGAGTCAACTCTCAGTGACGCATATATAGTATTTTCCCCAAAACAACTAGTATCGCTGTTGTGTGCATTTTTGGAAGTATGGCATGTAACGTAGAAGTAACGAGTACATTGTTGCAGAGTTGAATTTCGAAATTCATTTCAATTCGATGTGTTAACGCATCGAGGGGTCGTGTTAGAGATGACACCTATTATAGCAGTATTCGGTATCATAGAGTCGCTGCTGGATAACACAGGGTCATCTGCTACAAAGTAGCTCGTACTACCAGTAGGCATTACTCATCTAGGAGTAAGTGATCTGTTCTGTATCACAGTTGTCATGTGATAACATCCAGTATGTAACAGCAGGTCTTACGTTCTTGTATACACTCGTACACATACTAAATACTCTCTGGTGCATACAGCAGTATCGTAGCACAGCGTAGCTATAGTTGCAAGACAGTACAGTAAGTCAAGTACATACAGGTACACACCAGAGGTGTAGTAGCCAAAGCTCTGTCATGTCATATAAGTATCGTACATACAGGTACACACCAGAGGTGTAGTAGCCAAAGCTCTGTCGATGAGTATCATATAAGTATCGTACGTACATACGCGGCGGATATCAATGGGACTGTCATGATTTGTAGAATACAGTACCCTGAAAGACCGGTAGCATATTCGGGGAATAGTCCAGCTTGATTTTTTGTTTGGGGTCGTATCCTGTTTTGTTTTGGGATTGAGCATACGAGTTCACGTGCATCGCACGCACACGCTCTCACTCCTCTTCAGCTCTCTTCAACAACATGCTCTCCACGAGCTATTGTCTGCTGGACATAATCAACTAAGGCCTGGGGTCACCTTCATCATCTTCTTTTCTTCTCTTCTCTTTGAAGCTTCTCGTACAAGCTCACCTCCAGTGACCTTCGCGCTTACCTTCATTTTAGGCCGTGTCTTGTCGGGCATCGACAAGCGGGTCTACAGCGTACACCAGCTTCGAGCTGACACACGCAAACCACAAGATCTAAGACGTACCCATTAAAAATAGTGGTATCCAACAACGAAATGTAGGAGTTCTCCCGGCTGTTTACATGTGTGCCAGAGTACACGTTCTATTTGCGGAAAGATCGTCGTTTTTGTTATTATTGTTTCGTCTGTGCTTTAATGGGCAACAAGTATCTTTCCTGCTTACCGGTATGTTCTTCTCCTATTATCTTGGGCAAATCAACAACAATAATCCTACCACCCTGTCCCGACATATAAGCGATGTTTTTATTGAATATTTATGTGTGAACGTTGCTTATATTTAAGGACATAGTGGTAATTAAAGTTGCTTATATTTCGGGACAGAGTGGTGTTATCACATCATGTGGCTTTCAGAGTAGTGCAGGCAGTCTGTACTATACAGCAGTACAGTAGTAGTAACGAAGCTTCTGTAGGGGACTAATCCACGTACTATGTATGTGCCAAACAAGTTTTCGCCGGCACTACGTATACGGCGCAGTCTGCAGCGGTCTTCATCCGGTGCTGTGTGTGGCACCTCCATCATACTACGATACGATTATGTCGTAAACGCGTGTCACTTAGTATTTAGTAAACCCGCGTGTGTGTATGTCCCGGGCGGCATAATACCTCTTCCGAACTGTTTGTGTTTGAGTACGAATATGTGCTTATACGCGTCAAACCGCACATTTACCGCATGTTGGCTCTTCCAAACTATTTGTTTTTGAGTATATATTAATAATAAACTAAGAAACACGTCAGCTGTGAATTCTCCCAACCGGTCGATGTGTGCTTCTACGAGTCAAACCGCACAACAAAAACGTGTTCATGTTTAATTATTTATTTTCAGGTGCGGGGGTGCAATCTGGGCAAAACAATAAAACAATTAGATCGCAATTCCAATTTAATTATTTCGTACCAGAAATAGAGTTAATTAATTATTTTCGGAGTTCGGGCACACGGTATGGCTTGCTGTCCCGATAGCCGAAACGGATTGGGGGGGGGAGGTGGAAAAAAAGAACGCCGTTTAGAAAAAACTTGGCACCGCCTTCAGAAGCTTTGACATGAATCAAATCATGAACACCATCGTGATCGACCCTTCCGGCGACCTTGTTAATGCTCCAAACGTCCACCACACCGAGTCTACTAGATAACAGTGCCGGTCGTTCTATCAAACGTACTCTCGAGCTTGAGGGCTACAGAGGCCCGAAGACAAGACTTTCGATAATTGGGGGGGAAAGGTGTTCACGGCTCTTCTTGAAACATGCGTATTCATCCTAGACAACATCAAGAGATGCGGTTGGGAAGAATGGCACGGAGTATGTATGGAATCTTCCGTACTTCGGTACTCTTATAAATGGGGGGAAATCGGCGAGGCTTGCTCCGATCTATTCGCACTTCGCTCTCTCCCTCTCACCAATTGAAACACGAACGGAGGATAGGTGCTCCTTGCGCACGCGACACATCGTTGGAAACATTATAGATATTCGAACTTTTTTCCCTCCCTCTCCCCGATATAATAAATGCTGGTTTGTGAGAGCGCGATCGGTGTTCTTCGCGGGCGCGACACATCGTCGGACACATCATGGCTATTTGAAGTTTGTTTCTCGCGCGCGACCAAGCGTCGGACATATCATGGGTGCTTCGATCATTATATAGAAAGATATGTCGCGGAAAAGAGGGTCGGTGTTTCCTTGCGCGCGCGACCAAGCGTCTGACACATCATGGCTGCTCGAACGTTGCTCTCTCCCTGTCCCCGTTTACAAAAAATGCTGGTTGGTGGAACGAGAGCACTATCGGTGCTTCTCGCGTAAACCGTTTGACACATCATGGCTATTTGATCTTTGGTTTCTGCCTGTCGCAGATTTGAAATGCTGGTTTGTGGAACGAACGGAGCATCGGTGCTCCTTGCGCGCGAGCCAAAGCGTGGGACACGTCATGGTGTTCGAAGTTTGCACTCTCCCTCTCTGACTTATGAAAAGCTGGTTTGAAGAACTAGAGAGGGATCGGTGCTTCTTGCGTGCGCGACCAAGCGTCGGACACACCATGGATGCTCGAACTTTGCTCTCTGCCCCTCCCCGACTACAAAAAATGCTGGTTTGTTTGTGGAACAAGGGCACGATCGGTGCTTCTTGCGAGCGCCACAAATGGTTGGACACATCATGGCTATTCGAACTTTGCTCTCGGCCTCTCCTGGATTTGAAAATCGCTGGTGCGTGGAACGAGAGAGGGATCGGTGTTTCTTGCGTGCGCGACCAAGCGTGGGACACGTCATGGTGTTCGAAGTTTGCACTCTCCCTCTCTGACTCATGAAAAGCTGATTTGAAGAACAAGAGCAGGATCGATGCTTCTTGCGCGCGCGACAATCCTCCGACACATCATGGCTGCTCGAATTTTGCAAGGACTATCATGGGAGTCAACGGGACGGGAATTCCCATAGAAAACGGGACGGGACGGGTATTCCCGTCCCGTCCCATCGTGAAATGTCTCCCGTCCACGACCTCCCGTCCCATCCCATCATGTTTTTCCTACCCGTTTCCGTCCCATATGGCCGAATTAGTATCCTCCCGTCCTCCCGTCCCCACCTTGCTTCCCATCCCATCGTCGGATACTTTCTCTCGTCCCATCACTTCCCATCCCGTTGGCAGGATACTTTCTCCCGTCCGATCACTTCCCATCCCGTTGGCAGGATAATTTATCCCGTCCCATTTGCTTCCTGTCCCACTATCCCCGCACGTACCCCCGTTCCCATGACCATTTTGGACATGCTGCTCCCATTGTCAGTTCCCATCTTCCTCCCATTTGCGCTTCCCACTCAACCTCCCAAATCTCCCATTTGCACTTCCCACTTACTTACGTGTAGTTTCGTAGTTTCAGTGGAAGTTGTATATATTCATGTTTTTATATATAAATCCAAGGTGAATCTTGGATTTAATTATTTATTGTTGTGGTACGCTGTCAGCTCTCCCATTTTGTTTTTTGTTTTTTTCATTTTTGGAGAGAGACGCACCACACACGCACTACACACACACGTTCCTCATGGCGGAATCGGCCCGTGGTGGCTCGGCTGCTGAGCCTCCGGCACAGCCAAGTCGGTCATTTCCGATCAGTGGTACTCCCGTGAATAAAATGGGTGCAGGCGTTGGGAGAAACAAGCAGACGTCAGGGATTTGGAAGTATTGCGTGGAGTTCGAGACAGCTGCTGTGGACAAGAAGAACGTGAAGTGCATGGTGAAACGAATGCTTGGGGGAGGTGGGGTGTACGTCCCGTTGAGCATCTATGTCCCGTTGAGAACGTCCCACATATCCCCAGTGGGCTTCCCGTTGTCTTTCCCATCGACACTGGCAATTTTCCAGGGTTCTTTACGGTTAACCGTCCGTGCACGGTGCGGTTTTTTTTTTTGAAAATCTACGGTCCGGTTCGGTGCGGTTTTTAGAAAGCAGAAATATACGGTGCGGTTCGGTGCGGTTATCCGATATTGTAAATCCTACGGTGCGGTTCGGTTTTTTCATGCATCCTACGTGCCGTTCGGTGGCGGTTTCCAGAAACCAGATCCTACGGTGCTTCGGTGCGGTTTTCAGAAATCGTGAAATGCAACGGTGCGGTTCGGTTTTTTCATTCATCTCGGTGCGGATCTCGGGTTGCGGTTTTCAGAAATCAGGAATCCTACGGTGCGGTTCGGTGCGGTTTCTAGAATCGGGAATCTTACGGTGCGGTTCGGTGCGGTTTTCAGATTTGAAAATCTACGGTGCGGTTCGGTTTTTTCATGCATCCTACGCGTGCGGTTCGGTGCGGTCGTGCTTGGTTTTGCAGACTCGCATTCATAATCAGGTCGAACCCTACGTGCGGTTCGTTATATTTGTTTTCACGGTGACCAGGTTCGACGTGCGTTTTCCGAAACGCAAAACTACGGTGCCGGTGCTGACCGATTCGTCGCGGGTTTCAAGAAGGGCAAAAATCCTACGGGTGGGGCGGTTTGCCCGGCGTGTATCCTCCGCAACTCCGCACCACAACCCATCGCGCAATACCGGCACTCCCGAACCGGATAGGAGAACAAACCGCACCCGCATCGCGGCGCGCAGCCTACCCACTGTCCCGAGCACGGCCAACTCGAAGTTGGGCTCGTCCGTACTGTGGGAGTAGAAAGTATCGCGAATACCTCTCGTGGCTCGCTCGGCGGTGCCGTAAGGAGAGACCCCTCCCACGTAAAAACTTAGTCCATGTTTTGATGTGTTTGAGTGAAAACATGGTCGAATTTCTCGGTCAGGTGTTGGGAGCCTTCACAGGTGGTCCTTAATGAAGTGCTCCATGTTGGCAGTAATTGTTTTACTTTGCACTTGGTTTTCTTGAAAAGAGCCAGCTATTTTTGTTCGGAAAACGCAGCGGAGATCGTAGACCAACCCGATGTAGAAGGCGGGGTACCTATACGCGTGCTATATGATGGAGGTATCTACAGTAGTGGCACGTTTCGGCTAGAACTGTTTCTGAATTACTGGGCTCCTTATTCCGAATTCGTCTCAACCTTATTCTTGTGTTGCAGAATTTTTCATTGCTTCATAGGCCATGGAATGAGTCGTCGGACATGTAGCCTTTTTAGATTCCTTCAAAATGATTCGTTGTCTTAGTAGTTGTATAGATTTGCTTACCGTAGCATGCGCTAGTACAGCTACCCTTTCGCACGTCATTGCATAGAGCGTTGTTCGGACATACCCTTGGCGCGGTTGACAAGAAGTCTCCATTATAGGGGCATCCGGTGAACCAGACACAGAGCCTTGTGCATTGCAACGGATTGGCGATATATGTACGAAGTTGCTTTGTTACCCGTCCGCTGACTGGATATGCCCGGCTCTTCAGTGTTGACATTGAATTTTGCAATTTTACAGTTGCAGGAAAGGCTCACTTAGGAGGTGACCGTTACTTTCCGTTCCAGGCGTGTCGCTCGGGAAGACACCCGGGCACGTGTGTATGATTATTGTGACTCGTCACAATCTAGGTTTAGGAACACTACATGACGCTTGAAGATAGTTTATCCACCTATAACAGAGCACTGTCCCCGAGTGAGACGTGTATTTATTGAACAATCTAGAACAATCCTTCGCCTATGTGGTAGGGAAATTGGTGAGGGTGCAGATGAGAGATTCCCGTAGGCGTTCACGGGTGGATGCGGTATCCTGGAAATAATTATGATCAGCTCCGTAAATGTCAGAACGTGGGCTGTGACACGCTTTGTCGACGCTCAATGTCGGTTGACAATACAGGTTGGACTCATTCGTAGGAATTCCGAATACTGACACCCTGATGGTGGCGGCTTGTTTAATGAGCAATCCCACGGTAGGGGTACCACGTTTAGGCTCAATATCTTCTGACCGGCTGTGCTCCTCACGCGAGTAACCGCCGGATGCTATTATTATTTTACTGGTATATTTGTTTCTGGACTACCGCATTGGAACCTTTGGTCGGGTTGCGCGAGCGAATGTTTCCGAAGTAATGTTTCGGGTGATATATTGAGCTCCTCAAGGGAGGACCTCATAAAATTCTGCTGCGCCCCTAGTGTGGGACGACTCTAGTCAACTCCTCGCACGAGGAGCACTATATTATTGGCAAGCCACTCGAATCATGACTTCGAAAAACGCTGTTTGCACAACCGAACCCGCTTTTGATTACACTGATTATAGTGTAGTCCTGCTAGTCCTGCACGAAATACACGAGCAAAAGTTGCCATTCTGGCCAGTAGTAAATCGTTTGAGAAGCCACGACCGTGAAACTAATGCTTGCTGTACTACAGACAATTCTACTTTTATCGTGGCATAGGTGTTCAATAATTTGCCTCGCCTTCTCAGAAGTCGAGTGTTTGCGGAAACGACGATAGCATGTAGTTTTCTGCGCGGTGCACTATCCCAAACGTTATCGTCCCTTTACGTACGTAACCTTCGTTCCGAATGAGGATAGTCTATACAACGAGCTGCAAAATGCTGCAAATGTTTTATCGATTAATTATTTGCTAAAGTTATACCAGCAAGTGTTCACTCGACCTGTGCACTAAGCAGTCCAGCTTCCAATAATACGATATTGGAATAACTCGTTTGTTCCACTTCTCTGCAGGGTGTTCTGCTGACGGTAACTTATGACTCCTGCAGGGAGACGTTTGGTAGTCAATATATAACATTGAAAAACCCACAGGGTTCACCTCTAAATGCGTTTGCGACTTAGTGCTTTGTGGCACCGTAGCAATAAGCCATGGATGTGAGTGGATGCTAAATGAATGTCTGGTCAGAACGACGTTGACAACACAATATGTAGTCAACCAATTTGTTTTCCCTCTACGGTGCGAGTACTTTACGGCGGTAGATATTTCAGATGAACTTTCAAACAACATCGCACATACTTCACAACATCGCCTGTGCTACGGTAGAGGCGCACCTTTCGTTTCACTAGTTCCTCACGTAAGGCGTACAACACATTAAGAAAACCCGATTGTGATGAAAAGTGAAACCGCGCCCCGATAGGAAATATTACGGGCAAGATATACAAAATAATGTATGGAATAAAGGAATGGCGATGCGTGCTACGGTAGAGGTAGCACGTTTTGGCTTAATCGTTTTCTGAACGATCGGGCTCCTTAACCCAAATTCGTCGGACTTTCAACTTTGTGACGAATACTGTTTCCGAGTATACTTCGGTCATGAGATTTCGCATCAGGCAGCACTTTAGTTTTCTTCCAAAATCATTTTTTTCGGTGAGGTATGACGCTCCTTAAGTGAGGAGCTCAGAAAAAACATGGTGCACCTCTATCGTAGCATGCGTCTGGCGCTACGACGGGTGTGGGTAAAGGAGCCCCGTGACTCAGATAAGAGTGTAGCCAGAAGTGCTACCTCTGTCATCGCACGCGTCACATTTTTTTACAGTAGTGTATTCCTACTCCAAACGACCCCGAAGGATCACCACGCTCTCCATGAGGCGAGCAGGGCCTCGCTCTCGTCATCGCTTATGATGTTCTACAGCTACTTAATACTGTAGTAGTGGTAGTCTAGTGTTATTCGACCGTTTAAAAGAACGACAATAGGAATTGATTCCCGTCCACGCCCGCGCTCCATTCACGCCCTTTGGGAACGATTTCATCTACACCGTATGGCAGTCGTAGCTACGTTGATAGAAACGACACATTTGCACGACTATGTGTGCGTGCTCTGAGTACAGGTGTGGGAAATGCAGGCGGTGTAATGCAAGCGCTGCCAGGAACGTTAAGCAGCATGGACAGTGGACAGCGCCGCGCAGGTCAATCCAAAAGGCATACCGGAACCTTCTACGTGCAGTGTCGGGCAGAAGAAACGATGCTCCATCCACCGAACGTAGACGAAATCCGCACTGTGCTTGAATTGCTTACGTTGCAAAACATATGAACTGCATATCGCCTGGATTTCGCCCGAGTACGTTTGAGCCTCAGTATCGAACCGAAATTCACACCGACAGACCCCAATTTAATGGGGACGCAGAGCGCGCGCTAGGCTTGATCGAGACAGCCGCTATGACTGGTCGACTCCAGGCTCGTGAGCCGTTTCCCTGCGCGCATTTACCGGCATCTGTGTCGTTGTAGGTTGACGCGTCGCGCTGGGCGTGCGATGCTTTGACCCATTCAGTATCCACCGCTACCCGGAGAGCAACTCGACGTACGGTGTGTGGTATGGTAGCCCCCCACTGGCAGTACTTCAACATTTCTTCAAGACTCGCTAGTGCAAGGTGGAGAGGTAGAACAAGTCATAGGCGAAAGAACAGCAGTGATTTCTCCTTGACCCTGCCCCAAACTATCAGAGACTCTGTACGAGTGCTGCCTACTGTAGACACAGTACTATGTCAATCACGCGACATGTCACTTGGGAAACCATGCCCATTGCACCATATGTACCTACGCAGATGCATTCATGTCCTGTCTACGGAATGAGATACTTATGATACGCGTGTGGAGGCTCTGTCCTAAGGCGCTTACGTGGGCATTGTGGTAACCTAATTGTTGTTTTTTCTACCAGGTTTCAACACGGAGGAGGGAGGTCCAAGGCAGACGACAAGAGCACGTCGGATCGAAAGTGGTGGCGGAGTGGTGGATGAGCTGGCCGGCAGTCTGGTTCACCTGAACGACCTCAACGTTACTTGAAGTGTTACATGGACGCGCTGTTCAAGGACCTCGCACGGCAGGCACCTCGCACCGGCGAAACAGGCGATGGGACAGCCGACACGATGGGTTCGTCTCAAGAGGGCGCAGTGGACACCCCCTCGGCCCCAGTAGAGAGACTCGCCCAATACGGTGGATTCGTTCCATGGAGGGCGGTGGACGTCTCCTCGGCGCCGATTGGGAGGCACGGATTAAACCCGGCCGAATAATTATCCTTCGACAACGGCCAAATGAATGGAATAGGATTCGTCCACGGTCCTGTCGCGGAGTGCAGCACACGAACTCAGCACCTGGGAACGGATTTCCATCACCGTACGGGGCAAGATCCGGTGTCAGAGCCAACGCCTGCAGGACGAAGCCGCTGAACACTAGCTAAGGACGAGGTCTCTGATCACCGACGAGCTCCTTGCAGCGCGAAAGACGACGCTGAAATATACCTTAATCTAATATGTGGGTGTGGTTACGTTTCAGGAATGCTCGTTCGCCTAGTTGAACCGATCGCTGTACGATATGAGGCAGATCCGACGGCAGTTAGCCGCATCATTCGTAGATACCGTTATAGAGTGCGTTCTAGGACTGATCCGTGTGGTTTTGCGCATGGTTGCGGACGGTAAGGTAGAACTGATTATGGCCGTTAGTGTAGATTCCGTCGTGAGTGCAGGATCGGACGAGGCATGAACAGACAGACTTGCATGTCGCGTAAGTTACGAAATCTCCCACGACTACTGTAAGTCGGTAAACTTGCTTTGTGTTTAGGCGACGGGGAACTGCGGAGATTGGAGATTTCGCAAAAAAGGATTCTATTGAGAGCATCGTGAAGCGGTTCGTAGTAAATGTATCCTCTGACATCCCCGCGACCCCCGGTGTGGGTCTAGGTCCATGACAGGGAGGCGGTCGTGGAGGAGGTTGGCCTTACAGGGAGGCTGTGGGGAATTTGATGTGGTTGTCGACAAGAACGAGGTCGGACATCTCGAAAGCTGTTCATGCTTTGGCGTGCCACTCCCAGCCCTACGCAGTGCCACAGATGGACAGTTATGACGATGATGGCATACCTTCGCGGGGCCAGGGGTATGAGATCGACATGGTGAGGGGTTCAGGACTGGGTTTATAAACAATACATGACTATGAAATGGGGACCATACAAAAGAAACGCAGACACTGATTGCGATCGGCGGGCGGATGTTTCGAGGCCAAAGTCCAACATCCCTTGTTTTGTTCGTTCATGAAGGGATAAACCACTTCCTATATTTTTGTGTGCCCCTCAGTTGACGTTTGGTTTCCTTACAAAATATAGGACTCTATCACAAAAACGTTCATTGAAAACAACGCCAGACAGCATTGACAAAACTTATTTTAAACACGGCGACGGGAAAAACGGGTGGACGGACTGGCCGCTGGATGTAGACGTGAGGGAAGACGTGTGGCTTAGCATCGCGCTGGGGTGAGATGCTACGGATGAAGTGGCTGGAGAGCTCCGCTGATGATGCAGTTTTTCAAATCGTGTTACGGCCTGAACCAAAACCCCAAGAACAGGCATGCAACCATTGAAACTTCCCGCGTGAGAACCGGGTTCAATAGTATTCCAAGCGGCCTGTGTGTGACCGCGTAAAAGCAGGGCGGCGACCTGTGTGTCTAAATTGCCATCGGTACGACCGCGCAAAAGAAGAGCGTCGCTTTGGACGACAATGCGACAGTCTTCCTTGGGAAAATGTTTATGACGTGCAGCTGGTTGGCTTCAACAAGTCTACGCTCGATATGCTCAAGGGAACGCCAATGAGTGGCTTGAACGTGTCAGACATGTGCGGCATTTCGCTGGTGCTGCGGACACAAGTGACCTCTTCTACCCAGGCCGGACCGCTCGTCATCACCCAGGGCCACTACTCTGTACATCATGGGCTGAGTGTTAGGCACCACTAAACTACTAAAGGCCGTTGGGGGAGCTGGAGTACGGAAGAGGGGAGTCCCTGCAACCATTAGAGCGCCGTCTGGACGAAGAGGAAAACGTCGAGTTCACGATATTGTCGGCAGCGCCATGTACCTGAACCCGGTGGATCGCTAAGAAATCTCGTACGCGCAAACACTCTGGTGAGGGTCGTATTCAAGCCGCTAAAGGTTCATATGGGAGCGGTCAAGCATCTGCGCCGGTACCAAGACGGGACCATCGTTTTCTGCATTATCTACACAACCAAGGAGGGTTCAGGCTCAGCGAATACCCAGGCGCCAACTTCAGTAACACCCCTGATGATGGAAATGCAACTCCATCGTACGTCGTAATGACGTGCAACTGTCCTGTGAGGTGCAATGTGGCCATGCAGGGGTGAGCGGCCCAGTCAAACAAGGATGGCAGAGCTTGTGGCTAGCGTGTCGACGACGCGGGAGGTAGTGTTTCGCCACAGCATGATGCGAAACTTGTCGTCCATAAAGTATTAATGTGCTTCCCGTAAACCACAAAGCACCTACAACACTTCGGCACTACATATAGCCAGGAACCAGACCTGCAGCCCGCGTACTACTGTAAACACGTGGCTTTGGGATGCTTCAACATCCGGAACATTCTCTATGAAGAACAGGTGAGCTTCCACTCTACACCGGCTGGGAATCAGCTCGCGGGGGTGGAAATCCAAGGTTCTTAACGAACACATGTCACTGGTTCCTGGTCTAGCCCATCAATAGTTTTCAAGCGTAAATCGACAGCTGTAACATCAACCACATCAGCATTCAGAACAGGTCTCTGGCAATTGCAAGCAAAGGCTTCCGGGTTACAAACAGGCGTGAATAGAGGTTTGCTGCAATCGCTTGTGAGAGGTAATCATACAATTACCGGTGATTTCGCAAGTTGTGTGTGTATGTTCCAACAAGTGTTGATGCGATTTGTAGCCATGAACTCCATTCTAGCCAAGTCCGTGTCGCTCCCAACAAGTTCCGGTGATATTTGCCATGCTCGGCGGGTTAGGTTAGTGTCCAACGCTTCTAACAGGTGCTGAGGATTAGTACCCACGATCGACATTATACGCAAGTTTCGTTCGCTTCCAACAAGTGCTGGTTATCGCTTACCATGATCGGCACTGTAGTAAAGTTTCTATCGATTTCATCAAGTACAGGTTATCGCTTGGCCTGGTCGGTACATTGATATCCCCTTGTGTCGAAGGAGTGATATATTTAACCTAGAAAACCTGCGTTTACGTAGCTATTGTTTTGTCCAATAGGACACTGCTGACAACACACGCAGCAGCGAGAAGCAGCGCTGCTTTGTAAAGAGTATAGACTACATATACTATATCGTCTGTGGAGTTAATATTACACCCAGCGCAGAGTAAGCGGTTTAACAACACAGAGGGTTTCGTTGTTGAACCGGAACCTTTTGGAAGATTGCGGCGGTATTAGTGAGTTCAAGAACAGCCCGTACTTGTATATTGTTGCACGAGAAAAACGCACATTGTCCTGGATGCTGTGGTACAAGGCAACAGCCAAGTAGTTCTAGACGTTGCGGCCTAGGATACAACGCCCGCGCTGTCACCTCACTGCTCTCCACTGCACCCACATACAACCCAGACCCTCATTTGTTCTGAGCCATTACTTGGCCCCTTTCCTTCGTCTACATGTGTCTGCTTCTGCTACCAAGTATATCAGGGCCAGCCTGCATGTCCTACAATTTCCAGCGTCTGCGCCTGATGCCACGCAATTCCGCGAATGAAGCACATCGAGCCGTGATCCTCTCTGGGTTGCTGTTAAAGGAGCCATCGCAGAGCCTGACCGTCGTTACTAGGTACGCGGTAGAGTTGTAGGTCCGTTTCCGGTTCGGGAATTGCTCTACCTTCGATCGCCTACACAGCCCTTGGGATGTTTGTCCCGCCCGAGTTAACAAACACGCGAGCTGGGTTTTAGTTGTTGATTGCGGGGTGAGTTGTGCAAACCTTTCAGAATTTCGTGTAACATCGACGGAATTCCGCCGCTGTCTTGGATAGCATGATGTGGTGTGCTGGATGGGCCTTCGACGGAAATATTACTCTGTTCAGAACACGGTCGCGAAGGGAGACGCCGGCACAACCTGCAAGTCATGCTTGACCTACAACAGTAGTTGCCTCGAGTTTCTTCCATATATGAGCGGAATCCGATGCAAGTCGACGAGGGAAGAAAGTGCTCAAAACTTCTCGCGATAAAAATGCCAGGCAAGAACCGTAGTGGGGGAGGAGGGAGAAGCGCCTACTTTGTGACCCCGGATCTGAGTTACGACTCTAGGGAGGGAGAGAGACGGAAGTGCGAAGATAATAAATGGGATAGAAGAAAAAAACAATGCGAGGATCTGTGGGAGAAGGCCCAACCCACGCGAAGCAGCCATCAACTTGATTTTTCAAGAACAAAATGAGCTCACTACGATGGACAATATCATCGCCTAGATACGCGCAAAATAAGTTCGCCAAAACACGATGATGGCATCCCGACGAGTTTGAGTTATGGCGCCCGACCACCAAGAAAACGTTTCAGCCGAATTTGCTACCTCTATCGCACCACGCGGCGTCCGCAGAGCACATAACCCTGGATTTTGTAAGTTGAGGAAATGGTTTTCGGTTGAGAATTTGTTTTGGTCAGGGTGTCATCCAAAATGGTGAAAATGTTTTATTTTTTTCAACTCTGGCGGACTTTTCGTTTCGTGAACTTGGTCCACACATTTGAACTGCTGTTAAATAGGTGGTCGTCTTTCTTATATTGTTTAATAGGTCGTTTGTCTCCATGATGCTATTAATAGGCACGAAACATATAAATAAACTGAAAATCTGTACACTACATGCCGTAGAACGCTAATCGGCACGGGCACTGGGTGTGCTGGGGATGTCGAAGGGTAGAAAAGACGAAAGAACATGTACACTTCTTTACATTTATCCTTCCGTTCTACCCGTCGACATCCAGCACACCCAGTGTCCGCGCCGACACTAGGACACACTACACACACTCTGTACGTACGCGAGAGTACCAGGTATGAATGATCAACTAATACGTACGAGTACGAGTATAGTATGTATGTATATAAACTATAAAAATAATACATGTACGGCACGTATATTATATGTCCGAAGTCATTGATTGGATGCTACACTCATATGTGGATAGTGGATAGTATGGTAGGAACAAGCGCTATACATTGTTGTCAGATATGTAAAAAAATAAAAATAATGAATACAAGGGTGCACAAAAAAAACAGTGCTCGACACCACACCCCCAAAACCTTTTTTTGGATCTCTCAAGGGGGGAGGGGGGGTACGACGGACCCACCCCCCCCCTCATAACGCCACACAATCTCCTATATAAAATACCCCCATATTAAATCCTATATAATACCAAGGGGGGCACAGCCTAGGGGGGTACAACAATCCACCCAGCTTCCTAAGAGCGGACATGCGCCGACCGTAGAAGAGACAGAGAGAGAGGGAGAAAGTGATCACGATGAGCACTGTCTCCGTGACGGAGGGAGCCCTATCCAAGGCCCCCTTCGATAAGGTTGCTTGGCTAGAACGCGTCTGCGGAAAGCCGGCGGATGGCTCAGAGTTAATTTGCTGCTGCGGGTCGCCGATGGTTTTTGCAATCATTTCTGTTTCATGGCCGCTTCATGGCCGAGGTCATGGGCGGTCATAGGAGGTCATGCCCGGTCGTGACCTCTCGTAGCCGCGGCCATTGGACTGTTCATGATCCCTCGTGACCGGTAATAACTGATCGAATGCCTATCAGCTGTCATGAGCGGTTATGAACGGTTGATGGCCTCGAAAACGGCCGCGCATGACCGGCCATGAACATGCCATAACCACGTAATATGCAGCAATCACGGCCGATCATGACCAGCCATGACCGGCCATGACCGGTCCAATTTCGGTGAGCGGTCATGACCGGTCATGACCAATTGCCGTGAGTAGTAAGGACCGGTCATGACCGCCTATGACCGAGATAAACAACCGCGGTCGTGACGGTGGCCATTGATAGGGCCATGGTCACCGGTCCTGGCCGGTCATATGACCGGTCATGACCGCTCGTGATTGAGGTCAGCCATTACCCACCACGGGTGCGGCATGGACGCTAGTTCTTGACCGCAGCTATGGTCGACGATGGCCGTTTATTTTCGCGATCATGTCCATAATTATGACCCGTCCAAGGGCCATTCTTATCGGAGCCATAAATCTAAAAAATAGACATATATATATCAAATGCCAGGTATGTTTTACCGCGCAATTTTCTAAAATTCCATTAGTTCCATCTTTTTTAACCATTTATTGGAACGTGAAGCCTTCCAAACATTTTGCCCTCTGAACATTTTCCAATATTTCCAATATGTCCTCTTTTTCATATATTTGTTTGGAAAACAGTATTGGAAATTGTGGATAAAAGTTGCTCGATACGGGTCGTTCTTATAGAGCAACTTCTTTTTCGAAATTCCAAATATTTGTTTTCGAGCAATTTGATTTAGTTCCATATTTTCAAAAAACGATTTCCATGTATTGGAATGCGAAGCCTTCCAAATATTTTGCTCTCTGGTAAAATTCCAAACTTCCGAAATACATTCTGTTTTTCCTGCTTTTCCTGTAATTTTTTTTTCGAACAAAGTTATTGGACTTTATTGGGGAAAGTTGCACGAGATAAGAACGAAGGCCATTCTTATCGGAGCCGTAAATTTCCAAACTTTCCAATACTGTTCATCACGGAATTTTCTAAAATTCCCCTTTTTCCTTTTTGTTTCTCCTATTTCTTGGAACGTGAAGCCTTCTGAAGAACTTCCAGTATTTCCAACACAGCTACGAACTGCTCTCCAAGTATTTTATAAAAAAAAGAGTCGCGGACTCAATAAGACAGGCAAACTGCAGCTGCCCACGAAATTCAGCAACTTCACAATACGGCTAAACGATAGTTATGCCTTTTCTGCGTAAATTCACTGGTTATTACTAACAACGGCGTAAGCGTAACAAATGTCTTGCCAAAAAAAAAAAAAAAGGTTGGTAAATTAGCTGTGATCAGGGGAACGCTGGTATGCCAGTAAACGATCTTTACGATAGTCGCGCTGATTAAACTGGGCACCGCCGACCATGGCGATGTTCGACTGGAGAAAACGGGGGAGCGGAACACTTTCGTTCCGGCCGTGACACATTGCCCAACTCCGCTCGAGACAACGAAAATAAAACGAGACCATATTTTCACAGATATCATAACGTTGTTGCTGAGTATCATTGATCACGAGCGAACGTCGAATCATCAACTGCTGTAGACAACGGTACTGCAGTTTCAGCACGCACGGCTGCAAATTCGGTAGGTCAGTGTTATCGGCGATTTTACTACAATGGGCACGTGCATTGAGCAGGAAATGAACCCGAAACACGGGACGCACAATATACTTTTAATAGGACGATGGGGTACTGTAGCTTTTTATATGGCCACGGAACGATCTGTTGCTAATGGTACCAGTGCGAGCTACGATAACTCGCTCTTCGCAAACTCTTATTGCACGGTTTCAAAATGACTCAAGTACGGTATCTTGTAACGCTAGTACCATGTAGCACTCCAATGATGGCTGTGCCACCAATAATATAAACACCATTTTGTACATACTTCGGCGCTTAAAGTGTACTGTATAGCGAGGAAATTATATCCCCCAGCGTATCGAGTAGTGGCATACAACGCCACGATTTCAAGCGACAACCGATTAAAAGTGCGCAAAGAAGTGAACGACGGCGGAGCAAATATGACTTTTTCGAAGTACTACAGTAGTATAATATACCTGTACGCACGACAGGTATAATGTACCGAAAAATGCGCCTATGAGCCAATCTGGTATTTCTGGGCAACCAAGTCGTGTGATAGTCGCACAACGGGTTGACTTGACGTATATCTGTATCACAGGCGAAAACGTATAGGAGTAAACAGCAGTGTATGGCAAGCTTCTTTAGCTTCTGCAGGCCTATCCACCTCTACCACCTCCTCGGGAATCGATGCTCCTTAGGCAACAACGACGACCTTCCAGACCGCAATGCCAGATCACAGACCGTTAACGTTCAGAAACTACTGTAACCACCTATTTCAACATCCCTTCGAAATGCCTGAACAGGCGTTCCTCGGATTTGCGACCGGACGAAGGTGCTTCCCCAACCCCGTCATCTCTAACGACGAGGGAACAGAGAGGGTTCCCTACGTGCCCACGGGAAGGGAGTTTGTGAGCAAGTGCACAGACGCGAACGGCAAGGAAGTCGACGGCCTGACGTACGAGGGAGAGCTGAACAAGGTGGGAACACACTTTTGTTGTGTAGGACAACGTGGCAGGTATGGGTATACGCACGTAGCACAGTTTCGCCGGCCTGTGTATGTCACGATTTGACCCTTTGCTCTGCACGACCCGCTGACAACGTTGGCCGTGGGTTCGAGGGTACATAAATTCGTGATAATAGCAAAGGATTCGTTCATTGGTGTTCTTACCATAACGGTGGCGTAGACATCCCACAACGATGTGGACGCCATGCATTCGTCTATACGGTCGTCCTGAATATCGTCAACTCGACACGATCCACCTGACATTACCAAAACGCAGTTGCTAGATGCACACGAGGGTTGTCCGCACTATCACTCTGCTCTCCCTTCTTTCTTGCATGTGCATGTGTTCAGGTGAGCGCGAACGTGCTCTTGGGACGGTCGCACATCGGCGTTCACTGAAGGATGGACGGCGTATACGGAGCACTCATGGGAGAGACTAGCGCCATCTGCCGCTTGCAGAAAGTGCGTTTGCTGCTGTTGGCCTGTTGGCACTCTGGCGATACTGGTGGTCGCTGTTACTCGCCCGGTGTTTGAGGAAGGGTACATGGCACACGTAATGCACGTATGCACGCGCTCCCCGTAAAGTCGTTGCGGCTTTTTGGCCCTCTACTTCGATAATAGTCTGTCGTCTGGCTTGATTGATTCGACATAAGGCCGGTGTCGCGGAACATCAGCAATTCCGTCATGCACACAATCTTGTAAAAACAAAAATTACACACACGCCTCCACTGAAGTGAATCTCCCTCCCGTCGCGTCGCCTTGTTAACAGGAACTGCCTGGCCTCTCGGAGGGCCGCATTGTGGACGACGCAGGGCAGAATGACACCCCCCCCGCGACGTACAACTTCCGCCTATTCAGCGGCAAGATACTCGAGCGGTACAGCAGGAACTTGTACACGCTGGATGGCAAGCTCTGCAAGGGGGCCTTCACCGGCGACGACTTCTGCAACGTGAATTGGTATCCGACCCGTGTTTCTTGCTCGTCTGTATTGTGCTCTGCTCCCAGCGTATCGTTAACTTGAAAAATGTTGATGACACTGTGGAAATGGTGGAGTCTCGTCGGTTACGTGGCTTTACCGTGTATTTGTTGTATGCTGCATGGAATGCCTACCCTTACTGTCATATATATATTTTCAACGTGAACGTAGGGGGTGAAACTTCACTTCAAAATACCTATCGGAAACCCAACAATGCTGTCTGGTAGGATTATCTCTCGGTGCCGTCCGACCTCTCCATTCCTCCAACGCCTCCCGCAAACATACAGGAGGTGCACGAGATGTATGAGTCAGTCGAAGACGTCGTGGAGGAGGATGCCATCTTCTCGCCCCACGCCGAGTTGTCAAATGCTCGGTCGACTCGAGTCACCCAGATAGGGTCGGCCGCCTTCTAGCGCCTTGTCCGCGTGCCCTCTTGTGGTGCTGCCACATGTTGTAGCACGGGCGTGGACATCAGGTCACATTTGTCGTACAACGGTAGTAGTAGAGTATGACTGGGGCTATGTATTTGTTTCTTCTAGTTTCTTCTAGAAATGAAACATTACTGTGCCCATCTCCATTCTCCCCGGTCAGTGGCTGTCTGTAGACTTGAATGTTCCTAGCGCCGTTGCTTGATTGTGTGAACTACCAACGTAAAAGGGCGGGGGGGGGCGAGCTTTCGGTGTTGCAAGAAATTTGGAGCCTTTCAATTCTAACCGAAGCAAGCAGTTGACCGAGGGTAGTATCGACCAGACCTCGAGAGGAGAAATCGCCCTTTTTTCCATCCTTTGGCGGTTCACATGGTAAGAATGAATGTCGACTTTGTGTTTTTGTTTTATCCTCCGGCGGATGGGTAAAACAAAACCTTACGCCCTCCACACTTCCACGTCTCACTGCGTGTCGTGTGTCAAGTCACTCCATGTCCCCTCGGAAGTATCAGCCCTTGCTGCTTACTACTCCGGAGACTTGAGCATCTTGACCCGACCTGACCCCCGAAGGGGCCCGGTGTGGTGGGGATAGCCACCCGAAGAGTCGACGTGCCTGTTTCTAGCGCCGGTGTTATATGTGTTGAGATAGACGGCTGCAAAGGCCGGCAAGACGGGCTCGCGTGGTTTGAGGAGGCACTTTTCATCAACAAGAAGTACGTACCGTTTTCATCTACACGGGGAGCACCACTGGTCTTCCCTACCCTTAAGAGCTAATGTCAGGACCTACTCTCGGCAATGGACAGCTGTTTAATTTATCGTGTTCGGTATATTCTTGGGCGTTGGAGTTCTTCAAACAAAAGTGCCCAAAAAGGACTCATCAGCACGATGTAGCCCATTGGACGAACACGGTATATGATATACGCCAAAAACGTCACTCTCCGGATCTTCTTTTACACATGCTGTACGCACGCAAGAACACGTGTGGGACACTACGGCACACTCGATCAAGGTCGTCTACGGCGTAGTCGATAAACATTTGTCAATGATTTTCGTTCCTAGCGTCACGCACACGGCACCCGACTACTTCAATAGCTCCTTGAAAACCTGTTATACGTTACGTAGTTCACAAGGGCGACACACCTTACCAGCAAACACAAGCAAAACCTCACATTTTAGTGTGTGTTATCGCTGCCATCGCAAGGAAAAACTGCCGATCCCCCGGCTTTGAACGCAGGCGATATATTTTTTCCTCTACAGTAGTTATCTCGGTTGTACTGCAGTGAAGTCAAGTACACCTCACGGTTACAGTTGGCGATGGTGTGTGCAGGCGTCCAGTTCGGCTGCTGTGTTCCGCAAAGTGCTCAGTATGAGACCCACGTGGTGCACGCAAAATTCGCGCTTTCAGAGGGTTTCCCAGAAGATAATTATGGCGAGGTAGAGGGTACAGGGGGCGCCACGCCAATTCGTGTTGCCGCACTCAAGAGGTTGTCACAGCAGTACGCACCCGGTACTGCAGTTATATGTATGTTACAGCTACCTCCTAGACGATTGCTACGATAAAGGTATAAGGTATACCTTATTTTGGCTGAAACGTTTTCTGAATAACCTATTAAAGGCTCCTTAACCCATTCAGAACTGAAAAAAACTTATCCCACACTAATTATAATAAGTTTGTCCCCAAAAACTGGGGACCAGTTCTTAAAGGGTTAACCAACAATCGGCGGACTTTACAGTCTAGTGTTGCAATGTTTTTAATCATAGGCTCAGGTCATGGAGTTGTTCACCGGGTATCATTTTCAACTTACTCCAATATCGTCTTGGGTGGGGTACGGAGCTCCCCAAGTGAGGAGCTCAGAAAAAAACGTGAGGCACCTCTATCGTAGCATGCGTCGCAGCATCAACACGTTGCCCCACATGTTTCATATGTTCGAGCCAGAGTTAGCGACTCCAAGATGACCTGTGTTATGAACGATTTCGAACATCTTTGCGTCCAAATGTACGTACTGCAGTATCATGTACATTCAGGTTTTATGCCTACGTAGTCGACGATATTCACTCGCCTACTTGCGCATCCCATTTAACTCAAGTATTATATTCACGGGTGGCGTATGGTCCACGTACAAACCTAGGCACATAGCACTCGCCTCTAGCATTGACGAGAAGATACGGAATACCCGAACGATGTATGAGAGCACGTCTGCTCCCGCCCAGGACGCGTGCTGCGATAGAGGTATACCTTTATTTGGCCTATTTGTTTTCTGAAGGAGGGTGTTCCTTAAACCTCAAATCGTCGGATATTTTTCATTCTTGTATTGCAATATGTTTCGGTTCATACTGTGGCCGTGGGATTGATCGTCATCGGGTATAAACTTTATTTTCCTTCAAACAACTTTTTTGGGGTGAGGAAAAAGAGAAGCTTCTCTCGTGACCACCCTCAGAAACAACAGGGCGCACCTTTACCGTGGCAGGCGTTCCGAGCAGCTGTATAGTCAATTGATAGACGCTTACCATCTCCTCTCTCTTCCTAGGCGGGGAGGAGACGTCGCCAGCAGAGCCGTCCAAAACCACGAACTAATGCCTGATGGTTAGAGGAAGAGGTTGCCCACGAGGAACGTACACAGAAGACACGACACATATGTGGAGTTAGTTACACCCACAGGACACAAATCACCCGCGTGTGGAGCACGCGAGGCTCGCCGAGCGAGCGGCGGGAAGTTGGCGGACGTGTGAGAAAACGAATCAAGTAATAACATGACGAAGATCGCTCAGGCGGGGTTTCTCGCAGTTGACGTATTTTGTAGCGCTGAAGATGTTTCCGTCCACAAAACATATGGTTGCTCTTCTTTGAAATCACCGTTATACATTGTGTGTAGTAAAGCTTGCTACGGTAGAGGTGCACCATGTTTTTTCTGAGCTCCTCGCTTAAGGAGCGTCATATCTCACCGAAAACATCATTTTGGAGGAAAATCAAAGTGCCGCCGGATGAGAAATATCCTGACCGAAGTATACTCTGAAACATTATTCGTCACAAAGATGAAAGTCCGACGCATTTGGGTTAAGGAGCCCGATCGTTCAGAAAACGATTCAGCCAAAAAGTGCTACCTCTACCGTAGCACGCGTCCTGGTTAGTTGCCTCACATACGTCAATGTCTGGCCAAAGTAGGATACCCCCCTCGTTTCAGCCCCTGGTTGCTCTTCGATTCCATACTTTGCGTTTTGTGCACCGCTCCTCCTGTGGATGTATCAAACTGCAGCGCATGGAACACCTTATCGTATAACTCCGAAATACTGGTATGAAATATACCTGGTATACTTCTATACAGGTATACCTTATTGGTCAAAGGCCAAAACACGGTATACCTATGCCTTTTGAGCCACTTATAGGTACAAAAACTGATTGCATTCGGGGAAAGGCTCCTTGGCCCTCCCTCTGCGTGGCCAGCAACCCGCCATACGTATATAACTATTGTTGGTTCAAAGGCTCCAGATACACCTCTCGGTGGCTACTTAAGTTGGGCTTCGCCTAAAACTTGTTTGACTTGTATTTTGAAATAGCCCAATACAACAACTTCGTAGCAGAATGCAGGGCGGTTGGGGCAGGTAGCCCGATCTGTCAACAAAAATAAACGCTCATATTGGACATCAGCGTGTGCGGAGGCGGGTGCATATTGTTACAAAGTTCCGCACACTCATTGAAGCAACTCGGTTGTTGACCAATAGAAGCTTTTCCCCTTGAAAAAAAAAAGCCCCTTGCAGGGATAAGTTGAGCCAATTATAGGTACAATTGAAGTCGCAACTACTGGTGAAGGCCTTTAGGTAGCCCCAGAGAGGTGTATCTGGAGTTGTTCAGCCAACACTAGGTACGATCGGGAGCTGGACAAGTAGGGGGGAGGCCAATGAGTCGTTTCGAGAGTGCGATAGTTAGCGTACCTATACACGACTCAACATAAAGAGATATACCTGGCAAGTACCTACCTTGGGCTTTTGCGCTTAGTTTTTCAATACAGTGGGTACCTTGAGTTGAGAGAGGAATAGTACAGTTAAGAGAGAGCGAATCGGCTGGACCCGTCTACACTAAAGCTATACATTTACCACTGTAAATAAGAGAGAAATTTAGTCAAGAGAGCTGTTTTTGACCTGCACCACACCTCTGTTAACCCTTATAGGACTGGAGTCCCGTCATGGTGACAAATTGCTTAGAATTAGAGTGGTTTGTCCCCAAAACGGGACTGCAGTCCTGAAAGGGTTAAGTCTCTTAAATAGGGGTTCCCACTCAAACTACTGCCAAGATACTTCGAAGTATAAACGGTACACCATGTGCCAGCTGTATGTATTGGTTGCGCATATCGGGGCGTTGTTTCAGATTGCGAACGCAGAGCAGGAGAGTTTCCAGTCCGTCGCATACTATTGTTACAATGTTCCGGCCAACAACCCGCAGATCCGTATCGTACCATCCGCAAATCCGCCTCTACAACCCCTGTCTCTGTATGTATCGTCACCCTGTGGGGCAACGGGTTGGCGGCGGGCTACCCGTATTCCTGCCAGCGCACTTTGCTTCCGATCGATCTACTGGGCGTGTTTAATATCCTTACGGCGAGCTACTAGCCTTGTTCAATCTAAGTATACCACAGACGATGCGATGTACAGTATGGTGTTATACCTCGTACATCGGCGTGCATACTCATAGACATAACCCGTTGTCTGTGATCATACAACTCGTATATCTCGAAGATGGACAACCAGCACGGTCACTGGATTGCAGAGCTCACAACAACTACACACGATGGTCCCAGTCTCACCTTCGTATCAATGTGTGGGAAGCAAGGTCCGTCTTTCTGCTGGCCTCAGCAGCGCATAACGCGAGGTCGGCCTGGAGGTGTCCGGGAGTTCGCTGGTGTGACGAAGTTAGAGCATCCAACTCGTCGTCTTCTCTCATCCAACAAACGAAGCCTTTCGTCGCACTGGCACGATAACAGTGACAACGATGGAATCATCCCGGAAAATTCCAGTGGAGCGTCCTAGAGATGTGCACAGTTGACAACATTCTAAAAAACTATCTAAAACATACGTTGCTAGTATTACTAGCTGCCGCATGTGAACTCCGCAAATTTAACTACTATTACGAAATATGGGCCAGCGAGCGGTCGTAGACAGTCTTCCTTGGTGCCGGTTCCGCCAGAGTTCGAGTTTCGGCTTGTATATATGTTCCAATGAAACAATAGTAGGGCTGGGCACTGGCACAGTATGTACTGGCAGTAGTAATGTACGGATTAACACGGCCAGAATATTCACTAGTTGTTTTATCTTACGTACGTCCAAGAAACACGCTACATTATAGTACGGAACACCCCCGAAATGCGTTTCGGGAGGAGACCGGATAGAAGAGCTCTCCGTTACCCCCGGATGTTGGGCCTGTTCAAGCCTCCCTTCTTTCCGCATTTTTTATCATTGGTCTCTTTTTCGGCGATGAGTACCTGATACTTCCGCTCGCCGTTACTTGCTTCACTCGGCCAGTATACTGTTGCAATCCAGTATACTGATTACTTTTCCCCCACAGCATAATTGCTACTGACAGAGTCGGCCAGTGCTCAGCCCTACAACCTATGTTTCATAGTAGTGTCTTCCTTCGCCGAGGGTGCGAGAGTGCGAGTTGATCAACATCCAAACAAACTCACCCTGCGGTGTAAATTTGTGCTGCACCATATGCGCGATACAATCGAAGGAAAGTTGCGGGGGGAAGAACCGAAGACACGCGTGATACCCACTCGTTCGGAATGGCGCCAAGACAAAATCTCCCACTACTGCAGTTGAGCTGGAGAGGCTTAAATAGTGGGTAAACGGAAAAACATACGAAACTAAACAAAACAAACAATCCAATTGGATGGCAAAGATTTGTTGTTGTTGTTGTTGTTGTTGTTGTTGTTGTTGTTGTTGTTGTTGTTGTTGTTTTATTGTTGTTGGCTTTGCTTGTGTCCCCATATTTTCATGTTTCTAGCTCGACTTGAGTGAGTTGATTCCCTCAACGACATTTTAAACAAAGTTAGCCAACGGCGCGGTTGCCGTAGCTGTCCCCCCTTACCCCCCAGCGTAGTTGCCTCCCTGTTTGTCGCGTAAAGCGTTCAGCGCTCCGACCACTCTTTGGCCATATACCGCATTCTGCCAACTCGCGATATCGTATGAATACTCGGAACACGCCACTAGGCCGACACCCTGCACTAGACAAGAAAGGGCCTATTAGAATACTGTTTTCCCAACATCTCACGTCGAATTCGACAAGTTCGACCCTGCCGACAAGGAAGGGCGTATGTCTGACACCGTCCGCCCCCACATGCCCCACGCTACTACTGCTATATATGCCGCCGAATCGATCCACTTCCTATACAAGACACAATACGTGGTACATGGCACACTCTAGTTCCTACATATACTGGGACGTCGAACTATTCGAAGTCCGATGGACTGTTGAACTATGCAAACGCCCGGGTAGACATTGGAACCACGTGAACTCCTGTAAGGGTTATTCACCGCAGTGCGGTCAGGGTCGGGTGGGACTAAATATATGTGCGGTTTTCAGTTTTGCTTCTGCCTGAAAACGCCGAATCGGTCGTTTAATACGTCAGTGTATAGCACGACTGGTTCAGATTGCTGTGTTCAGTCTTTGCACTGCATTCCTGTACGTTCAGATTACACTACCGTACCTCGCAAATCGAATCCGCTTAGCCGAACTAGATAGACTAAAGCCGCTCGGATAATGGACCGAACCAAACCTCGACCCTCCGATGAACTTTTGCCAGTTTCAAAGTCCGTACCGACACGCCATTTTCGTTGGTGAATTTTAACGGGAAAGCCTAATTGAAACATATAAATGATGGATTCCTGATCCACCACGAAAGGTATGACTCACATCTGGACAGTCCCGTCCTTACTTTGACAACGTATTGGAAGTTTTGAAATAGGTTTTGAACGCCCATCCCCGCCCTCCTTGTCTGTTCTTTTGTAGATGTACTCTGTCGCATGAACAAGCTCGAAACTATTGGGGATGTGAGTGTGTTATCTCCACCCCAAAGCTACTCCACCCTGAATAGTTCAGCGCGATCGGAGTTGTTCCAGAGGGAGGGGATCCTTTTTGTCCATCCCCGCATTCTTGCATTTAGGATTATATCCCCAACGGGAGCCAGCAAAAAAACGTTGAAACCCAAGTGCTACACCCACAAGATTCGTTTCCATACTTTGACGTATCATCAAACCCATAGGTCTGTCAACAATGAATAAACGTTGCACACATTACCCGGGGCTTTTTCACGACCACCCCGCCCACGAAACAAACGTGTACACACCGCCCTGGATGGGGCCAATATCTAACGTTGTAGCATACAAAGTCTTATACCGTACACAACGCTAGGCATCCTACAATAATTCCTATGGACATGATGAGCTGCGCTTTTCGGTGATCGCATAATGTTCCGCGCAACAATATGAGACGTGGTGGACCATAAACGACGACGGATACCACTCATTGCCAAAAATAGCAAGGGGGCTGCAAGAACAGCACCACCTTGTCTGTCGAGTACTCGAGAGAACGTATCAAAGACCGACGGTGCCCATATGTAGGGGGGCGTATGGACAGTTCGGGCCCGCAGTGTCTCAGTGTGGGGGCACTGGGCCTCCGCAGCGTGGGCCCGCGGTGCCCCCTGTCCTGGAACACTGGGCCTCGGCTGTTTGGGCCTGCAGTATCCCCGTCCGGAGACACTACAGCAGCAGTAGACCTCGGGCGGTGTGGTACGCAGGGGCACCCCAACAAATTCCTGTACAAAACACAACACTACACCGTTTCATTCCGATCTCGTACAGGATCAGTGACATCATATTATCAGACCAGTTATGTTCCTACATGAACAGTGGCACCTATATGTTATTTACACACTAGTGGCAAGTCGTATATACGAGTACAAAAACAAATTGCTAACGTACTCTAATGCCCGGCAGAGCCACGTACCAGGTATACCAGTCGTACTCCAAATATAAGCATCCTTTAGAATTGAAGCCGTGCCCAACTGCTGTTATCGTAAACCTGAAACATTTTTTTATAATCGAGTAAACATGCAGAAACACCGTATACACCCTTGAAAAAAACACTCTTAGGCCCGGGGATGTTTGGTTATAACCCCCCCCCTCCGTTCCCTACGAGGATGTAGGAGTTTCGTGCAAATTTTCCAGCAAGGAGTTGTGGTGTGGTTTACAGAGCTGGTACCTATAGAGAAACAAAATTTTGTGTACTGTTTTTGTACGATCGTATTGTTTATGGTTTTAGCCACCCCAGCAACTGCTCGTTGCGATGTTCATCATACAGCTTTGCTCCTAAGTGGGCCCTTTTGTCGTAAAGAATGGAGTCCTTACAAAAACGATAAATATCTCGCTAACCATGCATTTTAATGGACAAATTAAACAATGCATTCCTGGGGCTGATGATATCGTTTGTTTGCAGCTCTTAGTTTCGAAATAGTTGGCACGGCAGCTGGCCCTACCAAATGTTACAAAGACGAACGAGTTCCAAATTTATGACTTTGGTGTTCAGCCCCTCCGCAGGAGCCGTCGAAGACCTACCTGGCCCCCTGCTCCTATTTGGTACCCTACATACCCACAACAATGATGATTACATACAAATATATTATATATATATATTTACCAGGTACAGCAGTCCTGAATTCAGGTGCAAATTCAAACAGCGCGTGCGTGCAACTTCACCACCGCATAAAGCATATTATTAAGATAATATTTCCATGAACTTGGGGATCACAGAGGTCACTGTTTTGGAAGTCACGTTGTGTCGTACGTATGGGGTTTCCACGATGGCGTTTTGGGGAAAACGTGCGGTGAACATTGCAACAGCATACGTCGCTAAGCATTCATTATTTCGGGTTTCTGGCTGCACCTATGTTTTTATAGCCGACGACCCTATAGTGGTAAAACCTCGCAAAACTGCTGTGTATAAATATGAAGAATGTTGTGGGTTGGAACCCCGCAACGGAGGAGGTTATCTGTCGATGAATAGTGAGCCCATGGCGCTTGGAATGATAGAGGTAGACGCATGCTACGATAGAGGTGCACCATGTTGTTTATGAGCTCCTCCCCTAAGGAGCGTCACGCCTCACCCAAAAAACGATTTTGGAGGAAAACAAAAGTGCTCACGGATGAAAAACCTCATGACCGACGTATAGTCTGAAACATATTTCGTCACACAAGAATTAAAGTCCGAAGGATTAAAATTCAGGAGCCCGATCGTTCAGAAAACATTCAGACAAAAAGTGCTACCTCTACCGTAGCATGCGTCGGTAGCACTTTTCGCTGATTTTCTTTATGGATGAAGGCCCTCCTTAGCCGAAAATCGTCAGAATTCCAGTTTTTTTTCTTGTTGCAATATGTTTCGTTGGATCGTTACTGTAGGCCAGGAGGAGATTGTTCCTCTGGTAGCATATTTGTATTAAAAAAAAGAAAACAGTTTTTGGGCGGGGTAAAAAGCTCTTTAAGTGACCACCCTAGGAAGAAAAACTTGGTGCATCTCTACCGTAGTAATGCGTCCCATGACGTCGAAAAAACATCTGTAAATATCGTGTGTATGCACCAATCCATGCGATTGATACGACGGGAGAAAGTGGAGGACTCGTCTCCCGATTAAGAATCAAAATACCTACCTGGTATTAGAGTCGAGATCGTCGGGCCGGGCTGGGACGTAAACTTCCGCTGCTATGTGATTCCGGGTCTGAGTTACGACAGGGCGGGACCCGGACAAGCGGGTTAGAATAATCTCTAGTTGAGATGGGGAAACGAATACGACGAACAACAAACAACTTGTACACGGTTAGTACATAGTACATCTGTCGCGCCAGTAACCCGTGCTGCAGGAATTTGATTCCTGTCGTCAACACGCATGCGTTGATTTTATGGTGTACATCAGCCTACAGTCGAACCCTCTCTCTTCCCACGTCGAATCGTGGCTTGCTCGGGCTGTTTTTCCTGTTGGCCGAGCCGGAAGTGTGGGCGGTGATTGAGAGGCACGCACTCAACAACCGGAAGCGAAAACTTAACAAAGGTCAGAAGCCGACTGGTGCTGCGATAGCGAGGTCGCTTCTACGTCAGGTTGTTTCAGCCGATCGGGGCTATTCGGCCGAGTTACTTGAATATTTCGTTTCAAAATCTCCCAAATTCTGAAAGGTTTGGTCTTTTCTAGAAACGACCCCGCTATGGGATTGTATGTTCCTCTGCTGCGACAACAGTTAACTACTATTTCTGATTTTGAGCGAGAGGCATGACCCGCTCGCCTGAGTGGTGCAAACGCGGCGGTGAAAATGGAGGGGGGGTATACTGTAGTGCATGCTCCCGCTACCGTAGCGCTGGTCAACCGGGGAAAATGTTTAAAGCGTACTACGTGTACGTGGTGTGGGCCCCAACGACGATGACCGCGGTCACCACAACCATCACCACCACGACACGGTTTCAAGCCTATCTCATCTCCGCTGTGAAATCCTCCCTCTTCCTGCTTCCCTCGTTGCTGGCTGGCGCTATCCCTTTCCTCGGCCGGTCAGATTAACTCTGCTGCTGCTGTTCACAGCAGCAGTGGAACCAAAAACGGAACAAATAGGGATATCACACTACCACACCACCACCACCACCACGACCACGACCATGCGTCGCGTTGCGTCTAGACGCATGCCGTCGTCGACACCCCCCCCTCTTGCTGTGGCCAACTGGGTTCATGTGCATGGGCTGCTGGCTGGTCTGCTCGCTTGATAAATTCGTGAAAACCTCGGGTACCTCAAATCCCAATTTTGCAATTGGACACCGTCTGACGGTATAATTGAGACCCGCTACGGCGTATGGCATGCGGTGCAAGAGTTTTTAAACGGGTTCCTAAACAAAAGACACCGTCCTAATCTGAAACTCTCATTCACTCTTAGCCAGTAATACAAGAACGGTATAGCAATGAGGAGGAGCGTGGCCCATGCTCCGAACTGGCCGAGATCTCAACGATATGATGCTACTTGCTGCGTTGTGAGGTTTTTGATTGGACTGCATCTTGTATGTGCTAAGCTTGCCCAGTTAGAAGTACCTGAGATGATCCTCATCCCCCCTGTGCTTGTATCTCACAGCTGCAGCACCAACGCGACCAAGCCAATTGTCAGGGAGCAGCTGCACCGCGCCTGCCATGGCCTGGACTCAGAAAAACAATGGCACGTAGTAGTGAACTGTGCTCGAAACAACCACGCCCATCGACTCCACGTGCTACGTGCGAAGTGCTCCAGATAATCCGCTGAGATGAAACGCGAAGGTGGAGGGTAGTGGGGGAGGGTGGTAGGTTCATCTTGTTGCTGGTTTAGACGACGACGCCCACAACGGCCGTACATGTTACCTCATGAATAAAAAAGAAGGGATCATCCGGGCATCATCGTCGTCTCAATGCGGGGTCGCCTCAAAGACGTTTCATGGAATCACTGTAAACCTGGATGTGCTTACTGTTACCAGACACACATTTTTCAGGGATCACTATACCATTGTTCGAGAGACGCTGCCGGAGTTTCCACCAAAGCAACACATGTTCGCCGGGGGAGTAGATTCGGAATCGATGTACCCACTACTCATTTTTGTGATTGCCTGGGTGAGACGTCTTCAAGGGTCGTAATATACCGCAACCATTTCTGCGTAAGGTGTTCCCGGAACGTCGTTTCTGCGGTACTAGGGTATTAGCATCACTCACATTAGTGCCGGAACAACGTTTCTGGAGTCGCTGAATACTGTCATATTTCAGCATCGTGTAGGGAAATCGTTGCTGGAGTCCGTGAGCAATACCAACGTTAGCAAAGGCACTTGCAATGATTAATGGGACCACTGCACCGTGGTCATCTGGATCGCCAGAGGCACGCCTGATGCTTGAATACTCTGGGGTCAAACCGGTCCGTAGCAGATCACGTTGTTTTTGTGCGAGGGGGGGATAAAGTTTAAAAACGTACAGATTTAGAGTTATTATTATTTCATGGTCGACAAACGGATCGTTGAAATACGGCGCATTATTGGCTTTCAGTTACGATGTGTAAGTCGGAACCCACCTGGCCTCTTCCAATTACAAAACTACAGTACCTGCCTTCATGTTTCCATCGACTGTTGTGCAATATGACACCATGTCAGCATTGACTGATGGTTCGGCTGGTAACCTTACACAATGAAAACCGAACGCCAATAGTGATGGACCAAGTCACGTATGTGCAAAGTATGGTCGTACACAGTATATAGAGCATGTATGCGTATAATGAGGCCAATGCGGTTTCCAAGGTACGTGTGTAATATGTTGGCGGACAACAGCCTCGTTTCACATGTTCCATACCTGTAGACAGCGGTAGTGGTAGCGGTGATACATGCGTTTACCTTGCCGGTTCGTATGCATTTTTGATTGGCTGGGGGGATATTGGTCACCAGTCGAAATTGGATCACGAATATTTGGTGTGGAGTCGCACTGGCTACCACATCGTTACCACTTCTGGCGGGACCAGGTTGAATTAGTTTGAACGGGATCACAAGAGCTTCCAGCCCGCGACGCCATACTGCAGTAGTTTTTTAATACAAAAGTCATATTTCTGATGCTACGGTAATATATACTGATCAACCGAAATATTGAGTTGATATTGTGCCACGAGGGATTACTGCTATGGCTAACTTGTCCCCGCGTGCATCGTCAGCTAGGTTCTTTTCCCTCCCCGGTGAGCCGATGATACAATGGTAGCACTTGCGTTGGCTGGGAGCCTGTGGTGCAACAAGAATTACGCTCACCCTCTATTGTCCCCTTCAACGACAGGGTGGCAGGCCACGTAGTATTGTCAAGGGATATGTCACACCGCTACTCAAGTTGCGGAGCCTGGCATTTCTGAATATGAGGGGCATCATCGGAGGACAGCTTACTTCGTCAATATCAGCTTGTGTATATGAGGTGAAACTGGATTGCCAGGAAAGTGGGTACTAGAGCAGCCCTCTAAAGCGGCCAGGGAAGCAGCCGAGGCAGCGGTTAATGTTCCGGTATCATAGGCAGAACTAGCAGGCCAGGCAGAAGCTAACTGTGCCTGACCAGCGCGTTCCGGCGTGGCATAACCACAACCAGACAGGCACGTATGAAATGGCAATGCAACCGAGTACGCGAGAGTGGCGAATGGTGACCGGAAGGATGTGGACATGTTGTCTGGCCGATTTGAATCCTTCGTGACTGCTCGGTGTTTGGTCCATCCGCTTGATCCCACAAGCCACCCGATGCGATTTGCAGGAGGTATGGGGGGTATCATGGAGCGTGAATGGTCGATCTATAGTCATAGACAGGAGATAATGGAGAAGTGTGAGAAGGCATGTATGGTTTAAAAGGAAGCGATGCAAAACCAGTTTGCCCTCAAGAAATGATGCACGCACCGCTGGACCAGTAGAGACAGCATGGAAGGCTGTGGTGGACTGACATCTATCGATGGGTGTGATGGATCACCCTGGCAGACGAGTTTATGATAATCGGGATCGACCACAAGCTGTTCTTTACTCAGGCAAAGGGGGGCCGTGGTGTCTTTGACGCGTGCTACGGTAGAGGTAGCATTTTTAGGCTGAATCGTTTTCTGAACGATCGGGCTCCTTAGCCCAAATGCGTCGGATTTATATTTTGTGACGAATAACACTGCAGCGTATACCTCGGTCGTGAGATTTCGCATCCGGCAGCGCATTTATTTTCCTCCAAACTCATTTTTTCGGTGATGTATGCCGCTCCTTAAGTGAGTAGCTCAGAAAAAACATGATGCACCTCTATCGTAGCATGCGTCTTTTGTCCTCGTCAAGAATCTACGGGAAGTGAATGGTGTTCGTTTGACTGGTCGCACGCCGTCTCCCCTCCGACGCTCACGACGTAGAACAGCGGACCACGATGCTTCAACCCGGCATCACGCGGGCGGATATAGAGGAAAACTCAATTGCACCTCGTATACTTACGGAAATACCAAGGCCTTATAGGACCGGGACCCAGCGACCAAACCGATTTCGAGGGAAACAACCGAGGGAAGGGATTGGGTGGTTCTGGGACTGGGTAGGTGAGCAGATGCTGCTGTATAGTGCGGCCGGGCAGGAGGAGCTGCGTCAGTTAAGGCGGTGCCGGACAACACCAGCGGAAGTATGGAGGTACCGGGCAGCAGGAGCCGCGGGGGGGATGGGTTTCCGGGGAGGCAGCAGTAGTAGGAGTATGCAGGTTCCGAGAAGCGGCAGCGGCGCCAATATTGAAACCGCAGCGGCCGCAATATGGAGGCACTGATCGGTAGCAGCAGTAGCAGCAGCAGTAGCAGCAGCAGCAGCAGCAGCAGCAGCAGCAGCAGCGGCAGCGGCAGTGTGGAGTCGCGGGTCAGCTGTGGCAGCAAAGAGGTACTGTATTGTGAGAATGAATGCTACGATAGTTATGTACCGGGATTTCTATGAAGCTCCTCACTTGAGGAGCTCACCACCCCACCCAAAACCCGACGTATGTAAAAGACAACTGAAAGGTGAACCCGGCGATCAACGTGGGCTTAAGCATATTCCGAACGCTAGTGTTGAAACAAAAACGATATTGGGTACATATACAGTAGTTCCTCAGGTGGGTATTCCCGTTAGTCAGAACAAAAGTCAAAACTGTATGCGAGAGTACGCCCATCGTAGCAAGCGTTTGGATACTGTGCACAGCAGAAGAAGCGCGGGGAGACGACGTTTACGGCAGGGGTAGCATTGTTTGACCAAACTCGTCCTGAATGACCAAGGTCCTACTTGAATAACAGTTGTACCCACTAACATTGAAACCCAGGAAATAGTGGTTTAGAGTGTGATTCGTTGCATATCTATGGGGTCAAGCCATGGCACTTTGGTTTTCCCCATCCCCTTTACTCATGGTTCTTTACGGTTAACCTTCCGTGCACGGTGCGGTTTGTTTTTTTCGAAAATCCTACGGTCCGGTTCGGTGCGGTTTTAGAAAGCAGAAATTACGGTGCGGTTCGGTGCGGTTATCCGATATTGTAAATCCTACGGTGCGGTTCGGTTTTTTCTGCATCCTACGGTGCGGTTCGGTGCGGTTTTCAGAAAACAGGAATCCTACGGTGCGGTTCGGTGCGGTTTTCAGAAATCGTAAATGCAACGGTGCGGTCGGTTTTTTCATCATCCTACGGTGCGGTTCGGTGCGGTTTTCAGAAATTAGGAATCCTACGGTGCGGTTCGGTGCGGTTTTCAGAAATCGGGAATCTTACGGTGCGGTTCGGTGCGGTTTTAAGATTTGAAAATCCTACGGTGCGTTCGGTTTTTTCATGCATCCTACGGTGCGGTTCGGTGCGGTTTTCAGGAATCGGTAATGCTACGGTGCGGTTCGGTGCGGTTTCAGTGTCGTGACCCTACGTGCGGTTCGGTTATATTTTGTTTCTACGGTGCGGTCGGTGCGGTTTTCCGAATCGCAAAACCTACGGTGCGGTGCGGTGCGGTTTTCAAGAGGGCAAAAATCCTACGGTGCGGTTCGGTGCGGTCAACCGCCGAACCGCACCGAATCGATAGGAAAAACCGCACCGTAAAGAACCCTGCAATTTTTCCATTGCCTTTACCGTTGTCTTTCCCATCGACAATGGGGATTTTCTCTTTGTTTCCCGTCCCACTATAGAACGTGATAGTCCCATCCCATCCCGTCTGAAAGATCGGAGCCATATTCAATTCCCACCCCGTCCCCATCAATAAAAAACTCCCATCTTCCCGTCCCGTTCCCGTCCCGTCTAGAAAGCATGTGGACATTTCCCGTCCCGTTCCCGTCCCGTCTAGAAAGCATGGGACATTTCCCGTCCCGTTCCCGTCCCGTCTAGAAAGCATAGGACATTTCCCGTCCCGTTCCCGTCCCGTCTAGACGAAAATTGTCCCGTCCCATCCCGTCTTGTGACCACGGGCTGTAATCTTGCTAGATCAGACTATAGGGATTAGCAACTGAAACGAGTTTAATGTGAAGACAACAACAACAACAACAATCCCGTCACAACGGGAGCAGAAAAACTGACGATGGGATCCCGTCCGGTTGACAACGGGAGCCCAATTTTTTTCCGCCTGCGGCGGGCTAAGGACTCCCGTCCCGTCCCACACGGTGCCTGCGGCACCATGATAGTCCTTGGAATTTTGCTTTCATGCTCTCCCCAATTGCAAAAATGCTGGTTTCAAGAACAAACCGAGGACGGTGCTACTTGCTCGCGCGATAAAGCGTCGGACACATCAATCATGGCTGTGTGAACTGTCCTCTTTCCTGCACTGACTTATGAACAGCATGGTTGGAAAACGAGAGAGGGATCGATGCTTCTTGCGTGCGCGCGATAAGTCGTCGGACACATCATAGCTATTCGTTCTGCCCTCTCCCTCTCCCCGAGGGTGCAAAGCTGGTGGGTGGAACGAGAGCACGATCGGCGATCCATACCCGCGCGAACAAGCGTTTGACACATCAGGGCTACTTGAACTTTGGCTTTTGCCTCTCGTACATTTGAAATTGCTGGTATGTGGAACGAACGGGACATCGGCGCTCCTTGGGCGCCCGACCAAGCGTCGGACACATCGTGGCCGTTCTAACTGCGCTCTGTCTCTTTCGCCAATGCATGAAAAGCTGGTTTAAAAAACGGAAGGGGGATCGGTGCTTCTTGAGTACGCGCCAAAATTGTCGCCCTCATCACAGCTATTGGAATTTTGCTCTCTCCCTCTCCGGTTTCAAAAATGCTGCTTTGAAGAACGACAGGTGGATCGGTGCTCCCTGCGCGTGCGACCAAGCGTCGGACACATCATGGCTGTTCGAACTTTGCTCTCTCTCGTTGATCTACAAAATGTTGGTTTTTGGGAGAGAGAGGGATCGGTGCTCCTTGAGCGCGCGACACACCGTCGGACACATCATGGCTATTTGAATATTACTCTCTCTTCTCCCTCCCCGATACATTAAAAGCTAGTTTGAAGAACGAGAGCAAGATCGGTGCTCATTGCGTGCGGGCGATAAATCGTGCGACAATAGTCGGACAAACCGTCGCTGTTCCAGCCTACACTGGTGGCCATTTGGGTTCGTTGGGGTGGGGGTCTACACAATCTGATTTTGGCATGGGGTTGGCCATATATGCCAAAGTCCCTGTTTGCACAACGTATACCCCCACAACCTCTCCAGGTTGGGTAATGCTTGGATAATGTGGTCCCAACGTGTCCATTTTTATTTTATTTTTATTGCGTGGTGTTTAGGGCCCGTATTAACGAAGACAGCAAAAATTCAATTTGGAAAATAAAATCCTATTTGAATGTGATTTCGCAAAAAAAAGTGGTTTGCGTCCTATGGGGAATAGTGAATTGCTCGTTCAAATATTTATGAAATCGAAAAAACGCAGCATGCGTCACAGCGCCCAGGTGAAAAAAATCGACGAGAGGAGACGAGAGGGAAAGCATGCGTCGACGCGTGCGCGCCGCCGCCAGCATACTTTTGCTTTTGACCGCCCAGGCTAGGAAGCTATCGCTCTCAGGGTCTCCTGGGTGGGCGTAGGGATCCCTGGAACGCCACGGGCGAGACAGGGGCGGCGATTGTGTTATGGAAGTCTTGAGCGTATCATGCTGTTTTTGGGTCGATCGCTCGGTTTTTGATCGGGTTGGAGCATCGAGCTGGTTGAAAAGTTGGGATTGCGACCGCCATGATTGCTTTTGAGGCGCCACCGCCGGGGTACGCTGTGCTATTGTCTATAGGCGTGGGCGCGGCTGTTGTCCCGGTGGCCTCGGGTTGTGGTTCACGTGTTGTCACCTCGGTCGTGGTCATCGATGCCACCAAGAAATGACCAGATTGTACCGGGGGCGTTTGCCCACCGTGGACATGCCGGTCCAAGTCGGGCCAACTCTTCAATTTGATTTGAATTCTTTGGAAAAGAAGGTCCTGGGACCTTCTTGGTTTTTTCGTCCAATTCAAATTGATTAGACCCCAAGATCCTAATCTTTGATGCTGGTGCGTGTGTTGACCAATGAAAAGCGTATTTGAATTTTATTTTTTCCAAATTGAATTTATTTTTACTCGTTAGGGCCCGATATTAACGAATATAAAATAAATTCAATTTGGAAAAAAAAAATAAAAAATCGCTTTTCATTGGTCAACACAACGCACCAGACCAATATTTATGCCCCAAGATCCTAATCTTTGGTGCTGGTGCGTGTGTTGACCAATGAAAAGCGGATTTGAATAAAAAAAATTCCAAATTGAATTTTTTTCTTCTTCGTTAAAACTGGCCCTTATTGTACCGCTTGACAGAAATCGCGAAAACAAATAAAGGCGACACAAAACGACGAAACAAGCAATCGAAAAAATCGAAAAAAAAATCGGGTGAAAATCGAAATCTGAACTTAAACAATACGAAATAAATCGGCGCGAAACATCGAAACACGAAACAATATTAATATTGTACATATAATACGTACGTATCATATGAATATATACATAAAACAACTATGAATACGTATAAATAAGTCTCACCTCGACAGCGCACTCGCGTTTGTATGATCAACAACTACGTTGCTCGTTTTTTTTATATGCTCCTTTAAATCCCGCCTCATGTTTTGCATTGCGCAAAACCATGTTCGTTTGCAACAAATGCTCTCATTTAAAAAACAGCTAAAACGTATGTTAGAATTGTGTAAAAATTACAAAAATTGGGCACAAGACGCTTTTGGGTAAGACGAATTATGTGCACTACGTACGAGTACTCGTATATTTTTTTATATTCGTTGTCCATTCTGTTCTGCAAGAAGAAAACAGAAAACTCGTACAAAAAGTTACTTGGTTAAAGTATGGATTTTCATTGAGACACATCTTTTTTTGTCGTTATTAACAACTTTCCGTGACAAATTCGACTGCCTCAAACATATTTTGACTTGATTTTAGTGTTGATGTAGTGAAACGTTGTCTATATCAATGATAGTTTTACCTTCATTTAGGTATGGGTGTTATCATCGATGTGAGAACGCCGAAGACTTATGATCCAAATATATATACTAGATTTAAGTATTGGTTTTCAGCCATTCAAAATCCGGTTGTTTACCTCAAAAATATGTTTTTACTAATTGGTTGTGTAGAGTACTACAATAATACTGTTAATACGTACAATAATAGAATAACGAGCGCAACGAGCGAAATGTTTAAATGTGTTGGACATTGTGTTAGTATCGCAATCGAATGAGTAACATTCGCGTTGCTAGTCTCCGGTCTTCCCCTTAACTAAAAAAAAAGGTGTTGAGAAAGGGCCGCATTATTATCGACCAAGTAGTAAGTGTTGTCCAATGTGTTACCAGTAGTATCGCAATCGATTGAGTATCATCCGCGTTGCTTGTCTCCAGTCTCAATCTATCGTAAGAGAAGATTGTTGTTAATCAGAGTGTTGGAGGTGCTGATCGCGGTTCAAGCGGGAGCTGTATGATATGGAGGATGTCCCGTTTACTCTAAATGTGCGCATGCTAAAGGCCGCGAGGTGATGGAGACACTGTTGTACAGGTGTGTGACGTGGACCCTTGTCCAGGAGCACTTTGCTGAGCTCCGAACGGCACACCACAACTTCCTCATACGTACGGACCATTAGTTTCCATCGCCGACAACGCATCGACCATCTTATCATCATGTCGTCCGCCAAGGCTCTCAAGAAGGCACAATGCGTGAGCGTTGAGATGACCATCCGCAAACGACGCCTCCTCTTTGCGGTGTTCGTCAGCTCCAAGCAAGATAGTCAAAACACACCCAGAGACAAGCGATGGTTTGATGATTCAAGTCGTTTATTAGGGGTACGAATAGCAGGAAGTGACAGTGTGCGTCGTCACATATATATGCACCCAGTCGTCAAGATCCACATAATCCTCAACACATAAAATCCTGAATCGTCATGTAACTGTTAAACTGAAGAGGCATCACGAACATGAGAAGGCCGTACAGCGCACGACCAATGAGCGGCTGGGGAGGGTGTGAAAATGATAGTTGGGAAATGAAATCACTTGCATTTTGGGTGGGCGGTCCGGACCGTATGATCCGAAAAAAATAATACGTGCAATCAAAGTGATCCGCACGCACAATGAACAAACATACGTACGCACCTGGAAAATCTGCCAAAAACGTAAAATAATCTCTCGGATACGCTGTACGCAGATACGGTACGCAGATAGATGCAGTGCGATAAAATACCAGGTGCGTATAAAGTAGCGGTGCCATCATCAGGCATGAGCTTTGCTCGTCAGATAGGCTCTCTCGGAGGGTGGATGTCACATGCACGCGGGAGGAGAGAACACTCAGCACAGCGACTGACTTCTTGACGTGGGTCAAGCTTTTGTGTTTTTATCGGGGGAGAGGAACAAGGGTGCACAAAAAAAAAAAAAAAACGACACCACACACGTAGGAAGGTCAGAATGAAAAACAAACCGGATCGCTGTGATCACAGGACGAAATGAGCAAAAACCATTTTTTTTTCGTTTTTTGTTCCCTTTTTTCAACTTGGTTTTAGAGACCCCCCCTATTTTTTTTCGCTGGTGGGGGGGAGGTGTACTCATGTTGTGCACGGTCGTAGTCATATGACCATAGACCCTCGTGGGGTGGGGGGGGGGGGGGGGGAGGGTAATTAAACAAAAATTGACTTACTGTTTTCTGGGATCACAACGGTCCGGGTTCTTCCCTCCAATATAGGGGGGGGGGGGTGTGGTGTCGATAACTTTTTTTTTTGTGCGCCCTTGGGAGGTGTGGTTATTACCGCAGCCATTCCTACTACTATGCACGTTGTAGTTGTAGGTGATGCGGTGTCTGATTCTTCCTTGTCTTTGTATGTTTATATCGTACACCGGTGTGCATTCCTCACCACGCCGCCGACGACGGCATCTGGGAATATACTGCTGCTACTGCTGTAAACCTGGTTATGTTCCCCATGGTTTGAGTCACAGAAACACAGGGCAACCACGCGGTGCTGTGCATCAGAACATCGAGAGGGGGGACAGGGCTTGTCTCGCATGTGTTCGCTATGCCGCCAGTACAACTACCAGATGTTGTCTTATATATCGCCCGCAGCATGCACGATGCACGACCTGCAATATAATCGTATGGGACGCAGTGCCTTTCTGACGGGCGGCTCAAAAATGCGGCGGATCACCTCAAAATCGGACACGGATTTTGAAAAGTTGCAGAAACAAATATTGACTTGATTTCACTGTCGTTTCCTTCAATTCTTACAACTAGCTTTGTTCGACCAGCTCCCCCCCTTATATCACAGATTAGCCGGGATTCCCGCCCTAGCACAGACACAGCAGCAACACTGCACAGCACATAGACCACGATCCATGTCACGTCGCAACCAACCGACCCCAAGCACAATCAATAGAATACCATGGACCCGCAGCATCATACTTACAGCAGCAGCAATCCTGGCTGTCGCGAGAGCAATGCCGCATCTCAGGGTTCATCAGACCCATATATATGTTGTCCCGTGAACAAGTAATGATGCCTATCGACACCCAAGATCCTTCACGAATGAATGCAACGCAAGGGCAGTGCTTCTTGCTCGCTCTTCTTGGTACCACTCCGTCCCGAAATATAATAAATGTATTGAAATTAATACGTAACTACATTAAAAAGTTCCTATATTACGGGACAGAGCTGTATGTGCAATGCAGCAGCTATGATACCGAGCGGTCTGGATACCTGCCCTCTACCTGCCTCTACTGCTCATTGTTGTTGGCATAAAATAAGCAGCGTTTGAACTGCCTCAGGTATTGGTATGCTCTGCCTGTGTCTGTGTGCTATACGCCAGCGCCAAACTACAGCCGGTATAACCCAAGCGTCGGAAGCCACGCTGGCTGCCTCTGGTCTGGCGGCGACGCGCCGAGTGCGCTCGAGTCGACCTGTCTTGGTATTATTTTGAAATTTGACACAACGAAGCATCCGAGCGTTGACGTACAGCAGTCCAGGAGGACACCTAATAAGAAACAGGCTAATGAGGATTTAGAGGAAAATAAGAAATTCGGGAGTCGTTAATAATATCTTGAAATCAGTGTAGAAAGCACCCTCTCGCAAATACCAAATCGAGCCTGGACCATATTCCTTGTTTCTTATTAGGTGTCCTGTACTGTACTACTGCTGTTGTGCTGCTGCTGCTGTGATATGTACTAATACACGTGGCGAGGCGTTGCATGTACTCATACCCGCGCCAGCGCGACCTTCGCAGCTCCCAGATCATCACAACCCCCCTTCCCCCTGCGCAAACAATATTCATCACAGATGTGGAACTCCTCAAGGTCACTCAGTGCTCGGCGTGTTTGCGTGCTGATCTGCTCTGTTCGCGCTGTTGTCCTCGGCGTGTCGCGCACACCCCACCTCTGTTGCTGATACTCGGCCGAGGCCCATGGTGTGTGCTTGGCTGTCGAGGCGTGCAAAAACTGTCGCGACGCCGCTGCTGTAAGCCAAGAACGGGCTTTGAGGGTCGAGGGGACAAGGGGGTACCCGTGGTATGATGAGAGGGGGTCACTTTTCTGTCACGCTGATTGACTTGAAAACTGGGGCCACTTTTGTCACGCTGATTGACTTGAAAACTGGGGCCACTTTTGTCACGCCTATTATCTTGAAAATCGGGAACACTTTTGGAATTATGCTTTCTGAGTCTCCGGTCCAAGGACCGGAGAATATAAAAAATATATTAACGTTGCAAGAAGGTCTTGCCAATTGACGACAACCTTACACGTTGTATTAAGAGATTCAGAGAGATCTCACATGAGGGGGCGTCTCGTACGTTGCGGTACATTGTGTGCGTCGCCCCAATGTACTGAGGTTGTGATTTCGCCACAACGTCCCGCAACGTACCCAACACTCATGGCTGTTTGACCCTCCCTCTCCCTTCCATTTCGAAAGACTGGATTGTCGACCAACAGGAGATGTGGCGCTGGTCCAACGATGTGCGGGTGCAACAGATAAACAAAAAGAGACAGACGCAGTTTGCTCTCTCTGTCCCTCCAGGTGTCAATTGTTGCGCTGTGTGGCAAGAAGCCTCCAGAATGATTATCACCTTCTGCAACACCACTCCACACCAGTCTCGCTCCTTAATCCACTCGTGCAAGCTATCTCCTCTCGTTCCCTCTCTGTCCCCCCCCCCCTCTCTCTTTCCCTTTCCCTCTCTCGGCGCTCCAGTACAGCTTCCTACATGCGTAGGCGCTGTCGGCGTCACCGTTTGTAATTCCGCCGCGTTTGGCGCGCTGCCTGTTTGAATTCCGTTCACGGAGTCCCCACCACTCCATGGAACATTCACACACCTCTGAGTACTGTAGGCATAACTTACTAGTCTCTGATGCACGATGGACTGTTGAGCAGTGTTTTAGATGCTGGTGTGAGTTCATGTGCTTACCCGCGATAACATACCAGTGTGTATGTTTCTCCCATCTATTCTTGGCGCCAGTCTGCATCTTCGGTGTGTATCAGCCGGGGTCGCATCATTGCAAAAACTCCCTGACCGAACGAAAACTAAATGTTTGTTCACCTAATCCAACTTACGACGAAGTCTTTCGCGTTAAAGATCGCGATCAGTGTCCCAAAACTAAAGACAGTCAAATGTTCATGACTTGCTGCCCACCACAACATTGTATGCCTTGAATGCGGTGGTAATGTCTGGGCACGGGCGATACCGAATGGTACGCTGCGAACACAGCCATACTACCAAGAGGCGGTGTACGGCGTGATTGGGACTCATCTTCGAGTAGAAACACATCCGCCCGTCGGAAGACCGTGGCCGTTGTATTTTTCTTTCCAGAGGATCTATGGTACTTATTGCAGCCAACGCGGCTTCCAACTGATGCCTAGAGCACGTGCTCTTGTTTTGCTGTACGGTGGGGTGTGAATCGTACACGAGGGGCGCCGAGGTAAGTAAAACATGGACTTGATCTATGAAGAGACCAGAACATTTGCATATTAAATACTATACGTACTTCGCGTGCAGCAATGTTAGCCTGTTGCGCACTGCCGCCTTTGGCTTTTGACCTGAATCCCACGGATCTACATTATTTGACTTTTTCGTGGCGCGTGTCGCGGCATGTCGCGACGCGTCGCGGCACGTGTCGCGGCATACCGCGACGCGTTTCGGCACGTGTCGCGGCATACCGCGACGCGTGCCGCGACGCGTCGCGATATGCCGCGACACGCCGCGACACATGCCGCGGCGTGTGTCGCGACCTGTGTCGCGTTACGTGTCGCGGCGTGTCGCGACATTGTTGTGAAGAATAGCCACTACACCAGCGCCCCTGCCAAAAAGACAGGTCCCATCAGGATATGATCCCATAAGAGCCTTCTGGTTAAAAACCGTGAGGAGCGAAGCGACGAACCACCCTATGCCGGTGCAGGCGCGAAGCGCAAGGTCTACCCTGATCCCACAATAATACCGGCCAGTAAACCTGGAGACTACACGTCCCCTCCTAAAATGATGATCTACGTGAACCTCGTCACGCTCGTCGCGGCAGGTGCCGCGGCAAGTGTCGCGACGCGTCGCGACGCGTGCCGCGACGCGTGCCGCGACGTGTCGCGATACGTGTCGCGACGTGTCGCGGCACGTGTCGCGACGTGTCGCGAAAAAGACAAATAATGTACATCCCTCGCGTCATCGCAAACTCGGCAGTCTGTGAGCAAGGTCGGCTGTCAAGGGTCGGTTGTATACATTCGAGATCTTGATCGTGTCTGGTCCGTTTTTTAGGGTATCTATTTTTTTTATGATTTTGTTTTGGTCGTTGTCAGTATGGTTGCCGAATTTTGCTGTCGGCGTTGGTGTTGTCGTGCGTTAAAGTTTGTATTGAGTGCTGTCCTGGTGTTGTGTTCGCCGCCGTTGTTTGTCATTCGAGCGCGAAATGCCGCCGCCGCGCCAAGCTAGGTTAGGTTTGAGTTCTTGCAGAAGCTACGGGTCGATTCCAAGAGAGCATCATTGCCCTTGAAATCGAATTCACGTCACATTTCACGATTGATTGCTGGGGGGGGGGGCTCGTGGGGAAAATTTGTGTACCTCGAAGGGAATTGTTTAACAGGAAGATTTGGGGCTAAATTCCATGTGAACATGTATGTACAACGGGCATGGTTCTTCATCAGTGGACATGGTTCTTCATCCCGAACCAAGAAACGATAGTGCCCCTCTCCGTTTAAGGTGAAACGATGCGTATAGATGCATCTCCACGCTGCATGCAGCTTCTCTGATCGTGCCACGATTTGTTCGGATCTTCCTTGGCGACATTTTCGACCGACGTTCCCGAAAAGGTGCGTTTTCACACAGACCGTCTGGTTCCATTTTTCAAACCGACTCGACACAGCAGAGACGCACATCACAACATCCAAGATTTGGGTGCACACACGCATCTTCTTGATGGACACCGACAGCAGGTTAAAGGCAGCTTGACAAAGGGACGAGCCTCAGAGAACGGATGCGCTCAAGACTATATAAGACAGTAACCGGGATGAGACGCCGCCCCCACACCCACACAGACATAAACAACCCTTGTTTCCTCCAAAGACATAAACAACACTTGGACTGAGCGGCGACGATTGCGCGCTCCATCGAAAAACGCAAAACTAACATTGAAACCTGCCCTGGCCCTACGCCCTCACTCCCCATAGCATATACATCATACGGAGTACCAGGTACACCACTTGAGAGCATGCCTCCTTGTCTACGAGCCTTCCAAACATTTTAGTAACGAGCTTGCGAACTATATGTACCACCCTGTGTTAGAAGAACTTAACCCCTTACGTCGACTAGCACAAGCAGCTCCTTTGAACAGGGATATCGTCAACGCACTAGGCTGACTTCCACTCTCCTTACACTGTACCCAATGGCAAAACCTACCGCGACAACGTATCTGCGACAAAAAAAGACAATTTTGCGGTGTGTACTTAAATGCCATGAGTGGATAGTCAAGCCTTAAACCACCGAATTCAACGCAATCCAAGCGTTCTTGATCAGAACGCTACGAACTCCTTGTCGATGATGGGTTTGTGGGCCCCCATTTTGCCGTGAGCCACCATCGAGCCCATCGTTTCTACGATCAGGCGCAGAGCTTGCAGGGATGTTGTGTCCGAGACGTCGTACGGGGGGCTCACCTGCTCATATCGCAATATGTGCCGTAAATTTTGTCAAAAGACAACAAGAAAACGATTATCAAAACATTAGGGGGGCGTCGGGATTTTCCGATAAGTCTATCGCAGATCAAAGATCAAAGCAGATGCGGGTCGTGGACGCTAATTCCGTGCCTTCAATATTACCAGCGGGCCAAAAACAAGGAAAGCAGGGCCTCTCGTTGCGGCCGTACTCTTCGGATACTCCCGACCATCGGTTATCTGGCCGTGAGTTAGTTTTAGACCGAGCGAATAGGTAAATTGGCATGGGTCACGATTCGTTCATCCAATAGTTCTCCGATGTCAGGCTTAAAACGTTCTTGCGATCAGCGCCCGAACCATTTCTTACGCAAACATCGCATGAACACCAGTTAGCCTACGGCGAAGCATCGCACCTACCTTTGCTTCATCGCACATCATAGGTATTACCTGCCCCAATCCTGCGTTATCTAGCAGGTACAGTAGCAACATACGCAGTGCAAAAGCAACTGCACAAACATTTCGCGCCCCGAACACCTCGAGGACTATTGCCAACGGTAGCATCCGATCAACTACCTACCTGGGTACAGCACATCAAGACGCATTGCTTACCTCCACCAGCTCCATGCCGCACAGCCCCTCCTTGGCAACGCCTCCGACCAGTTTGTGTGCCTCTCGCGGTAACAGCCCGCCAGGCTCGGGCCAACCCGTGCCGGGCACGAACGCCGCGTCAAGGGAATCGATATCGTCTGTGACGCGGGGGGTTGATGGTTTCGGGTGGCGGGTGTTTCTTAGCACGCGCGCGGATGTGATGCGCATCGAGCAAGTAGTATAAGACTTTCGCTCATTTATGGTATCGTCGCTTAGCGCGAAAAGCGAAAGTATAGCATCCGCGTACGTCAGGTATATACTTTACCCGTGTGGGTGGGATGCAGCGATCAGAAACACACAGAAAACGCGCGTTTCGGAGCCGAAATTCTGAACGTCAAACTAGCGTTTTCATTGGAAATGACGGAAAATATCGGTCATGTGATGACTCACAGGACATGTAAACGGCATCACAGCCATCCCAAGCAGCTTCCAGCGCCATCTCGATCACCTTGTCCATACCAAAGTCCTCAAGGTCCTTCAGGGAAAGTGCATGTTGTGGGTGGGTTAGGACTATGTACAGGATTCAAGAGAACTTTCGCTCTTTGAGTAGAATAAGCGAACGCTGGGTTGGACTACTGTAGGGGAATGGGATGAGAACCCACTTCCCTGGGCGGTTGTTGATTTTGCTGTTGTTGTTGTTGCCGTTGTTGTTGTTGTCTTCAGACAATCAATACTCCGAGCAAAATGCAACTTACCTCCCCTCACCTCACCTTATCGTTTTCTCTGTACCCTGGGTTTTGTGTTTAGTGTTCAAGACTTGAAAGCACCTCAAAGCTAAATAAGTATCCTGCTTCGCTCTTAACCCGCCCCTTGATCCTTCCAGCACTTGCACGTTACATCACTTGTACGTTGCGTACTCGTAGTGTACGTATTGCATGCTGTACTCTACCACGGTGAAAAGCGTACGGTATGTATCATACCTGCATGGTGAAGATGTTGGTCTGGCGATCGCGCATGTTCTTCAGAGCCGCGCGCGGCACCTGACAGAGTAGTTCGGGTTGACAAAGCAGCACCAGCACCGAAAGAGCAGTACAAAAGCAGCACAATAAGCACGTGTGCTTGCCAAAACCGGACTCTCGTCATGCATCCAAACCTATCGTTGAAAGCGAACGCCTGAACAACAAACCCTGTCAATCGCGACCTCGGGGAGAGGATATGGGACACCGCGACATACAGTACAGCAGCAGTCAAACTACAGTACCTTCCTGAAGCCGATCGTATACATGCTGCCTGTCTGGTGCGCCCTGACACTTGTACCACCATATCTCAAACGTGTACCAGTACAATACTACCCGAAGCCCCACCTGCCAGCCACCGATGCCGATCTGCACGAGGTTCTTGGCAGGCACGTTGGGGATGTTGGTGGCGTGGAAGTAGGGTGTGGTGTGCATCCTCTCATCGAGGTCCGTCTCCTGGATGTCGGCGTGGCGGTCCACGTGGATGATGCCGATGTTCTTCGACGTCACCGAAGCGATCCTGATCGGATGATCATGATTGGATGGATATGATTGGATCGTCAGGACGGGTGGTGCCGATGTTTTTGGATGTTGGTTTTGATTAAATGTGGTGGGAAAGAAATGGGAAAACACGTCTGCGAGGTTAGGGTATAAAATTCCTTTCTGTGGCGTGCGCATTCGCCATGTTGACTGGGAGGTTTGCAGAAAACTAGGGAGGAGCGTTGGATCCTTGCCATCATGGGGACGCCCAACTTTCTTGGATTTTTGGCATGACGCTCACCTGGGATGCGATACTGCCCCACTACAATACCAAATGTAACTGAACTGCGTGTTCAAAGGCTTGGGACGGACGAAATCCTTCGAACCAAGAAAAAAAAACGCTTAAGCTAGGTTGTTGGTGATCCCATCGTACAATGCATGCTGCTGTGATCAGCGTCCAAGGAATCTTCAAACAACAGCGTCAACGTTACAGACAAGCATTCTATGTAGCACTCTATTAGCGTTCTATTCTTATTTTAGTCTAGCCCAGAGGCCGACAACGCCCCCCAAGACACAAGCAGAGAAAAAACGGGGAAGGCGTCCAAGAGGAGAGAACGAAAAGAAAAGCAGACAAGGAGCTCACCCGCGCACGGTGGGGTACCCGATGGAGTGGTCGCCGCCCATGATGATGGGCATCGCCCCGGACGCCGACACGTAGGCAACGGCGTTGGAGATCTGGTCGAAGGTCTTCTCGATGTTGGCCGGGATGGTGAAGACGTCTCCCACGTCGCACATGGTCATCTGCTCGCGCAAGTCCACCCCGGTCTCGTAGTTGTACGGCGTGTCTGTTATTGTTAAAAGGCGTGGGAGGAGGTATAAACATGAACTTGAGGGGGGGGGGTACCGTGGTTCTGCGTGTGAAGATTTGGGATTGTCCCTGTTGTCTACCGGTAGCCGTTGGTCCCGCAACTCTTCGAGGCGGGATGCAAACAGAGCTGGCATGCAAGGGTATCTGGAACAGCAACAGGAACACGAACACGAGCATAAGAAGTTAACATACATTAAGACACACAGACACGCCAACGCTCCCTCATCCACCCGCGACATAGGTACGTACGTACGGTGACCACACCTACTACAACGTATTTTACCATACGGCAACGACCAAAACGGTGAGTCAAGATATCCAACAGCAATCATAAAAAATACAACCAGATGATGACCCAAACGTGGTGGCTTCCCGAAGTGGCTACCCGAGGCGCTACCGTTCACACACTTAAACACCGAGTCCAAACTTCTGTTTCAAACCCACTCCCATTCAATCGAGTCAAGCTCGTGAATGCTCGATCTAGATGAAGCGAACCGTCTGCACTACTCACACAGCGCGGAAATGCGGCGGATTCCTTGTGGGCCGAAGCGCGTGCCCGGGCGGTAGGTGGTTCCCCCGTCGAACGGCACTCCCAAGACAGCCACGTCGTAGGTGCCCACATCGCGGATGTCGTCCAGAAAAGGAGCCTAAGGGTTGTTGCATCATACACGTCATACATACATACGGTATACAAGAAGGTTCCCAAAAAGCACAGACAAAACGAGAAAAAAAGGCAGGACAAGGAGAAGAACGTCAGGGGTGAGTAATTACGCCAAAATAGCCTCTGCTAATAGTCGGCATGGTTGTCTTCACGCATAGCATGGGACTAACCACCCTACAACTGGCAAAGTGTCAAAAGTGTACAGCAGTTGAGTGTTTGCTTGCTTCGGCGTTATTGCCTTGTTTCGGCTGGCGTGTTACGTAGTTAACTTCAAACACCATTCCCCGCCCAGCAGGTGTGAGGTACTACTGCCTATGATACCAAAGATACAGCTGCTGATCACCAGTATGTATTTACCTTACCTTCATGAAAGTGTTGATGCCTGCGAAGTGGGGCAGTTCGCCTCTGCTGAAGGTAGGAATCGTCCTGTCCACGATCGAAGACGCCCCCGGCAGCCCATGCTCGAGCCCCTGGGCCACCTGCACAACTAACATCACCATCACCATCATGATTACTACAATATCGGTGTTACTGCTGTACTGTACCTCTCCATCGTGATAAAACAAGGCAGGCATTCCGCATGGTATAGTCTAGACTATCGCGCCAAGCTAGATGGTAAACAGCTGTTGGCTGAAAACTTAGAGTACCGTAGAATAGGAGGACAATAAAAAGTCATCGCAGGTCATCGGGGCACTTATGTAGACTATGAGACTAGTCTACATATACCGTAGTTTGTTTTTGAGACGAAAGACGTATGGAACTGTAAATTCACCACGGAGTCCCGTCTTTGTGGTGGTTCTTTCTTTGATGTCTTGATTTATTTTCATAATACCATACTCGTGGCATGCATTTGTGTGTGCTGCCTTGTAATGAGCCGCGCGAGCGCGAAGCGCGAGCCTTTTTTTCATTGATTTTTCAAATGAAAAAAAGGCTCTTCATATCGGCTTGCGTTTCGTGTAGAAATCCATGTAGGGTGGTGTTTTACGACTTCTTCTGCGTGTTTGTTTGCGACAGTCAACATCGACGTTTGTACACCGCATTCAACGTACAAGGCACCAACGCCAGTCCCGTCGGACTCTGTGCACGCACACATTTTAACGAAGTCTTCTCGTGCTGGTATCGCTGCAACTCGTTCAGAGTTGGTCGAGCTAGGTGCGGCAACGTGTGTGTTTTACAGGCACACATGCCTTTTTTTGAATTTCGGGACGTAAAACATCATAGCGGTTTTTCTATAAAATTTTAAAAATACGTCACAGCGATGAGTTTTTTGTTTTTGTTTTCGGAGTTCTATGATGTAGGTGGTATTGTAAGGCCCACTCTCCTCCTGATGAGGGGAAGGAGAAGCTCTGCTGTAATGTCGTACAGCAGTAGTTGTGGTGGCACCTGCTACGATAGTAGGTGCGGCAACGTGTGTTTTCAAACAAGGCTGTGGGCCATGTTTTTTTTCAGGCACATAAATCGGAACGTGAATCATCACAAGGTTTTTTGTTTCTGGAGTTCTGCCGAACACAACCCAGCTTTCTTCAAATTATGCCGAATTTCACTAGCATCGTGTTGGGGAACCAGTTTGGGAACCAGGAGACACGTGTACACAACAGTTTGAGTACGAGTACAGAGGGTTCAAGGGCTAGACCGACAAGCCGAGCGTACAGTGACGCTGGCCCTGGCCTCATGTGTCCTACTACTGCTGCTGTTGCTGCCGTTCCGTTGCTGTTGTTGCTGCGGCCGCCACAGCTGCTGCTGCTGCTGTATGCTGTATGATATGCTGTTGATTCTTGTTTCAAGAAATAACCCAAACCAAACGGCACGTATACGTAGATGTTCGTTCGTGTTTTGGCTCAGCACTCAGCACAGCAGTATCCCCCCAGCGTGATGCATCGCAGATTTGACTACTGCAGGTACCCGAGGTCGCGCCTCATTACCACCCATTACAAGTATATAGGCGTGTGAATTTGCCTCACCGAAAATATCCTTGATCTTCGATGCTATGCGCTGACTGAACCTGCTGCATGACTGCATGCGCCAAAGGCATACTCTAGGCTGAAGTGTACATTGGAAAGCTCGTGGAGCCTCTGTGGTGCACACTCTTGTCGTTTCATCCACAAGACACATGGCCTTGTGCCTTTTTGTATGTAGCCACCCGAACGATAATTGTATCTGTACAGGCATTCCACAATTAATGCTACGCACCCTTGAGACACACACACACGTTTTTTGCCCGCTAAAGGCTGACGTCTTTTCATTGGTCAACCGGTTAGCGCGGTCGATGCTAATTAAGAAAACACAAAAACACACACATACACGCACACGCACAGGGAGGGAGCCGTTGTTGCTGTGCCCTCATCAGAAGAGAAGAGAAGCAACAAGGATCCGAGAACGGTTGCATGTTGCGCCTTCCGCAATCAAGCGTAATCGAATTCGGCAAAGGGGGGGATGGCAATGAAGCATCCCCTACGAACAATACATATTTTAGCGGTAGGCTACTTGGGGAAAATAAATAGGTCCGGTCGGAAAAAAAAACAAAAAAGGGACAGTTAGGGCCCATCTTAACGAACATCGCTTTTTATTGAAATGGGAAACAATTTTTGTTTTTCGTTTGTTTTGAATACGATTTCCCTGAAAAAACGTGTTTGGGTCTTATCGAGGAATGGCGTATTGCGTCAAAAAATGATAATAACGCACAAGGGTCAACGAACACCCGTGAGTGACCAACGAGGCGACTTACGGCCTGTGTCCTCCCCGGGGCGCCGCTGCCAGCGGAAAATTATGTCTGCCAGCACCGGCTAGGAGGCTATCACTCTAGGGATGTCTTGGGTGGGCTGGCGCAGCCCCGAAGCCCAACGCGGGCAGCAGCGACGGGGATACAGCGATCGAACTTCTACGCCAAGTCGCGACCTGGTCGGTGCTCGTGTGGTTTGGGAGGCAAAGAGGGGTGAAAAATTGGATTTGCGACGGCCTATGTTACTTTTTAGGCACCGCAAGCGGTCTACCCTATGCTAGGGCCCGTCGGACCTCGCGCTGCGGCTGATCCGGTGGCCGTGCCTCTCGGGAATGGTGGATCTCGCCTCTGAATCAGTCGACGACATGGCTCAAGTTTGCGTGGCTTCCTTCGGTTTCATGGAACACGCCACGCCGAGTTGGATGAACTCCCAATTCAACAGAAAAAAAAGAGCAAAAGAAGTCCCAAAAGACTTCTTGTGGAATTCCGTTTTATTGAACTACTCAGTTTTGAAATCGAAATATCTTGCTGGTTATTCACGTTTCGACCAATCAGGTCAAAACAAAACAAACGAACGAAAAAAAAAAACTCAAACAAACGAAAACAAATGTTCGTTAATACGGGCCACTTAGGCCGTGTCTTCAACGGTTTTGTCTCCTCGCTAAGGCAATACTCCAAAACGCAAGAAAGGGGGATATACACTAAAATTATCCCTCGCCTGTATATTTTCCTGAGAATTATCAGGGTGGGTTAATTTGGGCTGGGGTTACGAATCCGAAGTCTAGATTTTGAAATCGTACTCGTTCATCCAATCGACTAAAAGGTCGAAACGCTGCGCAGTTGGCGCATTTTTTTGGCGCGAAGACTGATATTTCGTAGTGGCACTTTTTCGACTAAAACACGACCTCAAAATGGCGGATGGAAAAAATAAAACGGACATGACCGCACAGCATGGTAACTGATCGGGCCCAGTTTTTCGTCCCCTTCGCATTTGTTGCTGAAGCACACCGCAGAAAACCACCACGAAAACCCAAACGTGCTGAGTAATGTAACTGCTTAATCCGTCTCTTTATCGCATCCTCCGGAGGTCCGAGTTTTGCTCGGATCGTCCAATCTGTAAACTCTACCCCGCCTAAAGCCGCCAAGCGGCGTCGTTTAAGCTTGTGGGCGGGGGYAAAAGCCTCCGCCTTTGTGGACTTTTGATATTTTTGAAAATATTTTTAGGGTTTTTGTTAGGGCCCGAATTAACGAGTATAAAATAAATTCAATTTGGAAAAAATAAAATTCAAATTCGCTTTTCATTGGTCAACACACGCACCAGCACCAAATATTATGCCCCAAGATCCTAATTTTTGGTGCTGGTGCGTGTGTTGACCAATGAAAAACGGATTTGAATATTTTTTTTTCCAAATTGAATTTTTTTCTTCTTCGTTAAAACGGGCCCTTAGGCCGTTTCCTATGCGGTTCGATTTTTGAGCTTCAGATTATGGTCTGATCGATTTTTCAGCGACCTAGTTCGAAAATCGAAACAGTCTTCTTATGCGAGAAAACACGGATTTGTTGTATCATACGTGCAGATATTTGAGCAAACGGCAAGACCAACTGCTGTTGTTGTTGTGGTCTGGCGCCGCGAAGAGACGCGCCGAGTGCGCTGTACTGGGCATAGAACCCAAGCGTTCGAAGCCACGCTGGCTGCCTCTGTTCTGGCGGCGACGCGCCGAGTGCGCTCGAGTCGACCTGTCTTGGTATTTTGTATTTTGACACAACGAAGCATCCGAGCGTTGACTGCTGTGTACTACTGCTGTACTGCTGCTGCTGCTGCTGCTGCTGTGAAGTCTACGAGTACGCGTACGGAGAGGCGCGTGCCGAGTGCGCTTCCCTTCGTCTCTAGGTCCGAGCCCGCGCCAGCCGACTGTAATTTGGCGACGGAGAGGCCCACCGATCGTCGGCTGCGCGTCGGGCGCGAAGCAACGTCGCTGTGTCACCATCCAACTCATCGATCGTGCTGCTGCTGCTGCTTGCTTGCTGCGTGGATAACATCTTGAATTTAGAGACCATGCCATTTTTCGATTTGAAAATCTGATGACCCAAGTCGTCGGATTTTGGCCCAAAATCCGACGACTTGGGTCATCGGATTCTCAAATCGAAAAATTTCCGGTCAGATTTTGCATAATCGGACTGCATAGGACGGTGCTTTCGTTTTTGAGATCGAAGAATACAAATCTGAAGCTCAAAATCGAACCGCATAGGAAACAGCCTTAGGGCCCGTTTTAACGAAGAAGAAAAAAATTCAATTTGGAAAAAAAATATTCAAATCCGCTTTTCATTGGTCAACACACGCACCAGCACCAAATATTAGGATCTTGGGGGTCTATCAATTTGAATTGGACGAAAAAACCAAGAAGGTCCAGGACCTTCTTTTCTATTAGGTTTGCACCCCGGCCTCAAAATTTGGAACCGGTAACCGGACCGGATTGTGGGGGATTCAGACGGAACCGGAACCGAGTACCCGGCCTTCTTTCAGCCCGGGCACCCGGGTACCCGGGTTACCATGCACTATTTTCTCCCATTTTAGCGTTTCAGCGGGCCAGAACGGTCCGCAAGCGGCGTGGTAAGGCGGACGGTGGGAGGGAATGACTTCATTTCGTCTATTCTCTCGACGAATCATGCCAAAGAAAGAAAATAGAAGGCAGAAGGCTGCCTCTCCAAATACTCGGGGTAAATTTATTTGTTCCGGTCCGATTCCGGTTCCGACGGTTCCGGGTACCCGCCACCGGGTACCCGGTTCTCACTCAGACGGGATGCAACCCTAGTCGCGTGTTGTGCGAAGGCTGTAGGAGAAAAGGAAAAGGGAGAGTCTAGGGGCACAGTGTATGAATAAATCAACGTTTATCGCAGTCTTGGGGCTCCGTAAAGCACAATCAACGGGTACACGGGTACCCGGGGTCCAAATAAATACCCGGGGTAAAATTATTTGTTCCGGTCCGATTCCGGTTCCCGACGGTTCCGGGTACCCGCCACCGGGTACCCGGTTCTCAGTCAGACGGGGTGCAACCCTATTTTCCAAAGAATTCAAATCAAATTGAGGAGTTGGCCCGACTTGGACCGGCATGTCCACGGTGGGCAAACGCCCCCGGTACAATCTGGTCATTTCTTGGTGGCATCGATGACCACGACCGAGGCGACAACACGTGAACCACAACCCGAGGCCACCGGGACAACAGCCGCGCCCACGCCTATAGACCATAGCACAGCGTACCCCGGCGGTGGCGCCTCAAAAGCAATCATGGCGGTCGCAATCCCAACGTTTCAACCAGCTCGATGCTCCAACCCGATCAAAAACCGAGCGATCGACCCAAAAACAGCATGATACGCTCAAGACTTCGATAACACCATCGCCGCCCCTGTCTCGCCCGTGGCGTTCCAGGGATCCCTACGCCCACCCAGGAGACCCTGAGAGCGATAGCTTCCTAGCCTGGGCGGTCAAAAGCAAAAGTATGCTGGCGGCGGCGCGCACGCGTCGACGCATGCTTTCCCTCTCGTCTCCTCTCGTCGATTTTTTTCACCTGGGCGCTGTGACGCATGCTGCGTTTTTTCGATTTCATAAATATTTGAACGAGCAATTCACTATTCCCCATAGGACGCAAACCAGTTTTTTTTTGCGAAATCACATTCAAATAGGATTTTATTTTCCAAATTGATTTTTTGCTGTCTTCGTTAAGATGGGCCTAAGGGCCGTTTTAACGAGAGAGAAATTTCAATCTTGAAAAAAGAAAGGGCAGCGGCCAAAAAAAGGTATACCTGGTCCGTTTGCGGCCAAAAACAGGTACATACTTAAAATCAAGTATAAAACCCACTCCACGTGCCCTGCCATTGGTCCAAAACTCGTTGTACCTGTTTTTGCCTCTTTGAAACCCAGGTACACCTGATTTTGTCTACTCTGCTTGACTTTCACCTTTTTTTTTGTCGTTTTTAAGCCAATCAGAGGCCCTTCATAGTTCCACCCTATGCCCCCTATACAAATGCCGACGTACACCGAGACCCCCTCCTCCCTTCGCACCTCGCAACACACGCCACTCGAGCGACACACATATCTGCCTGCACACCTCCGCCGAAATAATACGAGATAGAAGGCTCCCCTTTGGAATTGCGGTTGACTTGGAATACCACGGGTCGGGTGTCGCAAGCTCAGAAGGGAGAATACAGCAGCAGGCGTTCGTTCCTCGTACTATTAATAGCAGCTACTCGTATACGTAGCAATCGGGCGAGCACGAAGAACATGAAAAAGCTCTCTTGAAAGCGACAGAAAAAAGAAGGGGGTAGCCACCGGGCAATTAACTTGGCAAGTAACACCGATCAGCCCAATCGAGTGTATAGCTAGTTTTACATACGGATAAGAGCTACCAGTACTACAGCAGCAGTAGCACCATGGCCACCGACGGCAGTCCTCAAATCAAGGTGGTCTTAGTCTATCGTTCGACGCCGGAGCTTTGTGTGGCCGCCGCGAAGCGGTTCCTGATAAACGGCCTGCAAGTATGTATGAGGTATCTTCCACGTACTACTACGTACTATACGGCGGTACCTGTCTCATTATGCTAGTTGACGAAATGTCAAATATACACCCTACCCAAGTATGTACTCGGCCTATACCTGGTACACATTTATTTACAGTTATATCAGTACTCAAACCACAAGACAGTTGAAGAGGGGGCTGGCGCTCGCCATTCGGGTGCAAAAACAACTAATTTGCGTTGCAAGGAACGGCAGGTTCGTGGAGTGCGTTTTAAACTTGATTTTTGTACGTACCTGTTTTTGGCCCCGAACGGACCAGGTGTACCTTTTTTTGGCCGCTGCCCAAAATAAATATTCAAATCGGCTTTTCATTGGTCAACACACGCACCAGCACCAAATATTAGGATCTTGGGGCATAATTTTGGTGCTGGTGCGTGTGGGCCCGTTTTACCGAAGAAGAAAAAAAACAATTTGGAAAAAATAAAATTCAAATTCGCTTTTCATTGGTCAACACACGCACCAGCACCAAAGATTAGGATCTTGGGGCATAATAGTTTGTGCTGGTGCGTGTTTTGTGCTGGTGCGTGTGTTGACCAATGAAAAGCGAATTTGAATTTTATTTTTTCCGAATTGAATTTATTTTATACTCGTTAATTACTTTATACTCGTTAATTCGGGCCCTTTAGGGCCCATATTAACGAGTACAAAATAAATTCAATTTGTGAAAAAAAAAAAATCAAATACGCTTTTCATTGGTCAACACACGCACCAGCACCAAAGATTAGGATCTTGGGGTATAATCTTGGGTGGTGGTGCGGGTCCTGACCAATGAAGAGCGGATTTGATTTATTTTTTTTCCAAATTGATTTTGTTTTTTCATCGTTAAAACGGGCCCTTGTCGGGAAATTTGTTTTTTGTTTGGCGCACATTTTGTATCTTGTTTAAACGACGTTTCCCATCGTTTCCCCTATTTTTTTTTCTTCGTATGCGAATTATTCGCGCCTCCCCAGCAAATTACGCTTGATTGCGGAAGGCGCCTGTCGTAAAGCATGCCTAGTCTGCTGCCGTTGGTGACGACATATATGACGGGAAGACGGACGGAATGGATGGGAATGGATCCGATCTGCGTCCGTCCGTTCGTTTTAGTTGAGTTTCGGCACACAGCCAAAAATGGTGCAGTAACCTCTCCTCACCTCCTTGTCGTGGGCGGCAGTAGGCAGATCCTTCTCAGCCTGGGCCGCTCGCCACCCCTGGGTCTTCTTCCACTTGGTGGCGTTGCTGTCTCCGTCGTCGAAGGGCTGCGTGTAGTTGCAGTAGTGTTCAACAAGGGATGGGAGATCGGAAGCATCGAGTGTCAGATGGGCGTCGCAGAGAGAGAGAGAGAGGTTTATGCATGCGGTGACGAAGTTCTAAGAGGGGTGTTGAGCGAGGCAAGAAGCAGCTACTCGTACGCGATTCTCGCAGCCCTGGAGCCTCGGCGGCAGACCAGTTCGCCTTTGACACATGCACGACGTGCCGCAGCAAGAACCAAAATATTTGCTGCCTTCTCTCTCTCACCGAAGGATGGTGCTGTCTCGCTTGTGTGCGTGACGGTGCCAACTGCACGAACTCTCGCCGACGAGCTATGCCCGCCAGTCTTCCAAGGGCGCGTAGGTTGAGAGGGGGCATGTCTTGATTCGGCCTGTACTTAGAGGGAGAGAGGAAGGAGGGTGTGACACGTTGGTACAAGGTACAGAACGTGTTTGGGTGAGAACTGAAGATCTATCTACGCTTTTTCTCGTCAGGATGAGTTCAACCATTCGTTTTTGCGTTCTCGAACGCTCTCTCCCTCTCCCCTCGCGCGTTGAGAGAGAGAGACAGAGAGAGCGCTGCAATCCCTCAGCCTAAAGAAGAGGTCGTCATGGCTGAAAGTCTGGTAGACTTCGGGGCAGGATGGATCTCTGGAACCGTTAGCATCGCATTGACCCAGGTGACCTTGATCTCGTTCTCGTTATCTCCTCTCGGCCGGTCCATGCGCGTCGACAATAATAACCTGGTCGGGTCGAAACTCGTGACTAGCCAGCCTCTCCCGAATCGCTCTGTTCGGTCTAGATTATATTTGCTTAGGGGTGTGTGTTTGTCTGCAGGCAGTATGTCACGCAGCAGTCGTCGCTTCTCACTTCTAGTCCTTGGCGGCAATTCACATGTCATAGAAACATGACCCACCTCAGCACCGCTCGGAAGGTAACGGAAGAATGGTACGTTGACAACTTTAGGCAAGATGCATGGCTTCAAGACTTTCTCTCCGCTGTTGTGCTAGCTCCTACCCATGCCATACTGCTGAATGTACAGCTCCTACCCATGCAGCAGTGTGTTGTGCTCGTAATTGCCCACAACAAAATACACGAGGGGTGTGGTTTCTTGCACATCTGCAGACCACGTTGCGCTTGTCTAACCCCAGTATGCGCTCCTTTCCCATCACTGCTGGGTGTCCAAGACTCGACAGCAGTAGTTGCCGTTCTTAAATAGTCAATTTACGTGCATCTTGCAATAGAGTCTTCATGTACGAATACACGAAGAAGCGTTCAAGCTCCTACATGACACCTAACTAGACTCAACAGCAGTCTACACTGCCTTCAAAGCCGTCAAGTGCATCATGCCCCGCCCGCGCCCCCAACCAACAACCTTCGGCCACATTATGTAATTGTGATTCCCTTGCGCGACGGATACATCGAAACCTATACGTACCCGAACAAACAACGCACGACCAGCCCTTGGACAGCGTTTTAGTCCGAGTCCAGGCTGAGTCGCCGAGCAAGAGTAAGGGCAAGAGCAGGAGCAGCAGTAGGAGCACCAGCTCACTCTCGGCCGCCATCGAAGGGCTGGCTTCGTCGGGTGGGACGCGCGCGTTCTGGAGGGGGGCAGGGCCAATGCTGTGCAGCGTGCCCGCACAAAACGCCCTCCTGTTCGCAGGGTACGGGGCTGGGGTGGGTTGGTGCGCAAGGGGGGAGGGGGGAGGCGAGGAGCAGCAGGGTGCTTCTCCGTCGCTGTGGCACATCTTCGCCGGGGGCTGCGCCGGGGGGTTTGCACAGGTGAGCGAAGCATGATTACATTCTGTGTAACTAACTGTACTTGTATCGCAATCGAATGAGTATCATTCGCGTTGCTAGTCTCCAGAGTCTTAAAAAAAATGCAAGTACGAGTACTCGTATCTGTCCGGCGTTTTTCCTGCGGGCTCAGGGGTACGAGCTGGGCCAGCCAAGACTCTGCTAGAACAGTCAATCGGGTATGCCCCGCTCAATAATGCGTGTTTTGACGTGATTTTTTGACACGGTGTTCCTTAAGTATCAAGAAACCTTTTCGATGTCATCCCTTAATTTTTTTTTTTTTTCCTCAGGATATATGACCGATCCAACGATCCGTAAAAATGAAAAAGTGGTCATAACTAGTCCGAAAAAAGAAAAGAAAAAAAAGGGATGACACGGAGTACATTCGCATTGTGTTTCAAATACGTGGTAAAAAAATCAGTTCGAAAAGTGAAAATTGAGCGGGGCATCGCAGTAAAACTGCCGTTTTCGTAATTACTTGTTTTCAGTATAGAGATCGTTTTTTTTGTTATATCTCTTGATGGGGATGAATTGGGCAATGCAATTGCATCGATCGTCTCCTTGTGTCTCAAGCATTGTTACACCAAATTTCAGCTTGATCGGGAATGGCGTTTTTTAGCTGTCATGTGAAATTAGGTCGAAATCTGGTAAAAAATCAGATTTTTTGGTACTTTTGGGTTTTCGCGGATATCTCGGCGAAATCGAGTCGGTTTTTTTAAAAGTAAGAAAAGTTCATATACTTTTTTTTTTTGCATCTCCAATAATATGTCAGGATCATCTCTGCCAAATTTCTAAGTCTAAAACTCGCAAAATTGGCGGCGCTAGAAGCTCACAACAGAAAATCCGTTTTATGGCTGGCCCAGCTCGTAGTTCCTCGTTGTGTTCAATGTAAAATGTTGCACAAATGCTCCGAGTACCTTGGAGTAAATTAAGGAGTACGAATAATATTGGAGATAAAATATCTCAGGTGCTTCGTGTACTCGGAGTATTTCGGGGTTCGATACTCCGGGATACTGCTCGTACTCGGAGTATTTCGGGTATGAACACTCTCGATATTTCGTGTCCTTGGAGTATGTCGGGTTTTTGGGGCTTCAGTACTGCTCATACTCCAAGTACTCCGAGTATTCAGACGGCCAGTACTCTAACTCGGAGTACGAAATGTACTTGAACTCGGAGTATACTCGGAATGTGAAGTACGTTAGGAGCATCTTTGACATTAACATTGGTAACGGCGAGCGCTTTGTTGCTTAAGAACTGCATATTCGGCGGCTGGCCGCATCAAAATCACAATGCTGCTGTCATGGGTATTAGATTTCAATACCAGTGTTATAAGGATTACCCTGGGCTGGGTAATCGATCGATCTTTTACCCCTATAGCTCAGCAGGTAATACCCTCACATTTGGCGCGTCGAGGACACGGGTTCGAATCTCACTTCGAACGTTTCTTTTATAGAAACGCTTGCGCGTGCGTCCCTAAAAAACACGTCTCCCTGGTTCCCCAGGTATTGAAACGAAGCGGGTAGGTCAACGTACGGCCGTATACGGTACCGACGTCCCAAATATCCCGCCGTTCAGAGGGGGGGAGAGTGTTATAAGGATTACCCTGGGCTGGGTAATCGATCGATCTTTTACCCCTATAGCTCAGCAGGTAATACCCTCACAAGGTATACTTTGTGTACTCGCAGTATTTCGGTGTCCACTATACTCTCGATACTCGGAGTACTCCGAGTAATTTAAGATGTTTTTACTCCGAGTACTACTGCTTGTATCGAGTTATAAGTACTGTCATTCCAGTATTCGGAGTATTTGGGCCTTCACTTATTACTGCTCCATACTCCAAGTACTCCGAGTATTTAGGCCACCAGTACTCTAATACTCTCAGTACTCGGAGTACAAAATACTCGTCTCCAGTATTAGAGTATCGAGTATACAGCAGTATAGAACACAGCCGTAAAATAGTAAGGCTGCTGCTGCTGCTGCTGCTAAAGTCTAGGAGTATATCGGAGAGGCCAAAATCTGACGACTTGGGCATCTGATTCTCAAATCGAACATTTTCCGGTCAGATTTTGAACAATCGGACTGCATAGATAGGACGGTGCTTTCGTTTTTTACATCGAAAAATACAAATCTGAAGCTCGAAATCGAACCGCATAGGAAACGGCCTTTTGATAATCCGATTTCCAAATCGAAAACTGGAATGGTCTCAACATTCGAGATGTTATCCCTGCTGCTGCTGCTGCTGCTGCTGCAGTACCGATTCAGAGTCATGGTTGGTGTTGCGAAGTATGGAGTATACAGCAGTATATAAACAGCCGTAAAATAATGAGGCTGTGCTGCTGCTGCTGCTGCTGCTGTAACGTCTATGAGTTTACGGAGAGGCCAAAATCTGACGACTTGGGCCATCTGATTCTCAAATCGAATGTTTTCCGGTCAGATTTTGCACAATCGGACTGCTTTTGTGAATCCGATTTTCAAATCGAAAAATGGAATGGTCTCAACATTCAAGATGTTATCCCTGCTGCTGCTGCTGCTGCTGCTGCTGTTGTACCGATTCAGGATCATGGTTGCTGTTGCGAAGTATCGAGTACACAGAAGTATATAAACAGCCGTAAAATAATAAGGCTGTGCTGCTGCTGGTGCTGTTACGTCTATGAGTATACGGAGAGGCCAAAATCTGACGACATGGGCCATCTGATTCTCAAATCGAAAGTTTTCCGGTCAGATTTTGCACAATCGGACTGCTTTAGGCCGTTTCCTATGCTGTTCGATTTCAAGCTTCAGATTTGTATTTTTCGATCTCAAAAACGAAAGCATCCTATGCAGTCCGATCATGCAAAATCTGACTGGAATTTTTTCGATTTGAGAATCCGATGACCCAAGTCGTCAGATTTTGGCGACGACTTGGGTCAACATATTTTCAAATCGAAAAATTACATGGTCTCTAAATTCAAGATGTTATCCATGCAGCAAGCAAGCAGCAGCAGCAGCACGATCGACGAGTTGGGTGGTGACACAGCGACGTTGCTTCGCGCCCGACGCGCAGCCGACGATCGGTGGGCCTCTCCGTCGCCAAACTACAGTCGGCTGGCGCGGGCTCGGGCCTAGAGACGAAGGGAAGCTCACTTGGCGCGCGCTTCTCCGTACTCGTAGACTTTACAGCAGCAGCAGCAGCAGCAGCAGCAGCAGCAGTACAGCAGCAGTAGTCAGTCAACGCTCGGATGCTTCGTTGTGTCAAAATACAAAATACCAAGACAGGTCGACTCGAGCGCACCCGGCGCGTCGCCGCCAGACCAGAGGCAGCCAGCGTGGCTTCGGACGCTTGGGTTCTACGCCCAGTACAGCGCACTCGGCGCGTCTCTTCGCGGCGMCARACCACAACAACAGCAGTTGGTCTTGGCGTGGCATGTACTCATACACGTGGTGGCGAGGCGTCGTGGCTTGCTTTCATGTCATGCAACCGTCGTGGCCTGGGGTGCACCTGTTCTGCAGTGCCCACGAAAAAAACACGATTTTATCGAATCTCTTGACAAAGAGATACTGGAACCACGTYTACCCCACGTGTTTTTCCTGTAGGACTTTTCGTAATTCTGCCCTAGCTCCAACTTTCCCATTAATACAAAACTTGGCAAGGCAGATATAGCTCCTTGGTACACTCCCGTCAGTGTGCAAAGCGGCAGCAGATTCCGTGGCCTCTCTTCGATGCGGACCTCGTCGTTGAAGTTTGAAAATGTGGTTCCAGTCGCTTGAATATGCGGCTTCTCGTACTGTATTCAAGTTTTTTTTTCCTTGCAAAACGAGCACGAGGTACTTTTCGAAAAAAAATCTGCTGAGAAGAGCACGAGCTCGTTCTACGGCAGGGAAAAAAAATACTGTGGCTACAGTACTGGAATCCACAATTTCAAGCGCCTGGAACCACATTTCAATTTCTCAGCGACGAGGTCCGCATCGAAGGAGGGCGCGGAAACTGCTGTCGCTTTGGCACACTCACGGGAGTGACCAAGGAGCTCATATCTGCCTTGCCAAATATTGGATTAATGGGAAAGTTCGGAGCTAGAGCAGAACTACGGAATGTCCTACAGGAAAAAAAAACTGGCAGGTATGGTTCCAGTGTCTCTGTGTCAGAGTTTTTTTTGGTTTTGTGGGCACTGCAACACAGGTGTTAAACTCGACCTTTAATTTCCGGGTATTATTCTCCGGGAATACGCTCCTAAAGAAAAAGCACAATCGACATGAAACCGTTAGCTGCGAAGGTACCACAGCACACAGCACACAGCCCGACAGCAGCAACAGCAACGCGCACACGAGCCCAAGGGGCACGAAGAGCGAATTGGCTCGGTGCTGTGTTTACTCGCGTTCGTATGATTTTTCGCAAATCCAACTACAATAGACGTGTATCTGTCCAATGTACGACGCTGTATAGTACCTACTGCCACGAAAGAGGGAGGTGCCCGAAATGATTGTGGTCGATCACGCACGTCAAATCACAAGTCCTTGGCTTATCGAATACGACAAGAGCCATCATAACGATGGTACAACGCGCCATTTCCTGGTGTAAGAATGGTGGAGTTTGGCACAAAATCACAGTTAAAACATCAGTATTCTTCCTGACCAGGCATCAGACCTCGTCAATAGTGCAACCGACATGAAACCTACGAGTAATAGAAATATATCCGTGGATTTGGTAATACAATACAGGAAATGCAAACGATCCACAATGATATATCACGATCTCTAGGCCTACGTGGCTCGTAGTTCGCTGCTTGCTTGGGCTCCGTAGCCTGAAACTCTATCTCCCAAGAGTTGCTACTTCAGTTCACGAATTGCGACAGTCGTTGAGACAATGATGTTCGGATTACGGCTGGAGATGCTTATCCTTACGCGTTTTTCGGCAAAATGGGTTTTTTGCGTGCTTACGGGTAATTACGGCAAAAACAGGGGACGTTTAAGAAGCATCCCCGCTAGGACAAAAACGCACGTCCCACATTGTGCAGACCATTATTTAGTTATTTTTCTCTGCAATTTATGTGAATTTATAACCTACTTCCTCCAACTCATACGAAAGTAAAGTCGGCTATGTTTAYACAAGCCCTTAGGCGTGTCCGATGCTTTGGCGGTGATTGTTTTCAAATATTTTTGTCATTTGTTAAGAGGAAACCATGTTTTATTTTTCGCGCAGCCTCCTGCATGGGCCAGTGGCCGAAAAAAAGCAGTCGGCCAAAAAAAGGCCGTATTTAGCCCTTTTTCAGAAAACAGAGAAGAAAATTGAAACCATGGAAATTGGCTAAAAAAGGATGAAAATCGATAAATTTGCGTTTTATTTCCGCTTCATCACTGATGTACGATACCCACGCCTCGTCTGAAAGCATGTCATCATGTGTCCGGTTATTATGTTGAAAGTGAAAACAGGCAAAAGTAGTCAAAATTCGGCCGTAAACGGTACAAATTGGCCGAAATCGGCCATACTACGAGTATGGTAATATTTGACCCACATATTCTTAAGAATAGAAACTCGGATTTTTCATTTTTATTTTTATGAGCATCTCTGTGACGTGATATGTTCGAAGAATCTAACTACGTATATCATTGTGCGCCTTTATGTTCAAACGTGATTGCCTCTGTGCCCCATAACGGACTTTACTTATGAATCGGAGAACACATTATATAGGTTCGTGCTGTAGCGCCGTCGGACTGCTGCTGTAAGCTGTAAGCCTCCATCAGTCCGTCAGCATGACACCAAAACAACGGAGGCCGCCATGCTTGTGGCTTGTAGTCGTGAGTAGTGAATTTATTGAGACATACACCACCGGCTACCGGGCCCCTCATAACTACTTCGTGACTCGTGACCCACCGCCATCCTCGCAGCAGGTCGCAGGATCACAGCGCAAGCTCAACTGTGACTGCTGGGAAGCAAAATATGCGGACGTTTCCTAGAGATTTTGACGATTTTTGTTTATTGGGGACTGGGGGCGTAGCGTAATTTCGCCGGCCCAGTCCTATTACTTACCGCCAAAACGGCTCGCCGTAAGGACGTAATTACGTAATCCGACATCCTTGGCCGTGAAGTCATCTCATCAGTAGCGAATTAATCCCGATCCAGACGTGAAGTCATATCATAGAGCAAGTGTATATATTCCCCTTGATTCCCAGGTGCCTATTTTCTTCGTGTCATTCGACGCTCGTTCGGTCGCGGGGAGAGCGTTCTCACGACCGCAGCAGCAGCAACAGCAACAGCAGCAAGCAGCACTACTAGCAGCCTCAAGCTCGTTAGGTTGAAGGATGTTGTCGTCGTCGTGTGTGTTGGCCTAGTCTGTTTTGCTTGTACTTGTGCTCATTTTTACGTACGAGTAGTCGTATGATACCTCGAGTACTTGCCACACACCGCTCACGGGGGCACGCTTTTTAACTCTGGTGGTGTAATTGGCAAGCTCTTGTCATACTCGTCAGAGGCTGGCCCCATTTGGAGCTGCTCCGTGCACACTGCTACGGGCTGCGGGCGGGGCGGGCCTCGAGCAAAAAACGACAAGGACCGACGAACCTCTCATGATAACCCCTGTTCCCTTTTGGTGCCCATCTTAACGAACATCGCTTTTTATTGAAATGGGAAAACAATTTTTGTTTTTCGTTTGTTTTGAATACGATTTCCCTGAAAAAACGTGTTTGGGTCTTATCGAGGAATGGTGTATTGCGTCAAAAAATGATAATAACGCACAAGGGTCAACGAACACCCGTGAGTAACCAACGAGGAGACCTACGGCCTGTGTCCTCCCCGGGGCGCCGCTGCCAGCGGAAAATTATGTCTGCCAGCACCGGCTAGGAGGCTATCACTCTAGGGATGTCTTGGGTGGGCTGGCGCAGCCCCGAAGCCCAACGCGGGCAGCAGCGACGGGGATACAGCGATCGAACTTCTACGCCAAGTCGCGACCTGGTCGGTGCTCGTGTGGTTTGGGAGGCAAAGAGGGGTGAAAAATTGGATTTGCGACGGCCTATGTTACTTTTTAGGCACCGCAAGCGGTCTACCCTATGCTAGGGCCCGTCGGACCTCGCGCTGCGGCTGATCCGGTGGCCGTGCCTCTCGGGAATGGTGGATCTCGCCTCTGAATCAGTCGACGACATGGCTCAAGTTTGCGTGGCTTCCTTCGGTTTCATGGAACACGCCACGCGAGTTGGATGAACTCCCAATTCAACAGAAAAAAAAGAGCAAAAGAAGTCCCAAAAGACTTCTTGTGGAATTCCGTTTTGTTGAACTACTCAGTTTTGAAATCGAAATATCTTGCTGGTTATTCACGTTTCGACCAATCAGGTCAAAACAAAACAAACGAACGAAAAAAAAAAACTCAAACAAACGAAAACAAATGTTCGTTAATACGGGTCCCACAGTCGTATGAAACCTACTTAATCAAGTCAAATCAATGCGACACGAAAACCGACGGCGGTTTAAAAAGAGCGACACGTTTTCCGACGGCGTGCATGAACACTAAAAAACCGAGCAATTTTTTAATAGCGGCGCCTTTCGTAAAAAAAATTAAAAAAAGGAAAAAAACTCGATTTATTTTCCCGGCGTTTTTGACGCGGGTGGCTGTAGCTTCAAAGATTTTCGCGTTTTTTCCCCCTTGAGGTGCCCTCAGCAACGCCGCCACCACGAGCGCTATAGTCGGATGCCCAGCGAGTTAGTAACCGCAGCCAAAAGAAAACATGGAGAGCTATCCATAATATAGTTCAACTCCGCTCAACTCATCGGGGCTAATGAGATATCAAGCAAAGGGCGCAAGGACTCTTCTCCGTCGCTGCTGAAAGCAACACAACACGTGCATCGTACAAAACCTATATTAATTTATCGATCTGGCAGTGTCCGCAGTGTCCCCGATGCCGAGCTATGAAGTCATAGAGCAAGTAAGTGTATATATTCCCTTTGATTCCCAGGTGCCTATTTTCTTCGTGTCATTCGACGCTCGTTCGGTCGCGGGGAGAGCGTTCTCACGACCGCAGCAGCAGCAACAGCAACAGCAGCAAGCAGCACTAGCAGCCTCAAGCTCGTTAGGTTGAAGGATGTTGTCGTCGTCGTGTGTGTTGGCCTAGTCTGTTTTGCTTGTACTTGTGCTCATTTTTACGTACGAGTAGTCGTATGATACCTCGAGTACTTGCCACACACCGCTCACGGGGGCACGCTTTTTAACTCTGGTGGTGTAATTGGCAAGCTCTTGTCATACTCGTCAGAGGCTGGCCCCATTTGGAGCTGCTTCGTGCACACTGCTACGGGCTGCGGGCGGGGCGGGCCTCGAGCAAAAAACGACAAGGACCGACGAACCTCTCATGATACCCCCTGTTCCCTTTTGGTTGGGTATCCAGTCGTATGAAAACCTACTTTAATCAAATGAAACCACTGCGACACGAAATCGACGGCAGTAAAAAAATGCGACACATTTCCGACGGGCGGGCGCCGACAATAAAACTGAGGCACTACGTATCCCTTATCGCACCGGCTTCAATATATTGTGTAAAACCTGGTCTGCTTCATCCCGAAGTATGAAGTATGATACCGCATGATGCCCAAATTTAACCTTCGGTCGTAGACCGTGACAGAGATAATCCACGGACAGGTAGATAGAGAAACAGATACACGACAGAAAGAGAGGGTGGCAACCGACAAAGGAGATAAGTTCCGGGTTCAGCATTGACCGGTAACTCGTAGAGCATTGAGCGCGGCTAGTTATGAATGGGGGCGAGAAACTGCGCCTCTTGAGCGTTTGTGACAAGGAGACGGGGGTGTGCCTGTTCCAGAGGGCGTGGCAATGGCGCGGCGACCAGGAGCGCTCGAGCATTGGAAACTTAGTGCAATCCTTCTACCAGTTCGCCAGAGAGGTTGATCAAGGAGGTATGAAAAACATGCGCTGAAACCTATCCATCGTACAGATTGCCAGCGAGTGCTTGCTTTTTGCTTTGGTGCGGAGGGTGACCACAACAGGTGTTATTTTACGTCGCGCCCTGCTGGGATCACGGACATTTCAAAAACCTTTACTCGTATATACGTAGGGCATTGATTCTCACAATTAACGAGAGACCGATGGAAGATGGAGGCGCTACGAGTACACCGCCACTGCTTCGACCGCGCCTTCCGAAGCTCCATGAACAGACACCCTTCAGTTGGAATGACACGAAAAGGTTCTTCCGTTTAGATTGTTCCGCATTCCGTGGCTAATGAGCGTTCTCTTGGTCTCGAATCATGTCCAACTGCTGTGCTGACAACTCACGTATGCTCGTACGTACAAAAAGGCTCCGCATAATTACAAGGGCTCCGCATGGGCACCGGCATTCGCCGGCACCCGTGCTTCGGATAGGACACATACCTGGTACATCAGTTTTTGGTACCATGCTACTACAGTAGTAATTGGTGGTAACGAGGCGCGACCTCGGTACCTGCAGTAGTCAAATCTGCGATGCATCACGCTGGGAAAATACTGATTGTGCTGAACCAACACGAACGAACATCAACTGCTGTTTATTATATGTGCCGTTTTGGTTCTTTCTTTTTTAAGAAAAAAATTCGTCAGCATATATATAGCAGTAGCAGCAGCAACAGCAACATCAGCTGTGCCGGCCGCAGCAACAACGGCAGCTGAACAGCAGCAGCAGCAGCAGCAGCAGCAGTAGGACACACGAGGCCTGGTTCAGCGTCGCTGTACGCTCGGCTTGTCGGTCTAACACTTGAACCCTTTGTACTCGTACTCAATTTGTTGTGTGCAACCTGGTTCCCCAACACGAAATTGATAAGTAGTCGGCATACTTTGAAGAGGAAAAAATCTGCAGTGTCCAACAACCGATATTTTCGTAGAACAGGTGCCACAACTACTACTGCTGTACGACATCTATCTACAGCAGAGCTTCTCCGTCCCCTGATTAGTGAGAGGGTAGGCCTTACAATACCACCTGCATCATGTCTTAGGGACACGGCCCAAACGTTGCTGTGGTCAGATATATTATTCCTACAGGTAGAGTTGGGTTTCGTTCGGTAGAACTGAAAAAAACAAAACCGTTACGTATGATATTTTACGTCCCGAACTTAAAAAATGAACATTATTCAGCCATGTACATGGCCCACAGAATCGTCAGCATACAGCATACAGCAGCAGCAGCAGCAGCTGTGGCGGCCGCAGCAACAACAACGGAACAGCAGTAAACAGCAGCAGCAGTAGGACACATGAGGCCAGGGTCAGCGTCACTGTACGTTCGGCTTGTCCGCCTAGCACTTGAACTCGACGCTCCCACGCTTGGGTGTATCGTATCGTTCGGCACAATTGATTTCTTCTGTATTTTAAAAAAAAAACGTCGTGAAAAAAAAAAATGTAGAAAAATCCTCCAGCCATGTGCCTTTAAAAGCACACGTTATCGCACCTAGCTCGACCAACTCTGAACGAGCTACAGCGATTCCAGCACGAGAAGACTTCGTTAACATGTGTGCGTGCACAGAGCCCTACGGGACTGGAGTTGGTACCGTGTACGTTGAGTGTGGTGTACAAACGTCGATGTTGATTTTCACACACTTAGACACACACAGAAAAACTAAAATGGCAGCACGCTCGTACATGAGTCATACGCAAGCCTCTATGAAGAGCCTTTTTTTTCATTGAAAAACCAATGAAAAAAAGGCTCGCGCGCCTCAGGCCGTTTCCTATGCGGTTCGATTTCTGAGCTTTAGATTATGACCCGATCGATTTTTCAGCGACCTACAGTAGTTCGAAAATCGAAACAGTCTTATGCGAGAAAAGACGGATTTGTTGTACGTGCAGATATTTGAGCAAACGGCGAGACCAACTGCTGTTGTTGTGGTCTGGCGCCGCGAAGAGACGCGCGGAGTGCGCTGTACTGGGCGTAGAACCCAAGCGTCCGAAGCCACACTGGCTGCCTCTGGTCTGGCGGCGACGCGCCGAGTGCGCTCGAGTCGACCTGTCTTGGTATTTTGTATTTTGACACAACGAAGCATCCGAGCGTTGGCTGACTGTACTGCTGCTGCTGCTGCTGTAAAGTCTACGAGTACGGAGAGGCGCGCGCCGAGTGCGCTTCCCTTCGTCTCTAGGCCCGAGCCCGCGCCACCGGGTTGTAGTTTGGTGACGGAGAGACGCACCGATCGCCGGCTGCGCGTCGAGCGCGAAGCAACGTCGCTGTGTCACCATCCAACTCATCGATCGTGCTGCTGCTGCTGCTGCTTGCTTGCTGCGTGGATACCATCTTGAATTTAGAGACCATGCCATTTTTCGATTTGAAAATCTGATGACCCAAGTCGTCGGATTTTGGGCCAAAATCTGACAACTTGGGCCATCGGATTCTCAGATAGAAAAATTTCCGGTCAGGTTTTGCACAATCGGACTGCATAGGACGGTGCGTTCGTTTTTGAGATCGAAAAATACAAATCTGAAGCTCGAAATCGAACCGCATAGGAAACGGCCTCATTATTATTTACGACAATGTGATGGCGCTCGCTCGTGTTGAAATATTCAGTTCGCAACCTCATTTCTCAGTCTCAACAGCCAGTCTCAGAAATGTAATCAGTCGCTTTCGGTGTTCCCTGGATAGTCTCAGTTCTCAGGATAGTTTGTGAGATTTACGACAACAATGTGATGGCGCTCGCTCGTGTTTTGATGTCTTGGCACACGTACAAAATCAAGGCAATGCCAAGTGTTGCAGAAAGAAGGAAACGCTAAGTGTTGATACATACTCAGTTCGCAACTTCATTGCTCAGTCTCTGTCAGAAATGCACCAGTCGAGGTGGCGGGCTCAGTTTTGGTGCGTGCGGTGAAAACACTTCGTGCCGAGCAAGCGGTTCCGCGTGGATAGTCGAGAGACTTCAAAGCTGGCACCGGGGGGGGCGTACTCATTTGTTGCTTGCCTTAGTCATTTGACCATTGACCACGCATCCCTTTCGAGACGGAGCAACGGGGGGGGGGGGTCTCAATTCTTCTCTGACTCTCGTGGCTAAGCAGGCTCGTATCTACAGCACTATACACTACAACAGGAGTACTGAACAGCAGCAGTACTACATGCAGTACTCGTATCAGGTACTACTGCTGTTGTAGTACAGTAATAATTCCACCGTGAAAAGGGAGTTATGAACCCACCCGAGAAAAAAAGATACCAGGTTTCAGCCGAGTTTTGTATTTGTACAACTCTGTACAAAGACTGGTGTGCTTGTTGTTGTAGTATCGTACTCGTATCCCGACGAAGCAAGGTCGAGGGGGTGGAAGGGACTAAATCCGACCCGCTCAGGGAGGTAGTCAAGAGAAAGCGGTCGCATTTGTGAGAGCGAGCTATCGAAGAAAAGAGATATCGAAGCTCGCGACGACTAAAAAGCCGATGTCGTATATATAGCTTATCTCCAAGAAATAACCGCGAAATAATCTTGCTGCCTCGAAGAAAAACCTCGATGTCCCGCAAAGAATCTTGCTGCCTCGAAGAAACTATCTCGATGTCCCACCGTCTCGCAAGAGCCTACGGATTGAAGGCCGCCGCGCTTGGCGGCGACGCGCGACCTCGAGACAGCGCGAGCGGGAATAGGCCAGTCGGAGGCCTGGGAAAGGCGATCCGCGAGAGAATGGACGAGAAAGCGCGGGCGAGGCGCCGAGAGCTGACGTGAACCGATTTCGGTCTGATGCCCAGACGATAGGTTTCAAAATCGCGAGAGGCATCGCGATTGCTTCTATATATATATATACATACGATATGATCATAGTGTACTGGTACCTCGAACACCAGCAATACCCATTTGTGGGACTCCTCAAGTGCCTATCATATACCCTGGTACGAAGTATACTCCAGGCTTTAGGTTCTGCATTAAGAGCTAGAATGTATCAAGTACCATGCGCTTCATTTTATGTCTGGTGAATCCAGGGTGCCGTGATTGGCTCCTCGCACCCACTGCACAGCAGCAGTATATACTGTCTTCGTATGTGCACCTATGCTGTAAGGAGACGTTGACGAATCGTGTTATTTCCTGCTGCGCCCCTTGCTCTCCCAGAAATATCATGCGTGAACTTCTTGGTTCAATCCCGCACCCACCGGAGAGTATCCTCTTCACAAGCAGCAAGACGATCAGTGAGTTGTCCCAGAAAAGGCATACTGTCTAGTGTATATACTTAAGAATACGCATTAATTAATGTAGAAAACTTTTTTGTTCAAGGCCTTCCACCGCAGTGCGGTTTCTCTATATATTCATAATCCCACGGTGCGGTGCGGTGCGAATTTCTGTTGTAGATTTTCATACGGTGCGATGCGGTTCGGTTAAAACCGTTATAAATCGCACGGCACCATAGCAAAGTACTTGTTTTTATGACGCTAAGGCCTGACCGCGGTTGCATTTTTGTGAAATTCGAACGGTGCGGTTCAGTGCGGATTGTTTTTTAGAATCGTACGGTCCGGTGCGGTGCGGTGCGGTGCGGTGCGGGTGTTTTTTTTTATAATCCTACGGTGCGGTTCAGTGCGGTTTAATAAGAGGCTACATCATAGGTTACCGCACCGAACAAGAAAAATCGCACCGTGAAAAGCCCTGTTTAATTTTGCACGTTTTGTTTTATCGGGGGCAAGATACGAGCCTGTTGCTGCTCAGTTCGAGGCAATTTGTTCTGAGGCCAAATGCGTCGCCGATAATAGGCGCGTTGGCAGACCCTTGCTCCCCCAACGTGAGACCTAACGATGCTACAGTTTGTGGGCTTTCGCCAACTTAACTTTCTCGCGTTTTCGTTCGGGGCCGGTATTTTGGTGTTCTGATCGTGCCGATCGCCGGTCTCCCTCGCCTCCTGCCGACTCGTAGTTGTGACAATTTCAACCCACATGTTTATAGACGGCACGGTGTAAAAGCAGACTGGAATATGTACGAGTCGTTAAAAGCGGGCGGGGCAAAACATTAAGGCAGTGTGAAATGTCGCTCTCGCATCTGTACTACACCCGTTAGTACTGTACGGTGTTCTTCGGGGCAGTTCTCGTCTCTTCGCTGACATGAAACCGTCCCCTCACTGGTCATAGTTGCACAGGATAAATACGATGAGTATGGGCGGTATCATATGCCTCCAACGCGAATATATGATCTTACATGCTGATCAATGGGTTTCCACGCCAACGGTTTGGGGTGGAAATGACGCCGATATCGATTCGGGCTGAGCTTTTCCGTCTTACGGGCTTGCTGTATACCGGATACGTGGTACTACATGTTTCCTTGTATGTCCCACCCTTTTCCTCGCAAGTCTCGTGTTGAATATTTTTACCTGGCACCTGATATGTTGATATCTGAGGTTCCGAGTTGGTATGGCTGACTCGGTTTCATCATATCAACCCTAAGCATTTTTTTCATCAACATGAGCACTTTACTCTTCTTGCGCCCCATTGTGTGGCGACAGCGTGGCCCATCAACTAGGGGACCCCCGGACTCGATGCAGATGCTGTGCACACGAAACGAAGATATCATTGTTGCCGTTTTTTTCGACGTCAAGACCTGCGTCACGACGTCCACCGAAAATCAAGGAAGCGTCAGGGAGTTTCTTAATCAGGCAAGTGTGTTCGGAATATTTTGGCTTGTCGCTGACGGTGGTGTAATGTGTTGCTCAGTCGCTCATTGCCGGAAATGAACTCACGTCCCATCTCGTGCTTGCGCAAATCGTCAACTCTACCCCAACGGCACTTCGACCTCATTTTTTCTTGCACATGCGAAGCACGATATATACTTGGTAGATGAGTTCCGGGTATGTATGATATGTCGCTGGTATATGCCGACATGCTATTTTCCGACATTTCAAATGCAACTTAACATTTCCACAACAACCAAGCTAATGTCCCTCATGATCAATTTGCGTTCTGGGGTTCGCCGCAGACGTGAGCTCGAAATCGTCCGCCTGTTTTTGGTAGTTTTTTTCTCCAGACCTCCATCGGTAGTGCAGTGCTTTATGACCTGCTACATACCTGCCACCCATGACAGCATCATATGGTTGATGCGACCTCCCTCCTTCGTGTGCTAATCAGGTGAAGGATTCTTTTTGTGACACCTTCGCGGGACGAGTTGTTTCGATCAGACCTACGTTGAAGGAGTGCGCCGATGGAAACGTGAATGTGAGCACTACGCGTAGTGGGGTCAATTACAACTGGTATGCTCAACGTTTGCGTCCCGGCTTCAGTTCCATGGAGATATACTGTAGCTCGAGGTCTAGCTTGCGTCCAATTGGCTAGGCTTGACTTGACTCTTGCGAGTTACGATCTTGAGGCAGTCCCGTTGTTGAATTGGTACATGCCTGGTATTGAGCATCGCTTGTTCAGACCCCGTCTCATCAATAATCACTTTCAAGCTTATCAATCGTGGATGCAACCTGCGCCGCCCGGTGTGTGTACCCTTTGCGGAATGGGGTGATTAACCATTTTTGACAACCTTGCACCAAACACGTGCATGCCTCGCAAAGCTTGTGGACCCCCTCCCCTCCTCACGCTCACACCCGTAGTGTTTTTTACGCGTGATGCATTTCTGTGCCTGCTTCGCCAACAGGACGGGGTATTGCAGTCGTTGCAAGACGAATTCGCACCGTTCAAGGAGTCTATAGACCGTATTCGGCACGTGTGTTTCACGCCAGCATGAGCACCGTGGAGGACACGCAACAGTAATCATTTGGTATTTTGAGGTGGTGGCACTTGTATGTAGCCGCCCAATCAGGAAAGCGCGGCGCGCGCATACTCGTAGGTCTTTTTACTTTGCTGAGGACGACTTTTGCACGAATGCTGCAATCCCTGTCGTACCACCCTAGGCGTTTTTATTTTTTCCGCGCGCTTAGGAGCGGGGTGTAAATGGCATACTCCTAGAGCAGGTTTTTCGAAGGCGGAGACCCGAGGTGCAGATCGGCGTAAAACCATCATGTGGTTGGGGTTATCATAGTTTTATCAATCGTAGTGGTCATCATCGTGTGGTTGCGTACAGGTTACACGCACGAGTCTATCAATACATAGCTGGGACTTCGGCATGCGTGCAGCGCCCCTGGTCGTCTTTAGCCAGCCCAGTGGTGCCTTTTAGTTTATACATATTCTTAGATCCGCCCTGGTTATCACAGGTTCGTGAGCGCCTGGACACGTGTTAGATACAAAAATCTGGTTTGCCCCATTGCGCACAGAAACAGCTGTGGGTAAATAACTGTACCAGGCATCACCCTGCGTTTCACAATGACATGTGCTCGAGCGCTGGCATGTAAACCTCTGAAGAGCTCCTCGCAATGTATGTTAAAACGAATTACATTATGGCCGGCCTTCTCCACTAATACTGTATATATGTTACTGTAGTACTGACCCAGCTCACAGTAGCATTACATCTGTGTACCTTCTCACGAAAAACGCCTTAAAGAGAGAAAAGGATTTCGTGCCCGCAGTTTTCTGATTGGTCAATTTTTCATGTGAGTTTTTTATTGCTGGAAAATCTTTCGATAGTAAGGGTCGATCTTGACGAGGAGTGAATTTCGTTTTTTTCCAGAAATTTCTGTTTTTTTCTTTTTTTTTTTCTGGTTTTACCAGAAAAACTTAATCCCCGAAAAAAATGGCCATTAAGTTTTTCTGGTATTCCCGTAAATTTCTGGTCCGGGTGGGGAGAATCGGGCAGCCCCACCGTGCTAGCCGTGCCACCCCTCACGAACACACAAGGCTGGCCAGGCTTGTCCCCAAGGCCCTTTAGAGGCCATGGCCGAGCGTAGAAGGCGCAAAATATTTCTGAGCTCTCACAATCGAGTTCATACAGTGACCGCACCGAGGTGCCCGACCGACCAAGCTCGCGGAGGGCTGTAGCTCAAGCCTTTGTAGCGTTGGGCGTCGTAGCGCGGCGAGTTGGTGATGGATTCCACTCTCCGAGGCACCGATACCTGCCTACGAGCCAGGCCGACCGCAGTGGGACCACCACACGGATGGTTACCGAGAACGATGCTGCTGTAGTGACGGTTTTGTGCCTGGTGGACGATTATTAGCGAGGCAACTGAAGCTCGTACTCGTTTAGAACCCATTTTAGTAAACACCGAAATTTCAGAAAAAAAAACGAAAGAGTACGTGAGAGTTTGCGAATGCAGTCCTCCATCCAGGTACGAAGCCGTAAAAAAACATGCCGTTGAGGTTTTCGTCTGTACGACGGTTGAGAGTCTGTAAACAGGCATGCATGTGGTCGTGTTAACTACTGTTGTACTGCGCAACGGTGGAACTGAATGCTGGCTGGCACGGAGGCTCGTTGCCTTTTCCAACTGTTCCCCGTACAACGGCTAGACTTAACATTCTTGTCCGTCGAGCACTGTTGATGTTGCTGAGGAGAAGCGACGAACTCCTCAACTCCCCGGCCAAATGGCCATCGCACAAGAATAGTCTGGCAGTCGACGAGCGCTCTATTCCTTCTCTCGCCGCGGTCGCCACTTTTCGTTGCCTGGAACTTTGCCCCAACTCTCAGAATCAATTGCTGCCACATACTCTTGCTCCAGGTTTCGACATGCGTAACGCGATTCCAGCTATTTCTACGATATTTCCCCCGAAAAACCTCGCCACCACACCGGTTTACTTTTTCGACGTACTATACAGTGTAGGCATATAGCCCCCCCCCCACTTGACCAGCACATGCGCAAGCTGTCGTCGATTGCCCATTCCATCTGTCCTTTCAGCCGCGAAGTTGTTTGGCGTCGCAGTATACAGGATCTGCAAGTAAGGATCATCGCTGAGGTTTATAGCGAGCGCGTGCAAGCGAGGGATCCACGCTTGCTTTACGTAGTGAAGGAGAGCTAAAAATCAAAGCTTAACTGGTACGTACCAGGTGTTTTATTTACATTGACAGGTATCCGTTCTCGAGGGATCCGCGGATCCGCATTTTTGCGAGGTAGAGATTGCTGATCCAACCAGCGTCCAGGGCAAAGCTTTCTAAGAAACGAAGCCCATCACGTGTCCCTTCGCATAATATATATATGTATACTACAGTAGGGAATAAGAGCCCCCCCCGCCCCCGCGGCGGTAGGGCCACAAGCGTGAGCGGTTCGTATTAAAAAAAATAACTCAATAGGAAGGACACTCGTATTTGTTTCCGCTGTTTTATTTTTTCGGGTGCTTATGAGTGATGAACGTTGAAGCTCATGCTACACATTGCTGTCGGATGTCAAGAATACTTACGATTATTTGGGCAAAAAAATCGAAGGATTGCTTGTTTCTGTCTCAAGGCGGGATAATCATCATAATGTAGCAGTTGCAAACAAGGACATTGGGGTTGTCGTTCGATGCTTCCTCGGAAAGTCAACGGGGAGGAGGTTGAAGGTGTAGGGCTAATTGAAGACACCTAGTTTTCGTAGTATCGGCGGTTGCAAATCACCGTTTTAGGTGTGGACTTATTGGGGCCTGGGTGAATGAAATATGTGAGATTTGATCATGTTGGCACAGCAGCAGTAATTTACACTAATAATAATATCGCGGCACATTGTCGGGGGGGGTTAGGATTACGCTGGGCTAGGTAATTGGTCGATATTTTTACCGCTATAGCTAAGTAGGTATTACCCTCAAATTTGACATCGTCGAGGACACGGGTTCGAATCTCAATTCGAAAGTTTCTTTTACAGAAACGCTTGAGCGTGCGTCCCTAAAAAACACGTCTCCCTGGTTCCCCAGCTATCGAAACGAAGCGGGCAGGTCAACGTACGGCCGTATACGGTACCGACGTCCCAAAGATTCCGCCGTTCAGAGGGGGGGAGAGTGTTATAAGGATTACCCGGGGCTGGGTAGTTAATCGATATTTTACCTCTGTAGCTCAGTAGGTAATACCCAATTAGTAATATACCATGTACAATATCCCTACCAGTAAGTCCCAAATTTCGAATAATGGATGGAAGACGAACAGAAGTGACATACCCATAGATCCCCTTGTCCCCCATTGCGCGTGCTTGCATGGTTTTGATGGGTCACTTAGACTTAGCGTTCTGTCCAATTTATCATTCGTAGCAGCTTAGAGAGGAGCAAATGAAGACAAAAATAATCCAGTTTTTTCTCCCACACACGCATTCAAAACGCACGCTTCTCCCTACGCCGGCATGCCCGGCACCGTCTTCTTACGTCGCAGGTTGGCATACTGTCGTACAACTCGTACGTGCGCCGTGCTTGTCTTCGTGATTCGCGGCTGCTCTAAGTACGAGTATCGCAGCAGTGCGGTTGCTACTTTTAATATTTGCTGAGATTGTACCGTTCATCCTCGCTCTGGTCGTACTTGTATCATATGATACGTACGTCGCCTGTCACCGTGTGCGACGAAAGCACCACTGCTTTATAAACGGACGGGGTCTCTGAAGGCCCCTAAGCAACATCCCCTCCTCCTCTGCTCGTGTTCAAAGCCGTCCCTAACTCATCCAACTTGCACATACCCGGAGATCACCGTAAGGATCTCCCATGCAAGTATCACTCGTAGACCCCCCTGTCATAAGATATCCGTCTCTTTTCATACAATCTGTGTCGTCGAGCCTGGGTGCTCCAACAACCTGGCGTCTCCTCGACGTTACAGACAAGAAAGGAAAGTGCCACAGGCTCAAGCAGAACCTGAGCCCGTACTCATACTCGTACGAGTACGTATATACGACGGGGATACGTAGTTGATACCTGGTTCGTACATACCAGACAACACATACTTACGAGTACATATGTCAAGTACTCGTATTCGTACGCATATACGACAGGGATACTTGGTTTATATACCAGGTACGTATCATACAAGAAAATAGTCACAATTTTTCAAGTTTGACATTTTGACATATCGATCGACAAACCCAACGACTGCGTCATGGACTCTAAACGCGTCGCGCTGGTTAGGACCTCCGATCCACCTTAGTGGCACAGTCCACACACCTCGGTCGATGATATGTGGAGGGCGATGATCAGGCGTCTGGTGAAAACACATTTGGCTGATGATGAGTTCAAAACAGAATACCAAAACTCTCCGATCGTAAGAAAGACACTTAATTTTTGAAGGTTTTTGGACGCAAGAAACCTCTCGCCCCCTAGACTACGAATCGTAATGATACCTTCGAGGCTGCTATGCTTATTTGCTGGCCTTGCCCGGCACGAAGTTAGTTCGTCGTGGGCTCTATATCGAGATCGAAGGCAACCGTCGCATGCAGAATATATGTTCTATTTGTTGTTGATTTGAAAAAATTGGGCATCAAAGCAAACTGTTTTTTTTTTTTTCCATCAGCGCTACTCTAAGTTGCTATGATAAAGTGGGCATCAAATATTACTTGATTAAAGTGTTGTTTTTTGAAAAGTGAGTTCCACGCCAACCTCAGTTTCTAGAAGTGGGCAATAAGCCAGAAACTTCTCCGATCCGGAGAAGCAGTTTGCGCCCCCTGTTATAAAGCGCTAAGACGCCCGCGTAAACGACACTATCTATCTGACGCCAGTTTCGAAGCGGTGGGCGAGTACTGTCTGGAACACCGGACATACTGGAGATACGACCTACCGCCTGAGCTGACGCAGGAGCTAAAACAGAAGGCCGAGCGACGCGAAACATGCACCATCACAATCAGTCTGCTAGAGCTGTTAGGAATGATAGTGACCGCCTGGGTAATGCTGGAATTGATAGGGGGGTTGGAGTCACGACGCTAAGCACATAACGGGGGTTTAAAACACCCTGGCGGACGGCGTATCGCGCTGGCCCCGCACAGAGATAGCAGAAACGATTCGGGACCTGACTAACAGCGATGCTTGGGTGGAACAGCCTATCTGTCCCCGGGGAGAATAATATATTTGACATCGTCCTCCACAAGAACCTGCAGACCCGACATGACGACAGCTTGTGGCGTATCATGGCCAATGATGGAGACCATGCTTGACTAGCTTGCTTGGGATTCACCCGGTACACACTGCCCTCCCCACCGTGTTATCCCCTTTCCATCCCACTCGCGCGGTAGCCCATGTAGGAACAGAGCTCAACACGCCGCGCGACACGGGCGCGGCGGCACGTCTGGTGGAGACGCTTGCGCTCGTCTCAGTGGGGAAGAGTACCCTAAAGCTCTATTTGGCGAAGTGGAACACGTGGGTGGCAGTGAGGGCAGCGCAGGAAAAGGGGGCGTGGTTACAGTACATCCCCGTCAATCCAAACCTCACGTGTCACTGTTACGTACACAACAATCTGTAGTCAACCGTGAGGGGGTACCTTGCCGCAATCAACTTTTCCCAAGATGTACGCAGGCTGGGAGCTTCCAACCTCACATTGCATGATTGCCGCCGTGGGAAAGGGGATCGATCGAGCTCATGGAATGCCACAGAAGAAAGCGCAGGTCGACGGTAGGATACGTCATGTCGTGGTTGGGGCTGGCGATGTTGTATGTGCTGTTGTGCCGCGCGTCTGAGTTGTGGGCGTACGCGGACGGAAAAGTCCACCCCTAACCCTGCTTGACGCCCAGTTGCCTTACGTTGTTTTGAGGGAAGCTCCGGGTTGCCTTCGAGAACAGAGCATCCGCTGAAGTGTACAGGTCCGGTTCGTGGCGTCGAAGACGGACCAAACCGAGGGCGGGGTGCACGATCACGCGGACATGCCTAGCGAGCGCCGGGGATGCGAGGGCAGGTGCGATGGGCGCTTTCGATTGTTTTGCTGGAGCTCCTCGCTGCACACCCCTCGATCCCGGGGGGATCACCCCTAACGGTCAGGTTGTCCCCCCTCGGCTGGAGACCGTTCACCCGGACGGAAGCGGTAGCAGCGTTGCGCCTCATGATCGCGAGCAGCGGCCGAGACCCGGCGCAGTACGAGTTGCACTGGGGGAGAATCGGAGGGGCAACGTAGCTGGCTGCGCAAGGCGTGCCAGAGCTCAAAATCCAACGCGCGGGCAGGTGGAAATCACACCCGTTCATGACGAACGTGCGGGAGGCTGAAGAAGGGGCAGGCTCAGTCTCCGCCGCGCTAGCGAAACCGGGGTAGACGCGATTCCCGGATTTCGGGTTTAGAGGGGATCGGCGATATGTACGGACAGACTGGCCTAATGGTGTGAGATGTTACTTAGCCCCGCCGGGGAACGAGCGGGGCATAAGTTTTCGGGTTAGCCTGTCTCATTAATCTTCGTGGGGTTTCCTACTGTAATGGTATTTATTAACGTGGTGTTGTTGGCGGGGTTTCCCAGGGCCCTGGCAGGCCTTTTTAGCACGACGGTGAGCGTGCCTTGCCTGCTGTAGACAAATAATATTCCAATAATTCTTGAGCTATAACAAACTGTAGGTTTCCGCAGGAAACTGGCGTTTGTGAGGCGGTTTGAATTCGAGTAACGGAATAGTATTTGCGTAATAGGCCGACGCGAGAGCTTAACTCAGGAAGCGTCCAGTCTCCGTCGGCGCACGACAGTGAGGGCAGCGAGCTCGTACGAGATTACAAAGGACACGAAGGCGAGAGCTGACCTGTCTTCACTCGTATAACTGGTCCCTCTGGTTTGGGTTTATCTTGACTTCTGCGTGTAGAAGACAGCGAGGTAAGTTTGTATTGATCGACTTTCTCTCGTAATACCTGGAGGGCGAAGGGTCGATCTTGTGGCGCGTACTGCACGTCACGTCTGTAGACACCACGGGGACGGCGGTTGCGGCAGAACCTACTACTACTCTAGCACCCGTCGCGAGTTCCATCTTCTCTACCACGGCTTCTCCGAACCTGGCAGGTGCTGTAGGCCGGTCCACAGTTCTCGGTGAGACGAGTCGGGATACATGTCACAAAGCAGAGAGGGTATAGTGTGTAGACTAAAATCGGGCCGTGTACATACTCGTATCATACGCACGCATATCAGGAATTCAAAAAATCAAAACTCAAAAATTAAACAATTTCTACCCGAGGCTCGTACGTACGTATCGTGCTCGTACCTGGTACTCGTACCTGGTACTCGTATATGACCAGGGATCCATTTTCGAATGCCGACATGCTGGACACAATTCGGGTGCGTGGCCTTGTGGGTGTGGCTCAAATACGAAGTATGTACTCGTAGGCTTGTATCATACGTATATATGTATGATTTACACAAGGCACAGTACCTGGTATACGTACGAGTACGTACAGCCGCACACGAGATTTCGCGACAAAGGAGCAAACCGCAAGACATGCCAGGCAGGTTGAGGCTTTAAACCAGCAGTGTAAACGGGTACAGTCGGGTGTCATACGTCGCACACTGAACTTTTAGCGTATACGTACGTAGAACGCACCTTTTCTCAAGCAAGCCCGGACCAGCTTGCCTATATTTGTTTTGTACGCATAATATCACAGTAGTCGTGCCCGACACCCAAGAACGATTGTACTGTCGGCCACATCGCGAGTACGAGGGCCAGATACTCGACTTCTGCTAGAATCGTTAGGTGCACTTTATATTAGGACTGATCTGAACAGAGGGCCAGATGCCCAACTCCATTGCGAATCGGTTAGGGCCGAAAGTGACTGCCGAAGACTAATTTGACGTCAGCATGATACCGACCTCACGGGAGGCTCATCCAGTTACCGGTGCAGATTCGACAGGGCCGGACATCCCTTAAGTATATACATGCATGCACCGCAGAAGATTTTTCAGATCAGACCCAGACCCAGAATCAGATCCCACCTCGCGCACGAGTACGCGGGGCAGATACCACTTCCGCGATAGACTCCAGTTTACGATAAGCGGATTCAACTGAACAGAGGGCTAGACCCCCCGCTGCAGAATCGTGCGAACTCGTCACAAGAACATGACCAACCACGTTCGCACCAGAGATACCTCTCACCAGACCCGCGAAGGGAGGCATACACCAAAGGCACGTTCGTACGAACCGCCGTCACAGTACATGCGCGGGGGTAGTTACCCTGCCTGTCTCTTATGCTTGGTATATCTCTAAATGTGTACACGTATTTGGCACAGGCAGGCGTCGTTGTGGCTCAAGACAGCAGCAACACAGAAGCTCTCTTATGCATTATTCCCATTGTTGTCGAGCTGACATCGAGCGGCTCATGAAACATCCCGATGTCCCATATCCCACTACAATATTTCCTGTCAATCATGTGGAACTCCTACTATACGATGGATCTTATGCGTTGTGTTACTGAGTACAATCAACACATATTATTCCCTGCCTGTACTCCGAAGTATATAATTTTATCTTTCAGTCGTTTTACTTATTAACTTATTGGTCTCATTCAATTTTAGTTTAGGGGGCCAGTTACCCTATCTGCGTGCACACGCGCGTTCGTACACGATAAAAGGGGCGTTGCCTTTGAACAGCGGGCCGGTTCCCTCACTTCACGGGCAGTCGGTCAGCGCCGAGAGTTCTAGCCGAAGGTTCATTCGTTTTCCGGAGGCAAGGGGTGAACAGAGGGCCAGTTACCCCACTTCAGATTGGAAAGAAGGTTCACCGCCTTGCCGCTGTTTGAGTTAGTGGGCCAGTTACCCCCTCCCGCTGGTGCCGTCAGTACCGGCCAAGCAGGAGGCTCACTCAGTTTCCGGTGCAGTTCCACCCTTTCACTACACGCAGCGATAAAAGGGGCGTGTGTTTTGAACAGCGGGCCAGTTCCCCCACTTCATGGGCAGTCGGTCAGTGCTGAGAGTTTAGGCCGAAGGTTCATTCGTTTTCAGGAGGCAAGGGGTGAACAGAGGGCCAGTTACCCAACTTCAGATTGGAGAGAAGGTTCACCCCTCGCCGCTGTTTGAGTTCGTGGGCCCGTTACCCCCTCCCGCAGGTGCCGTCAGTACCGGCCACGCAGGAGGCTCATTCAGTTTCCGGCGCACAACCGCGGCGCAGTACGCCCATTCAGAACGCGGCGCAGAACGCCCATTCAGAACTGCGGCACAGAACGCCCATTCACAACCGCGGCGCAGAACGCCCATTCAGAACGCGGCGCAGAACGCCCATTCACAACCGCGGCGCAGTACGCCCATTCAGAACGCGGCGCAGAACGCCCATTCAGAACTGCGGCACAGAACGCCCATTCACAACCGCGGCGCAGAACGCCCATTCAGAACGCGGCGCAGAACGCCCATTCACAACCGCGGCGCAGTACGCCTATTCAGAACGCGGCGCAGAACGCCCATTCAGAACTGCGGCGCAGAACGCCCATTCACAACCGCGGCGCAGTACGCCCATTCAGGACGCGGCGCAGAACGCCCATTCAAAAACTGCGGCGCAGAACGCCCATTCAGAACCGCGGCGCAAAACGCCCATTCAGTACCGCGGAGCGGAACGCCCATTCAGAACCTCGGCACAGAACGCCCATTTTGAACCAGTCACAGTCACAGCTTCTACCCCCCGCGCGTGTCGTCAGTATCGACCGCGCGGGCGATCTTATGTAGTTTCGCAGCCGAATCCGCGGGGCCGGGCACCCCTCCCGCGTACCTATGGCAGCTAGGTAGCCGCAGACTCAGTTGTCAGAACCACCGCAGATTCCGCAACCCCTCGAGAAAACACCGGGGGTTATTAACTCCAACAGTACGTGCCTGACCACACACACTCTGCACGACAGAGTCGGGGGCCGGCGGAACCGGGCCAGACATACTCACGCTGGCCACGGGTAGCCCAGTACACGTTCGGCCCGGTCGATTCGCGGACGGGAAGCGGGTCAGCACGCTCGCGGCTTCCTGATGGGGAGTCGCTCAGTCGGTCACGGGCCGAACCCCTGGTAAAAGAGTGGCACGCAGAAAATAAAAAAGCTCAATACGGTCGACCTGGACGCTCGGCGTCGACAAGCAGTACTATACAAGTTAGCAGACATTTGCACCACCCTGACGAGACAGTACCGTGGCGTCGTAGGCGACGTAGCCAGAGCCCCGGGAGGATCTTTGGTAGCCCCCTCAATAGACGCAATGAACATACGGCCATATTTCGGCGGCCTCAAAGGCGCCGGGGCCATTAATGACCTGAGCACGATAGTCACGAGGGGGGTGCCGGTGAAGGTAGCCCCCGCTGGAGCCGGCTTGGAACGCGCACCTAGGTACGGCAACCACCGAAGCGCCGCCGCCCATTTACCAGCGATCTGGGTTAAACTCATTGAAGATGTACGGCGCCAGAAAGGCATATTGATACAGAAGGAAGCCGCGCATGAAATCCCGGGGCTTCGGGTGTCGCCTCTGGGGGCGGTCGTCACCCACAAGGTTCGGATCATCAATAAATTTTCGTTCGAGTCTCCGAGCGAAGGAACAAAAGGAGGACTCAATGCAGACACAGACCCAGACGCCGTCCCCCAATGCCTACACGCCAAAGCTCTCCCCAAATTCCTCACGGAACTAGTCAGTCTGAAATATATTTATATATATATATGTATCCGAACAAGCGCATTCTGATGAGCAAGGCCGACGCCTCAGACGCTTTCCGAATCGTTAGGGTAGACCCAGAAAAAGCCCAAACTTTCTGCTACACAGTAGGGGAGCTGATAGTAATTGATTTTCGCCTCACGTTTGGGTGGTCCGGGCCCCCGAGGTTCTGGGGCGTGACGTCGGCGGCGGCCGAGCACGCCCACTGTAACACCACGATCCAGACGGCTCAGTTAGTGAACGAGGGAGTAGATATGATGGCACACGTTAAGATTGGGGACTGCTGGGATGAAGGGAAACCCACGCCCGTTCCGGACGACGCACGAGTCACGGCGCACCGGGGGGGGGAGGGTGTTCGACCTCTTCTTCGCCACGGTGTACGTGGGTGACTATCTATTGATGAGGGTTCAACTATCAGACCACGACACGACGGCGTTAACCGCGTCGGCCTCGCTAGCCTCGGACCACGTGCGATTATTCGGACCGGGCGAGACCGGCGTCGCGCCCATCCTAGCGCCAAAAACGAGCACTGACTGGGATACCACAATCGACGCCTTAGGTGTCACCATCAATTCGCACACCATGAGAATCTCGCTGACACGCGATAAGATCGAAGCCATCGCTAACCTGCCCCACGACCAGTGGCCCTCGAGAACGCGTAGCACCATAGCAAGGGACGTTCTCAGCACGGCAGGGAAGTTGTGGAATCTCACATACGTAGTGCGCGCCGGAAGGTATTTCGTGTGGAGGCTGCTGAGACTCACAGGCCTTTACAACGAGCGGCACCCCAGAAACCAGAATGTAGTGCCCCTCGGAAGTGAGTTCCACGCCGACTTCAGTCTCTAGAAGTGGGCAATAAGCCAGAAACTTCTCCGATCAGGAGAAGCAGTTTTGCGCCCCCTGTTATAAAGCGCTAAGACGCCCGGCTAAACGACACTATCTATCTGACGCCAGTTTCGAAGCGGTGGGCGGGTACTTTCTGGAACACCGGACGTACTGGAGATACGACCTACCGCCTGAGCCGACGCAGGTGCTAAAACAGAAGTCCGAGCGACGCGAAACATGCACCATCACAATCAATCTGCTAGAGTTGTTAGGGATAGTAGCGACCGCCTGGGTAATGCTGGAATTGGCAGGTGAGACCCCAGAGGTGGTAGATCCCATCGGGATGTGTGGGGGTAAGGTGGCTGCCGTCACGTGGGTCAATCGTTGCGGCGGGGCTAGGGACAAGCAAGCGTGCCTACTCATGAGAATGTTCGGTCGTCTTGAAATCAAGGGGGGTTGGAGCCGCGACGCTAAGCACATACCGGGGGTTCAAAACACCCTGGCGGACGGCGTATCGCGCTGGCCCCGCACTGATGTAGCAGAAACGTTCGGGACCTGACTAACAGAGATGCTTGGGTGGAATAGCCTATCGGTCCCCGGGGAGAAATATATTTGACATCGTCCTCCAAACCAAGAACCTGCAGACCCGACATGACGACAGGTTGTGGCGTATCATGGCCAATGATGGAGACCATGCTTGAATAGCTTGCTCGGGCCTTACCCGACTGCCCTCCCCACCGTGTTATCCCCTTTCCATCCCACTCGCGCGGTAGCCCATGTAGGAACAGAGCTCAACACGCCGCGCGACACGGGCGCGGCGGCACGTCTGGTGGAGACGCTTGCGCTCGTCTCAGTGGGGAAGAGTACCCTAAAGCTCTATTTGGCGAAGTGGAACACGTGGGTGGCAGTGAGGGCAGCGCAGGAAAAGGGGGCGTGGTTACAGTACATCCCCGTCAATCCAAACCTCACGTGTCACTGTTACGTACACAACAATCTGTAGTCAACCGTGAGGGGGTACCTTGCCGCAATCAACTTTTCCCAAGATGTACGCAGGCTGGGAGCTTCCAACCTCACATTGCATGATTGCCGCCGTGGGAAAGGGGATCGATCGAGCTCATGGAATGCCACAGAAGAAAGCGCAGGTCGACGGTAGGATACGTCATGTCGTGGTTGGGGCTGGCGATGTTGTATGTGCTGTTGTGCCGCGCGTCTGAGTTGTGGGCGTACGCGGACGGAAAAGTCCACCCCTAACCCTGCTTGACGCCCAGTTGCCTTACGTTGTTTTGAGGGAAGCTCCGGGTTGCCTTCGAGAACAGAGCATCCGCTGAAGTGTACAGGTCCGGTTCGTGGCGTCGAAGACGGACCAAACCGAGGGCGGGGTGCACGATCACGCGGACATGCCTAGCGAGCGCCGGGGATGCGAGGGCAGGTGCGATGGGCGCTTTCGATTGTTTTGCTGGAGCTCCTCGCTGCACACCCCTCGATCCCGGGGGGATCACCCCTAACGGTCAGGTTGTCCCCCCTCGGCTGGAGACCGTTCACCCGGACGGAAGCGGTAGCAGCGTTGCGCCTCATGATCGCGAGCAGCGGCCGAGACCCGGCGCAGTACGAGTTGCACTGGGGGAGAATCGGAGGGGCAACGTAGCTGGCTGCGCAAGGCGTGCCAGAGCTCAAAATCCAACGCGCGGGCAGGTGGAAATCACACCCGTTCATGACGAACGTGCGGGAGGCTGAAGAAGGGGCAGGCTCAGTCTCCGCCGCGCTAGCGAAACCGGGGTAGACGCGATTCCCGGATTTCGGGTTTAGAGGGGATCGGCGATATGTACGGACAGACTGGCCTAATGGTGTGAGATGTTACTTAGCCCCGCCGGGGAACGAGCGGGGCATAAGTTTTCGGGTTAGCCTGTCTCATTAATCTTCGTGGGGTTTCCTACTGTAATGGTATTTATTACGTGGTGTTGTTGGCGGGGTTTCCCAGGGCCCTGGCAGGCCTTTTTAGCACGACGGTGAGCGTGCCTTGCCTGCTGTAGACAAATAATATTCCAATAATTCTTGAGCTATAACAAACTGTAGGTTTCCGCAGGAAACTGGCGTTTGTGAGGCGGTTTGAATTCGAGTAACGGAATAGTATTTGCGTAATAGGCCGACGCGAGAGCTTAACTCAGGAAGCGTCCAGTCTCCGTCGGCGCACGACAGTGAGGGCAGCGAGCTCGTACGAGATTACAAAGGACACGAAGGCGAGAGCTGACCTGTCTTCACTCGTATAACTGTGGTCCCTCTGGTTTGGGTGTATCTTGACTTCTGCGTGTAGAAGACAGCGAGGCAAGTTTGTATTGATCGACCTTCCCACCCGCCCGCCCTGCCGCTCAAGAGAGGGGGGGAAACAGGTTGCAACAAGTCGGTCTGATTGTCGAGCTGTTTCATTTTTATTTATTTTTGTCATCATATGGTGTACATATCGTAGTGGCTGTGAGATGCTACTTAGCCCCGCCGGGGTACGAGGGGGGATATGTTTTCGGGTTAGCCTGTCTCATTAATCTTCGGGGAGTTTCCTACTGTAATGGTATTTATTAACGTGGTGTTGTTGGCGACGCGTACTGTGTGCAGGTTGCACCTGCAAAAGTTTTTGTGCAGGATGCTCGTTTTAATGTGTGAGGCTGGCCTTTTGGGCCGCATGTTTGTTTTTGGAAAAACGCCACCAAAACACGCGGCGGAGCCGCGTGGCTGCCCCTGCCGACCTCGTGCTCCCCAAGGGGTTGGGGTTCGGGTTAGGGTTAGGGTTTACGGGTGTGTCTGGGGTTGGCTTGGTCTGGGTCGACGGGCAAGGATGAAATTGGCCACACACAGCCTGCACAAACACTTTTTCAGGTGCAACCTGCACATAACGCACGCCATTGTTGGCGGGGTTTCCCACGGCCCTGGCAGGCCTTTTTAGCACGACGGTGAGCGTGCCTTGCCTGCTGTAGACAAATAATATTCCAAGAATTCTTGAGCTATGACAAACACGGATTTGTTGTATCATACGTGCAGGTATTTGAGCAAACGGCAAGACCAACTGCTGTTGTTGTGGTCTGGCGCCGCGAAGAGACGCGCCGAGTGCGCTGTTCTGGGCGTAGAAACCAAGCGTTCGAAGCCACGCTCGCTGCCTCTGGTCTGGCGGCGACGCGCCGAGTGCGCTCGAGTCGACCTGTCTTGGTATTTTGTATTTTGACACGACGAAGCATCCGAGCGTTGACTGGCTGTGTCTGCTGCTGCTGCTGCTGCTGCTGCTGCTGCTGCTGCTGCTGCTGTAAAATCTACGAGTACGGAGAGGCGCGCGCCGAGTGCGCTCCCCTTCGTCTCTGGGCCCGAGGCCGCGCCAGCCGACTGTAGTTTGGCGACGGAGAGGCCCACCGATCGTCGGCTGCGCGTCGGGCACGAAGCAACGTCGCTGTGTCACCATCCAACCCATCGATCGTGCTGCTGCTGCTTGCTTGCTGCGTGGATAACATCTTGAATTTAGAGACCAGGCCATTTTTCGATTTGAAAATCTGATGACCCAAGTCGTCGGATTTTGGCCCATCGGATTCTCAAATCGAAAAATTAAAATTTCCGGTCAGATTTTGCATAATAGGACTGCATAGGACGGTGCTTTCGTTTTTGAGATCGAAAAATACAAATCTGAAGCTCGAAATCGAACCGCATAGGAAACGGCCTGACTTTGTTCGCTGTGGTATTTGCCTCGAATGTCTGCACCGGCGGACAGATCATCGATTCTCGCTTCCTGATCTAGATCTTACAGTGAAGTTCTATCATCTGATCTGTATGATCTAACTCATGTTGCCGGGTGGGAACCGTATAATATACATGATCGAGAACATATTTCCTGGGTTGGATATGTACTATACAGATCCTGCATACCATCTCATAGCTGCAGGATAGGGGACCTAAATGATCTAGATCATGAGCTGTCCGACGTGTGGAATGTTTGCACCTCGACTTTGTTTGCTGTGGTATTTGCCTCGAATGTCTGCACCGGCGGACAGATCATCGATTCTCGCTTCCTGATCTAGATCTTACAGTGAAGTTCTATCATCTGATCTGTATGATCTAACTCATGTTGCCGGGTGGGAACCGTATAATATACATGATCGAGAACATGTTTCCTCGGTTGGATATGTACTATACAGATCCTGCATACCATCTCCTAGCTGCAGGATAGGGGACCTAAATGATCTAGATCATGAGCTGTCCGACGTGTGGAATGTTTGCACCTCGACTTTGTTTGCTGTGGTATTTGCCTCGAATGTCTGCACCGGCGGACAGATCATCGATTCTCGCTTCCTGATCTAGATCTTACAGTGAAGTTCTATCATCTGATCTGTATGATCTAACTCATGTTGCCGGGTGGGAACCGTATAATATACATGATCGAGAACATGTTTCCTCGGTTGGATATGTACTATACAGATCCTGCATACCATCTCATAGCTGCAGGATAGGGGACCTACATGATCTAGATCATGAGCTGTCCGACGTGTGGAATGTTTGCACCTCGCGGAGTTCTGCGTTGTTGCTGAAGGAGGTAAAATATGTAAGTGCAAGCTGATAGGAAACGCTGCAAGGCAGGGGTTACAGCGCAATGCATAGCAAGGAATTCCCGTAAGGCACAGAGCCCCGAGGTGCACGGAGCGGAGATTGTATTCTGTAACCTATACTGCTGTACCGGCATGGATATCGCCTCCATCCTTTATTTTTTGTTTACACTGCTTTGCGACCTCCCACCTCTAAGCCATGAGAGGGTCTGACATTGTGATATTTCGTGCACTCGATACTCCAAGTCTGTGTCAGGGCCGTATCCCTGAAGCCGCATTCGGTATTTGTAGGGTATTGTGGGGGCTCTTTGGGCCCGGTCCACTCTTCTTGTGGCCGACAACTTTGTCCGCAATGTATATATGTCTCACAGACAGTGCGCGGGTTTGACCCCGCACGGTCATACTTTTTTAATGCGGGGGACCGGAAAGGGCGGAGAGGGCGGCTGCGAAGGAAGGGGTATCCATACAGCGTAGGCCCACGAATAAGAAATCCAAAAATAGCAAAGGACTCACTTTTTGGAGGGCACTGAGAAAATTTGATCCAGAAAGAGTGCTCAGCGGCGAGCGCTACACTAAATCCAATATAGTAGCCTATGCTCTAGGTTGTTTAAAGATGGTGTCACAATAATAATCTAAGACCACACGTTATGGTACCACTTTGTGGCTCTTTTTTCTTCCCGGCTTTCATTTCGCCAACCAAAGATAAAGGCTGTGCAGCAGCAGTGCCTATGGCCAAAACAACATAGTACTCGTATGTATTCAAAATATCGTACGTATCGTTTTCGTATACGTACCCGGTGTACGTCATACGTACACATTATACGTATCGTTCTCGTATATAGTGCAAGGAATATATTATCGTATATATTTGCGGAACAATAAAAGAGCCAACCAAGATACTGGCGTATTGTGCCTGGCATCATCTCAGGGGTCAGATGATGGCGAGACACCCCTTTTTGTTGGATTTTTCAATCTTGGGGAACATAGTGGCCAACTTTATGCTCCATACGAGGGGTACACCCATTTTCTGTGAAACTATGTTGTTGATAAGATTATGAACGAGCCACAAAGTGGTACCACAACCTTTGGTCTAAGGTTTGCTCAGAGTAGATGGTTCTTGTTGGCGGGCCATACTGTACAGCAGTATCATCTGTGACCCTGGAAGCAACAAGTTGGGCTGGAGTACAGGAGCGAGTACAGGCACACCTCCTGTACGCATGCCAATTTTTGTAAGGACCGACGAGTCACAGGCTTTATAAGCGGTAAAGTAAGACCAATCAAACGTGATCTTTTTAAGGATTTTGTAAGGACGGGCGACGGCGATTGGCGGGCGGGCAGCTACGAGATCGCATCGCTGCAGAGACGTGCCGAGAACTGTTGTGGCGCTCGTCAGACAGATCGAGATCGCTTTTGCAGGTCGGACGGTCGGGCACTCGACGTCGCAGAGGGTGGCCCAATATCATGCTGGGGTGGCGGTGTATCCCTGCTGAAGTATATGTACTTGCGTTTGTCGAAGCCTGCGCTTTGCCGCTGTGAGATGGTAGATTGTCACGGCCGGCGCAGCCTTCTCTGTCCCTCTACGTACCCTCCTCTATCTGCCCAGAGGCCAGAAGCACAGGTTTTGTGTGCGTGCGTGTACGCAGACCACAGCAACATCAGCACCAGGCAATCATACCTTGTTGGTATACCAGGAAGTACTGGTCTGTTCGTAAAGGCCATGTTGGAGCACCTTGTGAGATGGGTTCAAGTCATCGTATTATTAATAGTCGTCCCAACAGCGAGAGGCAAAAGGGGATGACCCCAGGGGCCATCATGGCACCCGCCAGCACATCAGCATGAAAGACAAACGCGGCGGAATAACGTATAAAATACCAATCACCCGAAACGACACGAAACTGTCACATTGTGAAGAGACCAAACGAACACCCTCCCTGGCTCTTTACAATACAGTGATAACAGAGCGACGATCAACAATAGAACTCAATCGACTCCAGCACCAAAGTCAACGAAAATGGCAAGAGGAAACCCGTCCCAACGAGCAAAAACCTCTTCCAAACTCCCACTTATTTACTATTGCAATCACATACCCGGTACGAGACTACAACAGCCGCGCCTCAAAAGCAAAAACTAAGGCGAAAGACATAGACCAGAGATCGCGAGGTCTCCCGGACAAAAACATATTTTTGCCCCCTACTACCGCCGCAGATACACGGATCGTGACGATAAAACGACATAGCGTAAACCTTCTCCGCATAACATAGAATTTACCAGACGCTACAATTACCCAAAATAATACATAGTCGCTCGTAATACACCATAAAACCGAAAATACCCCCTTTTTGGCTTTTGTATACTAGCTCCTAATAAACAGATAAAGAAACATCGATGTGTTGTTACCACGAACAGCCCATGCCCTCCCAGCTACTAAAGCTATCTGATCGTGTGAACGTATCTAATATTCCATTTTTCTCCCTTGCGAACAAATCCACCAAGTTCGCAGATAATACTGGTGTTAGAATAACGAATCATGAATGAATATGCATACCCTCCCTTATTCTGCAACCAGCAAATAGTTACAAACAAAACAGTAAATAGTTACAAACAAAACATCCCCTGCATTAATCAAACAAATCAGTAACCACCAATAACATCTCTCAACAGGAATACACCCCTCAGGGCATACCTACGTAACCGCACTCCTTCCAAACCATTAAAACAAAAAATTCAGTTCGACCAGTCACATCTGGGTTTTGCCTAAACCAAGGAAACGGACCGTTGGATTTACAAGGACATTTTGTTTTGAACATGAAAATACGAAAATACACTTCCTAAAAATTACCAGGGGGATATGGGTACGTATACCATCCAGAGTGAACCTAGACGATATTCTACCTTCGTACCATTCACGACTTTACCGGGTTAAAAAATGCATTCCATACCATTCAGAGATCCCTATCAAGTGAAAAACAATACATCTCCTATATATTATTCACCACTTATCCGGGAAGAACGATGAATCTCATATAATTCAGAAATCCCTAACACGTCGCAAACGATATCTTTCATTCAAAACTTACCCAGTCGCAAATAATTAATCTCCAAATTCGTACGATCAAAAACATTGTTCAATTAATTTCGACCGACAGGTGTATCCAATCGCGAAAACAAAATAATCATTCTCACGATTACCCACCAGAAAGACCAGACGTTAACCCTCGCTCCGCGATGTTGCCGAAACACAAAAAGCTCCAGCTGGCGATATCCACGTTTCTCCCCTCCATCCTTCCCGCTGCTGCTGTTTGCTGCTGCTGTCATGGAGTGCGCGCGACTATTAAGCCGCTCGACTTATTGCCATGCGGACGCTTTTCCCCTCGTTATATAGTACTGCTGCGCAGTCAGCACCCGATATCCACGCGCCCGCTCCTCCGCCACTAAACTCCCCGCAGCAGAGGGCACGCGATTATATTACATCGCGCGGCTTTCCCCAACCAAATTGCCCACGGCTGGTGGCGCACAGCTTGGCGACCATGCGTCTTCTCGCGAAACTCCTTTGCAAACATGTTTTCCCTCGCTGTGCGATAACCCCATACCTGCTGCCTCCACAACCAACCTTCTGAAGTGAAGCGCGTACGGCAAAAACAACAATGAATGCCGTGCGACTTGAAAAAACCCCTTTCCGCTACATACGACGAGGGTACCCGCGGTTATATCACCACCGAGGGACTTTCAGCTACTGCTGTACAACAGCAGTACCTGTTCCATTAGAACGCTACCGTTTCCACAGCATCGTTCATTCCCACCACGTATCTCCCCGTAGTGGAGTGTTGCAGCCACGCCGCACTATTGCCCCCCATCGATCCAAACAACAGGGGTGCCCAAAGATTTGCTCCCTCCTTGGGGCTTTTCGCAGCTGCTGTCCGTCCCCCCTGTTTCCTCTATACTCGTAAACGGCGGGAGTGGGTACGGTTATACTCCCACCGTACGTAGGACGTAAGCTGCTGCTACTCCCTGCCTACAGCTGCCGACGCCGGCTCCACGGCATCGACTGCAGGATCCTCCACGATCGCAAACTACTATAATATCTCCCCATCCAACGCCGGGGTATTCCCCTCGCCACATATACTACCAAGTAGTAATAGTACGAACATCGCTGCAGAGAAAGCTTGGAACAGAAGCAACCAGGCCATCATGCTGTCTTTCGTACATACATCAAGGTTGTTGCTCTCTGGGTCATAACATAATCGCTCCCGTCAGCCCCAACCCAAACGTACGGACCTCTCTCAAGAACGGTTTCGAAGCGGTGGAGCTCTTGCATGTTACAGCAGTAATACTCACACCAACTCAAACGTCTCGCCGTTAAAGAAAACGTACCGCCATCTTTATCTGCCCCAAAATTGTTGAACGCGAAGAATTGTTTGGAGAACAGCTCACCTCGAAGCCACCCTCCCTACTCCCTGCGTCACCGTCGGAGAGTTCCGACGATGGCAAGATACAGCATGCCTCTCTGCTGTATCAGCGGTGGTTGGCTCCTCCTGCCTTCCACCGGACCCCTGTTGCGCCTTGCTTCCCAGCTTTTCTCCGAAAGAGCGACCATCCCAAGACGCTCCATATGAGATTGCCACGCCTTCTCTTCTCAGCTCGACAGCGAGGCCCTGTTCCGACACCTGAGCTTGAAAGCCTCCAACTTCGGTACCCGTGAGCCTGCTAGTACCATCGGTCACTGACTAACGACTGCTCTAGAGTGTTCGTAAAGGCCATGTTGGAGCACCTTGTGAGATGGGTTCAAGTCATCGTATTAGTCGTCCCAACAGAGAGAGGCAAAAGGGGATGACCCCAGGGCCATCATGGCACCCGCCAGCAAATCAGCATGAAAGACAAACGCGGCGGAATAACCTATACAACACCAATCACCCGAAACGACACGAAACTGTCACATTGTGAAGAGACCAAAGGAACATGGTCGTCTTTACTTATGTCGGATGGAAGTGATCACAACAATCTGAAGTATACGGGCAACCTACATGTATTTCGTGTTTTATTTAACCATCTTGTTCTGCGGCTGTCGAAGGGTAGTATCCCAAAGGGCTCCTCTTTCCCTCATGTGAGCGTTACAACCACAACCCCTGCCACGGACCTTCGTCGGTAAGCCCGGGCTTGCACGAAGGTAATGGCCGATGACAAACGGTTTTACGGCTCCTCCGTACCCGTGCTGATGATAACGGCACGCCCAAATACGTAGCCGAATAGTCTGTACCGTACTGTTGGCCAACCCTTGCCCTCCACGTCAACGTTTCCCTGCAGCAGAACCAGTGATTTATGGTCGGTCATGTATCTTGCCCACGACAGCTTCGTCCGAAGCTATACCTATTGGTACCTATGGGTGATGACCGACCAAAAAAAGAAATCTAGACAAATGCGTGAAAATCGATATTTGGTAATATCTCTTGATGGGTGGCGAATTGGGCAACGAGACTTTCATCGCTCTCCTCGGTGTGTCTTCAGGACTGTCTCCACCACATTTCATAAAGATCGAAAACGGCGATATTTATACGAACTTTGTGTCAAAAGTTAATATTCAAATTCTTTACGAATACGAGCTGGGCCAGCCAAGACTCTGCTTGAACAGTCAATCGGCTATGCCCCGCTCAATAATGCGTGTTTTGACGTGATTTTTTTACACGGTGTTCCTTAAGTATCAATCAACCTTTTCGATGTCATCCCTTTTTTTTTTCCTCAGGATATATGACCGATCCAACGATCCTTAAAAATGAAAAAGTGGTCATAACTAGTCCGAAAAGAAAAAGAAAATAAAGGGATGACACGGAGTACATTTGCATGTGTGTTTCAAATACGTGGTAAAAAAATCAGTTCGAAAAGTGAAAAATTGAGCGGGGCATCGCAGTAAAACTGCCGTTTTCGTAATTACTTGTTTTCAGTATATAATCGTTTGTTTTGTTATATCTCTTGATGGGTGATGAATTGGGCAATGCAACTTGCATCGATCGTCTCCTTGTGTCTCGAACATTTTTCTACACCAAATTTCAGCTTGATCGGGAATGACGATTTGTTTAGCTGTCATGTGAAAATAGCGTCGAAATCTGGTAAAAAATAATATATCCAAATTCATTTCGAATATGGAGTTTGTGTAATTTTAAATGACAAGAATGTGGGAGGGAAAAGGGGTTGTAATAAAGTGGAAGGCGTTATGGGAAAGTGTTGTGGAAGCTGGACACTTGCTGGCAAGCAGCGAAGCGAACAGCAGAGCAGCACGCAGAGCGCTAGGGGAGGTGACCGAGCAGAGGTTGTTATTGGTTTGAGCGTTTTTTCGGGCAAGATAAGCAACGCAGGCAAGCGACGGGCTCGCTTTGCGGCGAATGACAGCGAGGGAAGGAGAAGCGAAGAGGAGAAAGAAGGAGAGGGCACCGTCAGCACCGAGAGAGAGGAGGGAGAGGAGCTCGGAGCAGGGTCGGGCACGGGCTCCGGCAGCGGCGTAGCTCGAGCTGACGAGCTGCAAAGAAGCAGCGGCAGCAGGCAGACGCCAGCTGAGCAGCTGCTGGAAGCCGTTTTGCTGCTCACAAAAGTCTTACAACAACAGCCAGCGCAGCAGCAGCAGCCAGCTCAGCAGCCGCAACAGCAGCAACAACAGCAGCAGCAGCAGGCACCTCTCGCGCAGCAGCAGCACCAGCACCTAGCAGCACCCCCGAGTGGGCCGGCAGTACAGCAGCAACTCCATCAGCAGCAACACCTCCAACCAGCACCCCCGGCTGAACCCGCAGCACAGCAGCAGTCTGCAGTTCAGCAGCCTGAGCTAAAGATACCACACCAACCACCGTACCTGGCAGGACAACAGCACCACCAGCAGGGAGCAGGGCATCAGCAGCACGGCATGCTTCAACCGCCTTACGCACAAGCCTGAATCGTGCGATATCCTCCGCACTCGTCCCAGCACGTTCCATCCTCGCCATGATCCCCTCGATCAGTGCTTCGTGTTTCTGGGGGCGAAGATGACTCTCGTCGACGCGTTTATTGACGTCGTCGTCCGGGGCCAGGGTGATTATGTCGAACAGCACGGCCATCTCTTCACCCGATACGTGCTGGACCAACTTGCCGGTCTCCTTGCCGAGCGACTTAAACATGTTATCCAGCCTGCCAAGGTACTCCGTGCTCTCAAGGTCGATCATCCGCCCCTTCAACGTCTTGGACGAATTTCCGACCTTCGTCAAGGTGTCGTGGGATGTCGCCAAGCTTTTCTTCCCATTCGCCACCTTCACGTACCTCGCGTGAATCGGTACATACACCTTGATGTCGGCATCGGCGTGTGGCGTTAACCCCAATACGGATTTAAGGACCTCCTCGTTCTTCCTCGTCGGGGAAACCACGTTACTGTGCTCGCTTGATGCGACCAGTGGTGCCGTGATCCCATCCAGATCTCGAGTCAGCGGTAGCAAGTTCGCCATTGTAAGTTCGGCAAAGAACTGCTGTTTCCCCTCGACCCCCATCAACGACCTCGTCGCCCACCCGTTATGGCATCCGTTTGTTCCGGCAGTGACGCGGACGGATTCGCTTAGGCCACTGACGTCAAATCTGAATCCGGTGGATTCACAAAATGCCTCCTTTTCACCCTTGTCGAACAACACAGGGTAAATTGCAGTAACGATGCTTACGCACCGACCCAGACGAAACGCGGATTGGAGCTGCCGCAAATGGTGGTTACAGAACTTTTCGTCTGTAACGTCAAAGCCATCTGTACCCCCCATCAACCCCGACGATCCCTTACCATCCAGGTTGTTGAATAGCAGGAGAGACCCGGGCTGGCGGATGAAGTCCCTCAGACCTTCATCCGCATCGAAGCGCGTCATCTCGTTCGGGTGCATGGTCGCGGCAACTGGTGTGTCGCGGAGGGACGCGAATACCTCGTCCCTGTTGTCGGTGACGTTTTTCACCAGACGACGTGCCTTCCGCTTGTTGTCCCCGGCGCAGAATAGGTAAACCTGGGTGCGTGATATGACCAACGCGATCTTGAGGAATGTTTGCACCGCCAGCATATCTTCCTCGAATGATACAACCCCTTGGTTGTCGTCTGCCCCTTCCAGTACCCGTCTGAGATCGTATTGTACAACCTCGTCACCAAACCGGACATTGAACTCGTTATTTTGGGCGTTGCCCGTAACGGTTCCACTGCCTCTGTTCGGGTCGGTGACCGTCGTCTTCCCGAACTCGATCCCGTATGCCCGATGGTCATACTTCTGGCACTTCTCGTACGTCTTGTCGTTAACCGCGGCAAGGCGCTTGACGTCGGACAATGTGAGACCCCGGGAATCCTTCTGTTGTTTCCCATAGTTCTTCTTCCTTGTCATTCCGGCCTCCTGTCGCCGCTCGGCAGCCTTATTGTCGAGTTTTGGAAGAAACCAGTCGAAAGTCAAGCGCTTCCTCCCTTTCCCTTTCGTGTTGTCTGCTCTCAGCTCCCCCTTTCCCTTCCTTCGCCTCCTCCTTCGCCTTCCCCTTCCCCCGTTTCGGTTTATACTCTTCCTCGTCGTAATCCTCATCTTCTTCGTTATCGTTTCTCTTCCTCACTCCGGAACCCCCTTCCTCCCCTCGTCCTCATCGCCCCCATCCTCCTCTTTCCTCCGGACCCATTGTGCCCCACCCATCTCCTCCTCCTCGCTCATGTGACCCCCGCTTGCCCTCGTCATCCTCATCGCTGCACGGAACCCCTCCCCCCCCTCCTCCCTCGCCCCCTCTCCTCATGGCCATGTGCGCCACCATCTTCTCCTCTTCGTCCAGGTGCCCCCCCTTCCCTTTCTCCTCATCGCTCACGGAACCCCTCCCCCTCGCTGCCTTCGCCCCCCTCATCCTCATCCATGTGCCCACCCCCTCCTCCTCCTTCGCATACCGCGGAATTCCTCCTTTCATCCTTTCCTCCGGCTCGCGGAACCTCCCTCCCCCCTCCTCCTCAGCCCCCCTTCATCCTCGTCCATGTAATGACCCACCCCCCTCCCTCCTCCTCCTTTTATTCCGCGGGAATTCCCCTCATCCTCTCGCTCGCGGAACCCCCCTCCCCCTCCGTCCTCGCCCCCTTCATCCTCGTTCCATGTGCCCACCCCCTCATCTTCCTCCTCCGCGGGAATTCCCCTACATCCTCCTCCTCGCGGAACCCCCTCCCCCGCTCCTCCTCGCCCCCCTTCATACTCGTCCATGTGCCACCCCCCTCCTCCTCTCCTCCGTCGATTCCCCATCATCCTCCTTCGCTCCGCGGAACCCTCCTCCCCCCTCCTCCTCGCCCCCCTCATACTCGTCATCTCCCATTTCCTCCTCTCTCACGGAATCTCCCCTCTTGTTCTCCTCGCTCACTGAGCCCCCCCTCTCCTCGCCCCCCTCATATGAAATAATGAGGGGTTGATGGAACGACGAGGGTGTTTGATGACTTCGGTCTGAATTCCAAAAATCGTCTGGTTGTCGACGTGCCCTTGTGCCACGGCGAACCTATACATACATGGGCAAAAATCGGAGTTTTTTTTTAAATTAAATTGACGGACGTATGACACTCGGCAACGGGAAAGATGACCCATTTCAACGTAAACTTTAAGACATGGTCTCACTATGCATTCCAGAGGAAGCTGGTAGCTCTGGCCCAGCTAACCTTTTAATGGATTTAGACACAAACAATAGTAAACAATTATAATATCAATTTGCAGAAAATTATTGGATAATACGTGTATAACAACACTTTTCCGAAAACACATTCTGCGTTCGAAATTGCACACCAAAAATATTTGAGTATATTATATAAACACAAAAGAGTGTAACTTCACCAGAGGAAGCTGGTAGCTCTGGCCCTGGCCCAGAAGTACATTGACGTGAAGGTTAGGTTGTGTAACGAGGCATTTACCACGAGGCAGTGTGGGAGCTGTGTGTGAATAGAGACATGACTATTGGGGACCGTACTTTCTGGTGTGACTCGTGTGGTCTTTGTTCGTCGAGAGACGGCCACGCTGCGAGAAACGTCGGTCTCAGAGCTCTTAGGTTTTTTGGTTGAATAACCAAGTAAACAACATACATCGGGGATCCTATCTTCCCGTGTGACAGGAATTTGGAGTCACAAAATATACGCAAATGTTAGGGAAACTGTGATTGTTGTAAAGAGTTTTCCAGTCTTTATCACTGTTTACCGCGTTGAGTATAGGAAAAGTAAACTAGGAGAAGCACGCACACTCGGCAATAATCGACATTCGACATTCAAATCTGATACAAGTTCGGCATTCAACAGCAGCACCGGCACCAGCACCAGCAACCAACACCAGCACAGCACAGCACCAGCGCACACATCGCACCACCAGCACCAGCACCAGCACCAAAGCAGAAACACGCACACTCGGCAATAATCGACATTCGACATTCAAATCTGATACAAGTTCGACATTCAACAGCAGCACCGGCACCAGCACCAGCAACCAGCACAAGCACAGCACAGCACCAGCACCGGCCAGATGCACCAGCACCAGCACCACCAGCGCACCACACTATACTCGGTCAAGACTATGCAGAAACACGCACACTCGGCAATAATCGACATTTGACATTCAAATCTGATACAAGTTCGACATTCAACAGCAGCACCGGCACCAGCACCAGCAACCAACACCAGCACAGCACCAGCGCACACACCGCACCACCAGCACCAGCACCGGCCAGATGCACCAGCACCAGCACCACCAGCGCACCACACTATACTCGGTCAAAACTATGCAGAAGCACGCACACTAGGCAGAGTATAATCGACATTCGACGTTCAAAATTGATACAATTTCGACATTCAACATCAGCACCAGCACAGCACCAGCGCACACATCGTACCACCAGCACCAGCACCAGCACCGGCCAGATGCACCAGCACCAGCACCACCAGCGCACCACACTATACTTGGTAAAGAGTATCAATCAGAAGCACGCACACTCGGCCAAGAGTATAATCGACATTCGACGTTCAAAATTGCTACAATTTCGACATTCAACAGCAGCACCAGCACCAGCAACCAACACCAGCACAGCACCAGCACCAGCAACCAACACCAGCACAGCACAGCACCAGCGCACACATCGCACCACCAGCACNAGTGAAAAGGGAGAGCACAGCAGGCGTCCGTTCCTCGTGTAAACCAGCTACGTACATATTTGTACGTGTGTGTATTCTTCACATTAAACCTTCCTTTCTACCCGTCGACATCCAGCACACCCAGTGTCCGTGCCGATTCTTCATCCTAAAAAGGACCAGTTCTGTGGTCACAAAACTACGACACAGAGATACTACGCTCAGTGCAGTAAGCAGAGCAGACAATGCAATGCCATATACGACAGACAACACCCAGTGTCCGTGCCGATTCTTCATCCTAAAAAGGTACCAGTTCTGTGGTCACAAAACTGCGACACAGAGATACTACGCTCAGTGCAGTAAGTAGAGCAGACAATGCAATGCCATATACGACAGGCGAGACCTATCCTGCTAGCAATCCAGGTGCATGCGAGAGAAAAAGAGAAAAAAAAAAGGGAAAAAAAAAAGAAGTAAACATACTGAAGCAAATCAACAATCAAGCAACCAAACAAAAGCATAACATAAAAGGAAGAAAGTGTCGTGCTTCTCCCAGAGATGCGACATCCAATAAAAAAGAAATTAAATTAAATGAAACGAAATGAAATGGACCGAAAAACAGCGCCAACAGAGCAAGACTAAGAACGACAGGAAGGACAGCCAGCCGGAGCACACCAAAAGCACCTTCCAGCCAGCCGAGGCAGGTTTGTGCCCGTAGTACAGGCAGGTTCTACCATCTAGTCGGTCTGGTACTGGCATCTACTCTGTTTGCCGTCTCTTTCCTGCGTTCGTCCGCCGTGGTTTCCGTACGAACCCCGACTTCGAATACCAGCAGTAGTCATATCTGCGATGCATCACGCTGGAAAAATACATGTGTGCTGAACCAGCACGAACGAACATCTACGTATATTACACCATGCGTGCTTAAATTCGTTCTTTTTGGAGGGAAAAAAAGGCCAGCATACAGCAGCAGCAGCACCTGTGGCGGCCGGAGCAATAACAGCAGCGGAACAGCACAGCAGCAACAGGGCACACGAGGCCAGGCTCAGCGTCTCTGTACTCGTACGCAACTCCTCGTGTTTACGCTGCTTCCTCAACGGGACACGTACCTCGTTCGTATTGTCATTCGGCATATGAAAAAATCTAAATCTGATACGTATATGAAGCAGTAATAGTAGTATATACCAGCAGCAGCAGAAGCAGCAGCAGCAGCCCCCTCCCCCCTCCTCCTCGCCCCCCTCATACTCGTCATCTCCCATTTCCTCCTCTCTCACGGAATCTCCCCTCTTGTTCTCCTCGCTCACTGAGCCCCCCCTCTCCTCGCCCCCCTCATATGAAATAATGAGGGGTTGATGGAACGACGAGGGTGTTTGATGACTTCGGTCTGAATTCCAAAAATCGTCTGGTTGTCGACGTGCCCTTGTGCCACGGCGAACCTATACATACATGGGCAAAAATCGGAGTTTTTTTTTAAATTAAATTGACGGACGTATGACACTCGGCAACGGGAAAGATGACCCATTTCAACGTAAACTTTAAGACATGGTCTCACTATGCATTCCAGAGGAAGCTGGTAGCTCTGGCCCAGCTAACCTTTTAATGGATTTAGACACAAACAATAGTAAACAATTATAATATCAATTTGCAGAAAATTATTGGATAATACGTGTATAACAACACTTTTCCGAAAACACATTCTGCGTTCGAAATTGCACACCAAAAATATTTGAGTATATTATATAAACACAAAAGAGTGTAACTTCACCAGAGGAAGCTGGTAGCTCTGGCCCTGGCCCAGAAGTACATTGACGTGAAGGTTAGGTTGTGTAACGAGGCATTTACCACGAGGCAGTGTGGGAGCTGTGTGTGAATAGAGACATGACTATTGGGGACCGTACTTTCTGGTGTGACTCGTGTGGTCTTTGTTCGTCGAGAGACGGCCACGCTGCGAGAAACGTCGGTCTCAGAGCTCTTAGGTTTTTTGGTTGAATAACCAAGTAAACAACATACATCGGGGATCCTATCTTCCCGTGTGACAGGAATTTGGAGTCACAAAATATACGCAAATGTTAGGGAAACTGTGATTGTTGTAAAGAGTTTTCCAGTCTTTATCACTGTTTACCGCGTTGAGTATAGGAAAAGTAAACTAGGAGAAGCACGCACACTCGGCAATAATCGACATTCGACATTCAAATCTGATACAAGTTCGGCATTCAACAGCAGCACCGGCACCAGCACCAGCAACCAACACCAGCACAGCACAGCACCAGCGCACACATCGCACCACCAGCACCAGCACCAGCACCAAAGCAGAAACACGCACACTCGGCAATAATCGACATTCGACATTCAAATCTGATACAAGTTCGACATTCAACAGCAGCACCGGCACCAGCACCAGCAACCAGCACAAGCACAGCACAGCACCAGCACCGGCCAGATGCACCAGCACCAGCACCACCAGCGCACCACACTATACTCGGTCAAGACTATGCAGAAACACGCACACTCGGCAATAATCGACATTTGACATTCAAATCTGATACAAGTTCGACATTCAACAGCAGCACCGGCACCAGCACCAGCAACCATCACCAGCACAGCACCAGCGCACACACCGCACCACCAGCACCAGCACCGGCCAGATGCACCAGCACCAGCACCACCAGCGCACCACACTATACTCGGTCAAAACTATGCAGAAGCACGCACACTAGGCAGAGTATAATCGACATTCGACGTTCAAAATTGATACAATTTCGACATTCAACATCAGCACCAGCACAGCACCAGCGCACACATCGTACCACCAGCACCAGCACCAGCACCGGCCAGATGCACCAGCACCAGCACCACCAGCGCACCACACTATACTTGGTAAAGAGTATCAATCAGAAGCACGCACACTCGGCCAAGAGTATAATCGACATTCGACGTTCAAAATTGCTACAATTTCGACATTCAACAGCAGCACCAGCACCAGCAACCAACACCAGCACAGCACCAGCACCAGCAACCAACACCAGCACAGCACAGCACCAGCGCACACATCGCACCACCAGCACCAGCACCAGCACTAGCACCAACACACCAGCACCACCAGCGCACTACACTATAATCAATCAGAAACACGCACACGCATCAATAATCGACATTCGACATTCAAATTTGATANTAGTATTATACGGGGGGTCATATAGTAAATAGAACCTACTGTTGACACATCATACCAGGTATATATTTACCTTTTTTTACCAACAATAATTGGTCCCATTTCATATGGCCCCCCGCAGTAGTATATTCGGAAAAGTGTTGTTTATACATGTGCTTCACCAATAATGCCGGCAAGTTGAAATTAGATTGTTTACTCTTATTATTATCTTTTGCCATCCGACAATGTGCAGCTTGATCTTCAGCGTTGATCACTCATAAAATTCCCAAAAGCAGAAAACCACGGAAACCACTATCGTTTGTCTCTAAACCCATTGAAAGGATAACTGGTCATCACCCACCCTATACCATGTTTTGTTTAGGGAACGGCGTGGTCCATTCCGTACAAGACCGGCAGCTATTCCTGCTGAATGCGGACGTCGCATTTTTGGCTCACCTGCAGTCGACGCTGAAGAAGTGTGTGCTGTGCCTTGCGGATGCTAGGGAAAAGTGCAAGCGACGCAGAGGTGAGGATCACTACAAATTGTTGATTTCGAAACCAAAAACGTTTCGCCTTATAAGAAATTAACTTTCAAAAACAAGGAACCGGCTTCATTTTTTGTTGAAATGGTACGTAGCCTTTTTTTTTGTAGCGAGAGCGCTGTTGCCGCCGCAGCCACTACAACGAACCGGCTTCATTTTTTGTTAAAATGGTACGTAGCCGGTTTCGGGAAAGAAGAAACCGGCTTCAGTTATCCCTTTAATCGATTAAGAGGCAAACGATAGCAAACAATATAATATCAATGTGCCGACAATTATTGGTGAAGTACATGTATAAACAACACTTTTCCGAAAACACACTTTGCGTTCGAAATTGTACACCAAAAATATTTGAGTACATTATATACACGAAAAAGGGTGTAACTTACATACCTGGTAGACGATTCCAGATACCAGTTCGATTGACGGACCTTAACAATGCTTGTTTTACTCAACGCACCTAACCGGAAAATGTGATCTCTTGCCGCATCGCACCGTTTTCATTACGCAGATTGCCGAACTCACGGAAACAAAAAATGCGCTTTCAGCGTATGTTGATCAAGCCATGGTGTCAATTAGGAAGGGAGCGGGAGCTGGTGGATCGCAACAGATTCCGGCTTCGATGGCGGGGCCGTCATGGGCTGGGTGGCTTGTTGTTGTATAGTTGTAAGGGAGTGGGTGTGTGGTGTCGGGGGTAGGCACGCGGGCCAGCAAGTGAATTACTCTCCCAGCCTTGTCCGAGTACTCTTGATGTCTTGCCTTACAAAAGACGCATCGTTGTGATCCCTAAACTCCTTAGGTACCTTAGGGTTATTGACTCTCACTTTCCGTACTCTCACTCATTTGTTTAGCGTTTGATATTACAAATAAGCCCCAACAAAACCCAACCCACTATAAACCGGGTATGGTTTGCCTCTAAATCCATTAAAATGATAGCTGCGAGTGGGAGTTGTCCTAGTTATATAATTTATTCAGGGGTCTCCTATGCTAGTTACACCCTTTATCGTGTATATATAATGTACTCAATAATGTTTGGTGTACAATTTCGAACGCAAAATGTGCTTTCGGAAAAGTGTTATTCATGCAGTACTTCACCAAAGCCAATAATCACCCCTCAGTGCCACGGTAATTGCCGATATTCAACAATCGCTCATGTATTTGTCCCTTTTCATAACTCATTGACACACTTCGTGTCTTGCCGCATCGCACCATTTTAATTACGCAGATTGCCGAACTCACGGCAACGAAAAATGCGCTTTCAGCGTATGTTGATCAAGCCATCGCGTCAATGAGGCAGGGAGCGGGACCTGTCTATTCGCAATAGTTATGGTCCTCCGTACTGGTGCTGGCTGTGGGTGTGTGTTGCTGGTGCTGGTACTTGTGTTGGTGTTGGTGTTGTACGTAAAAACGATATGTCGAACGTTATTTTATTATCATTACTATGTCGGTTTGTGCTGGTGGGGCGGGTGCAGTTGCTATGAGTGGGTTATCGAAAACGATAAGTAGTTGCTTGTGGTATGCGGTTCCTCGATACTGGTTGCGTGTGGGGGATCTCCCTTGCCGACTCATGGTATAGGCACGGCAAGTGACGCGTTCGACATCGGCGTATACACAGGGGATGCCATCGAAATGTTACGTCCCCGGGGTTTCAGGTGTATGTGGATTATGCAGTCGGGTAAAACGGGTTTGGTGTTTGTTCTGCAGTAGACCGTCGCCCACAGGGGTCATTACTTTTTGTCTTTTCTTCTCTCTCGGGCACTCTCTCACTGGACTCTGCCCAGATTTGGGGTATTCTTTCTTCGGGGTATAATACAATTCACAAATTTTCACTCGTGTCAGCGAGGGTGGTCATCTCATTCAAGTATGTCTCTCTCATGTGCGTAAAAAACGATATGTCGAACGTTTTTTTAATATGATGCCACAGTGTGGCGTTTGCGTTTTTTTTCGTTGCAATGGAGTTGGTGCGGCGGTGGCGGGGTAGGGTACGAAAAAACGAGAAGTCGAAGTAGGGTGTTATTTATAGTGTCGGTTTGTGCTGGTGGGGCGGGTGCGGTTGCTATGGGAGGGGTATCGAAAACGACACGTAGTTGTTTGTGGTATGCGGTTGCTCGATACTGGTGTCCGCATGTGTGATGGCCGTTCCTTGCCGACTCATGGTATAGGAACGCGGGCCAGCAAGTGACGCGTTCGACAGCGGCGTATACAAACAGTAGTAACGGTGATGTAATAATGCAACTATGTCTCTCTCGTCGATTCGGGTGCTTGAGCGATGCTCGCCCCAAGATCTGCACCATATATTTTTGGTGTATATCCTTAATATCAGTGGGGGCACAATTAAAAACTCCCCGAAAAGAAACGCCTCATCATGACATTGAACTCCCGTGCGACAATAAGCTAAGAGAGCGTTGGCGATTTACGGCCGTGGAAAACTCTATGGTGGGGGCCCGCTCTTATAACCTCCTATGTTCAACAGGGTAAACTCACTCTCCCAGTCTTGTCCGAGTACTCTTTATCGCTTGCTATACAGAAGACGTTTCGTTGCGATATAACTGTTCAATTATTGGCAAATGAAGGATGGCCCCACCATATCACAAACCACCAATTATCTCAGAACCACTTCTCGAGCTTCTCCTCTCCCACAAACTGTCCAAAGTTGTAGGCGTTCAGGAAAACGGGGAAGAATGCCCCCAATCCCCGTTCTGTGAGTATATCCACCACCCGCTTGTCATACGGGACCCTGAACTTGCCGTTCTGGCGTTTCATGTAGAGCCGCAGTGACCCCACACTTGGTGCTTCCACCTTCTCCATACTGGACCACAACTCCTTGAGCGCCCCATTGACGTCGGAAACCAACTTTCTAGCCTCCTCGGCACTTACAGACGTCAATGCCCTCGTTCTGGCACTATTGTAAGTACCCCTCTTACGTTTCACCAGAACCGACCCCGGCGACTCCTGGACTTGGTCCCGGGGTGACTCCCGGGACGACCCCCCGGAGGCGTCTGTCGCGGTGGCGCCGAGTTTGTCCCTCATACTTGCTTTTATACCTCTGTACGGTATGAACGCCCCCCCCCATGTAACCCTCTCTCCCAAAGCAACCTTCCTGGAAAGGTTTAATTCGTTGTAAACCGCTGAACCATCATTTGGACTGTGACGTGCGTCATGAAAGACTACCTGCATTTCGTCGCAGTCTACACCAAACCCACCGTCGATCGCCTGCATACACGTCATGGTCACGTGGTACGTGCGGAGGATGTGAGTACCCAACCGAGGTATCCGGAGGAAGTTCGCCCCGAAGAAATTGAACAGCTTCAACTGCTGGTTGCTCGTGAATGCCACCTCTTATTCATCAAACGGCCCAACGGAGTCACAGAGATCGTAGCTGTCACCGATCACCCCCCCGACCGACCCGCCTGCCCCGCCTGCCCCGCCTGCACACGGAGGAGTTGCCTCATCAGCGGCCGCAACACGACCAGCGCCTCCACGTACTCCTTGGCACACTCTTCTGCCTTATCGTGGGTCATCTTCGTGCCCAAGGTGGGTCTCTTGAGGCTGACCTCGTTCTTGGGGTGCGGATTTAGAACCGACTGCAGCACGCCGTTCTTGTGAAAGAACTTGGACGCCGGGACGTCCAACGAATCGCCCGAACGGAGACAAGCCGCCGTCAGGCCGTCTCTGACGTGTAAGAGCTGGCTGAATCGTGCAACGTCCTCCGCACTCGTCTCAGCACGTTCCATCCTCGCCATTATCCGTTCGATTAGTGATTCGTCTTTCTGGGGGCAAAGATGACTCGCGTCGACGCGTTTATTGACGTCGTCGTCCGGGGCCAGGGTGATAATGTCGAACAGCACGGCCATCTCTTCCTCCGATACGTGCTCGACCAACTTGCCGGTCTCCTCGCCGAGAGACTTAAACATGTTATCCAGCCTACCAAGGTACTCCGTGCTCTCAAGGTCAATCATCCGCCCCTTCAAAATGTTGGACGAATTTCCGACATTCGCCAAGGTATCGTGGGATGTCGCCAGGTTTTTCTTCCCATTCGTCACCTTCACGTACCTCGCGTGAATCGGTACGTACACCATGATGTCGGCATCGGCGTGTGGCGTCAACCCCAATACGGATTTAAGGACCTCCTCGTTCTTCCTCGTCGGGGAAACCACGTTGCTGTGCTCGCTAGATGCAACCAGTGGTACCGTGATTCCATCCAAATCTCGCATCAGCGGTAGCAAGTTAGCCATAGTTAGTTCGGCAAAGAACTGCTGCTTCCCCTCGACTCCCATCAAGGACCTCATCGCCCAACCGTTCTGGCGTCCGTTTGTGCCGGCAGTGACGCAAAAGGATTCGCTGAGGCCACTGACATCGAATTTGAATACGGTAGATTCGCTGACTTCCTCCTTTTCGCCCTTGTCGAACAATACAGGGTAAATGGCCGTAACGATGCTTACGCACCGACCCAGATGAAACGCGGATTGGAGCTGCCGCAACTGGTGGTTACAGAACATTTCGTCCGTAACGTTGAAACCATCCGTAACCCCAATCAACCCCGACGATCCCTTACCATTCACGTTGTTAAAGCGCAGGAGAGACCCGGGCCGGCGGATGAAGTTCCTCAAACCTTCGTCCTTCTCGAATCGCGTCAACTCGTTCCGGTGCAAGGTCGCGGCAACTGGTGTGTCGCGGAGTGACGCGAATACCTCATCCCTGTTGCCGGCGACGTTTTTCGCCAGACGGCGCGCCTTCCGCTTAGTGTCCCCGGCCCAGAACAGGTAAACCTGGGTGCGTGATATGACCAACGCGATCTTGAGGAACGTTTGGACCGCCAGCATATTTTCCTCAAACGATACAATCCCTTGGTTGTCGTCTGCCCCTTCCAGTACCCATCTTTGATTGGGTCGTACGATCTCGTCACCAAACCGGACACTGAACTCGTTGTTTTGGGCGTTGCCTGTAACAGTTCCGCTGCCTCTGTTCGGGTCGGTGACCGTCGTCTTCCCGAACTCGATCCCGTACGCCCGATGGTCGTACTTCTTGCACTTCTCGTACGTCTTGTCGTTAACCGCGGCAAGGCTCTTGACGTCCGACAATGTGAGACCCCGGGAATCCTCCTGGTGTTTCCCACAGTTCTTCTTTGTCACGCCTCTTGTCGCCGCTCGTCAGTCTTATTGTCGAGTTTTGGAAGAAACCAGCCGAGCGTCAAGCGCTTCCTACCTTTCCCTTTCGTGTCTGCTTTCGCCTCCTCCTTCGCCTTCCCCTTCCCCCGTTTCGGTTTATACTCTTCCTCGTCGTAATCCTCATCTTCTTCTTCGGGTTTGTCGATCGATATGTCAAAATGTCAAAAATGCGATTTTTTTCTTGTATATGATACGTACCTGTTGGTACCTGGTATAAAAAACCAAGTATCCCCGTCGTCGTACGAGTACTTGACGTGTACGAGTAAGTATGTATGTGCTGTCTGGTACCTGGTATGAACGAACCTGGTATCAACTACGCATCCCCGTCGTACATGCGTACTCGTATGAATACAAGTATGAATACGGGCTCCAGGTTCACAGCTTGAGCCTGTGGCACTTTCCTTCTTGTCTGTGTACGCGTCGAAGAGACGCCAGGTTGTTGATCACACGAGATCTGGTTTGCACGATAAGATACGGAGATCTTATGACGGGGTGAATTGGTGATACTTGCATGGGAGATCCCTACGGTGATCTCCGACAAGATGTTACCGGGCGCTTCCGACAAGATGTATGTATGTGCAGGTATATATCATATGTACGAGTATACGAGTTCATAAGACACTCTCCTCTCGTACCACACTGGTGATGGTACTCGTATAAGTGCCGATGATGGTGTATCATAGTACTGTAGTGTTGAGTTGACGTACAGTAGTATATGTGTTGTTGTTTGGTATCCACGACCCGGCTCCAAGAAGCACTTTGTACGAGTATGTATGTGCAGGTATACGAGTGATATTATATGAGTACGTAAGACAGCACACAGCACTCTCTCGTACACTGGCGACGGTGACTGTTCACCCTAGCCAAGGCCACAGTCGTTGAGCAAGATCGTTTATATTTACGCAGGTATGTGTTCATGCACGGATGCTTATACTCGTATGTTGGCCTATATCTAGACTTCGGAAATCCGCCGACATTGTAATATTGACAACCGAGGATAGGTTTGCCCCTACACGCTTTGTGCTAGAGCTGTCGACGTTGTTTAGGAGTTATCAGGTTGACAGTCTTGTGTTTATATGTTCGTTATTGTTTCTTGCCTTCTCCTGTCTTCTTCAGCGTATTATATCTTATCATCATTATCATCATCTCTGCCATCCGACAATGTGCAGCATGACCTTCAGCGTTGACCACTCATAACATTCCCGAAAGCAGAAAACCACGGAGACAAAGGAAACCTATGCGCAAAGTCTAACTGTTTGGCAGCTCTTGTATGTTTGGTTGTGTTTATGTCCCCATCGTTTCTATTTTCTTCACCATTATTTGTACTCCTATTAACCTTCGCCGTCAATTTGGTTGCTATTTATTCCTGCTGAATTCGGAAGTCGCATTTTTGGCTAACCTGCAGTCGACGCTGAAGAAGTGTGTCCTGCTCATTGCGGATGCTAGGGCAAGGCGCGGCAGTAACGCAGAGGTAAGGATCACTACAAATTGTTTGAGTCATCCCACGGTAGGGGCGCAGCAGGATTTTATGAGCTCCTCACATGAGGAGCTCAATATCACACCCAAAACATGACTTCGGAAACATTCGCTCGCGCAACCCGACCAAACCTTCCAATGCGGTAGTCCGAAAACAAAAATACCAGTAAAATAATAATAGTATCCGGTGGTTACTCGCGTGAAGAGCACAACCGATCAGAAAATGTTGAGCCTAAAAGTGGTACCCCTACCGTGGGATTACGCTGTTGATATACGTAGTCTTTTTTTTGTAGCGAGAGCGCTGTTGCCGCCGCAGCCACTAGCAGCCTGCTATCTTTGACAAACACTGGAAACTCTATACAAAAAACACATTTTTCCTACCATTTGTGTATCTTTTTGTCCGCCGTGTGGTTTCTAACCTTCTGTAATACACCCAATATTTTCCTTCTCCTCCTCCTCTATCTGCTATATTAAGTAGAGTCTCTTGCTTCTTGATCCGAAACTTGCAAGTTTGTTGAACCTCAAATGACACGTTCGCGTAATACTCGATTTGGCGCTCTCAGATCACCCTTTTATTTGTCACTATAAATAAGTCGGTGTCATTCATTATCGTGAAACCGTCACTAGTCGAATGATTCTTCTTCCTGCATGGTGGTTCTCGCTTTATCACAAACATGCTTGCTTTAACACGAGGATGTGATGTCTTGCCGCATCGCACCATTTCCATTACGCAGATTGCCAAACTCACGGCAACTAAAAACGCGCTTTCAGCTTATGTCGATGAAGCCATCGCGTCAATGAGGAATAGAGCCTCACTGAGGAATGGAGCATCAACGAGGGATGGAGCGGGAGCGGGAGCTGTTGGTTCGCTATAGATTCCGGCTTCGATGGCGGGGCCGTCATGGGGTGGGTGGCTTGTTGTTGTATAGTTTGTCGGGGGTGGCGCTGTTTATTCGCAATCCTCCGTACTGGTGCTGGCTGTGGGTGGGTGTTGCTGGTGCTGGTGTTGGTGTTGTACGTAAAAACGATATGTCGAACGTTATTTTATTATCATTACTATTTTGGAATTGGATGGGTGGTGAGATACGGCGGTGGCGGGGTGGGATATGAAAAAATGATAAGTCGAAGTAGTGTAGGATTGACCCGCTATGGTTATTTTATTATTTATAGTGTCGGTTTGTGCTGGTGGGGCGGGTGCGGTTGCTATAGGTGGGTTATCGTTTTGTACACTGACGTGAAGGTTAGGTTGTGTAACGAGGCATTTACCACGAGGCAATGTGGGAGCTGTGATGTTGTGAATAGAGACATGACTATTGGGGACCGTACTTTCTGGTGTGACTCGTGTGGTCTTTGTTCGTCGAGAGACGGCCACGCTGCGAGAAACGTCGGTCTCAGAGCTCTTAGGTTTTTGGTTGAATAATCAAGTAAATACATACATCGGGGATCCTATCTTCCCGTGTGACAGGAATTTGGAGTCACAAAATATACGCAAATGGTAGGGAAACTGTCGCTGTTTACCGCGTTGATGGGTCTTTTCTTCTCTATCGGGCACTCTCTCACTGGGCTCTGCCGTTCATTCAAGTATGCTACAGTGTGGCGTTTGCGTTTTTTGTTGTTGTTGTTTTTGTTGTAACGGTGGCTGGGTGGGGAGGGTGTTATTTATAGTGTCGGTTTGTCGGTTTGTGCTGGTGGGGCGGTTACTATGGGTGGGTTATCGAAAACGATAAGTAGTTGTTTATGGTATGCGGGTGCTCGATACTGGTTGCGTGTGGGGGATCTTCCTTGCCGACTCATCTTGACTGGTGAAACGGTTTTGCTATAGACCATCACACACAGGGGTCATTACTTTTTGTCTTTCCAGGTCGTTGAATCGCAGGAGAGACCCGGGCTGGCGGATGAAGTCCCTCAGACCTTCATCCGCATCGAAGCGCGTCGCCTCGTTCGGGTGCATGGTCGCGACAACTGGTGTGTCGCGGAGTGACGCGAATACCTCGTGCCTGTTGTCGGTGACGTTTTTCACCAGACGGCGTGCCTTCCGCTTGTTGTCCCCGGCACAGAATAGGTAAATCTGGGTGCGTGATATGACCAACGCGATCTTGAGGAATGTTTGCACCGCCAGCATATCTTCCTCGAATGATACAACCCCTTGGTTGTCGTCTGCCCCTTCCAGTATCCGTCTGAGATCGTATTGTACAACCTCGTCACCAAACCGGACATTGAACTCGTTATTTTGGGCGTTGCCCGTAACGGTTCCACTGCCTCTGTTCGGGTCGGTGACCGTCGTCTTCCCGAACTCGATCCCGTATGCCCGATGGTCGTACTTATGGCACTTCTCGTACGTCTTGTCGTTAACCACGGCAAGGCTCTTGACGTCGGACAATGTGAGACCCCGGGAATCCTTCTGTTGTTTCCCATTGTTCTTCTTCTTCGTCACTCCGGCCTCCTGTCGCCGCTCGGCAGCCTTATTGTCGAGTTTTGGAAGAAACCAGTCGAAAGTCAAGCGCTTCCTCCCTTTCCCTTTCGTGTTGTCTGCTCTCAGCTCCCCCTTTCCCTTCCACTTCCCCTTCTCCTTCCCCTTCCCCTTCCCCCGTTTTGGTTTGTCGTCGTCCTCATCGTAATCCTCATCATCTTCTTCGTCGTCGTCCTCTTCCTCCTCACCCCAACCCCCCTCCTCCTCCTCGCTCATGGACCCCCCTTCCCTCTCATCCTCGCTCACGGAACCCCATCTCCCCTCCTCATCGCCCCCATCCTCCTCTTCCATGTGCCCACCCATCTTCTCCTCTTCGTCCATGTGCTCCCCTTCCCTCTCATCCTCATCGCTCACGGAACCCCCTCCCCCCTCCTCCTCGCCCCCCTCATCCTCATCCATGTGCCCACCCCTCTCCTCCTCCTCGTTCACGGAACCCCCTCCCCCCACCTCCTCCTCCTCGTCCGCGGAATTCCCCTCCTCCTCCTCGCTCACGGAACTCCCTCCCTCCTCTTTCTCGTCATCTCCCTCCGAATCTCCCCCCTCCTCCTCCTCCTCCTCCTCCATGTTCCCACCCCCGTCCTCATCGCCCCCCTCGTACCACGATGAGGTTTTATACCTCAAGTTTGAGTCCCAGAAGTCGTCTGGTGATCCACGTGCCCTCGTGCCGCGGCGAACCTCTACGTGAAAACAACAATATGGGCACGAATCGATTTTGTGCCGGGTTACTCGAGATGAAATTTTAATGCCGATCTTTCAAAACGTTAATACTAAAGTATAATCGACATTCAAAACGTTAATACTAAAAAATCATATATAAAATGATCCGTTTATGTAAAAAACGATTTTGGAGGACACCAGCACCACTACCAGCACCACCACCGCACCAGCAGCACCATTGCATCACCTCGGCCAACATTATGATTTGACCTAAAACATTTAAACTGTCGCAGCGTGGCCGTCTCTCGACAAATAAAAGTGTTGTTTATACATGTACTTCACCAATAATTGTCAGGAAATTGATATGATATTGTTTACTATCGTTTGCCTGCCGCGAGGTGCTGTGAGGTGGTGTGAGGTGTGCCGAGGTGCTGCAAGGTGCTGTGAGGTGCTGTGAGGTGTCGCGAGGTGCTGTGAGGTGTGCCGAGGTGCTGCGAGGTGCTGTGAGGTGTTGTGAGGTGTGCCGAGGTGCTGTGAGGTGCCGCGAGGTGCTGTGAGGTGCTGTGAGGTTCCGTGAGGTGTTGCGAGATGCTGTGAGTTATCGTGAGGTGTGCGGAGGTGTGCCCAGGTGCCGTGAGGTGTTGTGAGATGCCGTGAGGTGTCGCGAGGTGTGTCGAAGTGTGCCGAGGTGCCGCGAGGTGCCATGAGGTGTGCCGAGGTGCCGCAAGGTGCTGTGAGGCGCCGCGAGGTGCCGTGAGATGCTGCGAGGTGTCGCAAAGTGCCGCGAGGTGCTGTGAGGTGCCGCAAGGTTCCGTGAGGTGTGCCGACGTACTGTGAGGTGTCGCGAGGTGTCGCGAAGTGCCGTGAGGTGTGCCGAGGTGCTGTGAGGTGTCGCGAGGTGTCGCGAGGTACCGCGACCAGCATCAGCTCCACCAGCAACAGCACAACACACTCGGTCAAGACTATGCACAAGCACGCACACTCGGCCAAGAGAAATATCGACATTCAAATTTGATACCAGTTCGAGATTCACCAGCAGCACCAGCACTAGCACCACCACCAGCACCACCAGCACCACCAGCGCACCAGCACCACCAGCACCACCAGCTCACCACACTATACTCGGTCAAGACTATGCAGAAGCACGCACACTCGGCCAAGAGTATAATCGACATTCAAATTTGATACAAGTTAGAGATTCACTAGCAGCACCAGCACCACCAGCGCACCACACCATACTCGGTCAAGACCATGCAGAAGCACGCACACTCGGCCAAGAGTATAATCGACATTCAAATTTGATACAAGTTCGAAATTCACCAGCAGCACCAGCCCCAGCACCACCAGCACCACTAGCAGACCAGCACCACCAGCACCACCAGCACACCAGCACCACCAGCACTACCAGCGCACCACACTTTACTCGGTCAAGACTATGCAGAAGCACGCACACTCGGCCAGGAGTATAATCGACATTCAAACTCGATACAAGTTCGAGATTCACCAGCAGCACCAGCACCAGCACCAGCACCAGCACCACCAGCACCACCAGCGCACCAGCAACATCAGCACCACCAGCGCACCCCACTATACTCGGTCAAGACTATGCAGAAGCACGCACACTCGGCCAAGAGTATAATCGACATTCAAATTTGATACAAGTTCGAGATTCACCAGCAGCACCAGCACCAGCACCAGCACCAGCACCATCAGCAACACCAGCGGACCAGCACCACCAGAACCACCAGCGCACCACACTATACTCGGTCAAGCTTACGCAGAAGCACGCACACTCGGCCAGGAGTATAACCGACATTCATATTTGATACAAGCTCGAGATTCACCAGCAGCACCAGCACCAGCACCACCAGCACCACCAGCACCACCAGCACCACCAGCACCACCCGCGCACCACACTATACACGGTCAAGACTATGCAGAAGCACGCACACTCGGCCAAGAGTATAATCGACATGCAATTTTGATTCAAGTTCGAGATTCATCAGCAGGACCAGCACCAGCACCAGCGCACCATGGCACCAGCAGCACCAGCACAGCAGCACGAGCGTAGCAGCACGAGTACCACCAGCGCACGGCACTACCAGCGCATCAGCACACCAGCACCAGCAGCGCACCAGCACCACCAGTACCACCAGCGCATATACTCGACACAAAAATTCGAGATTGACATGGAACTTTGACCTGAAACAGTCTCGAGATGGAATTTCCAGGTCGATTTTTGAATACGTTAATACTAAAGAATAAACGCTTCAACAATATCTAACTACACTTGAAGATTGACTACAACTCGTTTATGTAAAACAAAAAAAAGCTTTGAATGATTTCCCCGAGCCCCAACCGTGCCAACCGGGTATTCCCCCAAGCGCCAGATCCATTAATACCTAACCTGTAGCACGCGCAGGCAGCACTGGCACAGTACGCCATTCACAGTTTGGTTAAGGCCCAACATTGAAAGAAAGTTGGAGCAAGGTTACCGATACACGACTCCACAGGTCGATTGACCAAATAAACGCCTTAGTATTAGCTGTTGCGTGAAAAAGCGCTATCAAAAGCCTGCACCAAATACCGAATGCTGATCCTTAAATTCCGTCCAGCTTAGTACACGTGGTCGGTCAAATTCTTTCCGGATGAAGGGCCAACGGGCTCCGGCGTATGGATCGTAAAACACCTCTATAAACATCCCAGGCTCCAGGGAAGGAGGCCAAACTACCGCCTCCGCTCGTTGGTATACCGTTTTGCTCAACGTCAGCCAGCGCAGCGACGCTGGCCACACAATCCCATCTATGTTCTGATCAAATTTAGATCCGAACGAAAGTGTTTGCAGGGCGACTGGTCACGTAACGTCTGTGATCGGTTGATAAAAACGTTTTGCAATCTCGAGCCGGTTCAGGTAAGCTGGCCACTTAACCTGGTCGTTTGGATGGTCGAAGTCTGACCCGAAGAGTATCTGCTGCAAGGAGTCGGGCCATGCCACATCAACGATTGGTTGGTTGAAACAACGAGAGAAGGACAGTAGCCATAAAGAAGAGGGCCAGACCACACCGGCGATCGGTCGGTCGAAGTTATCTCCGAACCACAGCTGCAGCAAAGAAGCGGGCCATACCACATCGGTGATCGGTTGGTCGAAGTCCTCCTCGAAAGACAGCTGTACGAGCGAAGCGGGCCAGACCACACCGGTTATCGGTTGGTTGAAGGAACCCCCCAAACACAGCTGCAGCAAAGAAGCGGGCCATACCACATCGGTGATCGACGGGTCGTACAAATATCTCAACGTCAGATGCTTCAATGACATCGGCCAAACAGCCGACTTGATTGACTGCCTGAATTCACCGCCGAGAACTATTAATAGCCGTTCCAAGGAACGCCGCAACGCCATCCAGTCGACACACTCGATGTACATTATTTGTATTTTTCGTGGCACGTGTCGCGACACGTGTCGCGGCATGCCACGACACCCCACGGCGTGTCGCGGCGGGTGTTACAGAGAGTTTCGCGGCGAGTGTCGCTAACCCTAACCCTGACCCTACGTATCGCGGCGTGCCGCCGCAGCGTCCGTGGCGTGTCGCGACACGTGCCTCGAAAAAGTCAAAGAATGTAGATCCGTGCAAGTTGGCTGAGCTTCGGGGTAGTCGCTCCCCCAGCCACGATATACCAGACAACCGCTTGGCACATGCACCGTACACAGCTAGCTGCTGCTGCTGCTGCTGCTGCTGTATACTAGATATACTACGTAAAATATACATACGACGAGCACGAGTACGTACCAGGTACTGCTTGCTGTGGTATATATTACACTGAAATACTTTTACGATTGTTTTGTTTTTGCATTTTGTCTTGTTGATATGATTCCTTTTTTGTCACGTATACCTATGTACGTATCAGGGGTGCTTTTATTGTCATACCTGCCGAGCACAAATTCGACGAGAGTGGACGACGGAAGAAAATGCGGAAATCTTCTCGCGATAAAAACACAAGGCAATAACCGTAGTGCGGGGGGGGGCAGAAGAGCCTACTTTTACTTTGTGACCCCGGATCTGAGATAACGAAATAGGAAGGAGCGAGATAGGAAGGGCGGAGATAATAAATGGGAGGGGGGAAAAAAAAACAAAAGACGTAATTGTGGTGTTTTTATTTTATTACCTGCCCAGTACACATGATGCCTTACCAGTTTTCGTCGTTTCCGCCTAAAACACCGACACCCCAGCGATTCACTCACCACTGTACAAGGATTAAGCGCTGACGCATATCGCTTAACCCGAAATGTTTTTGTTGGATTGTGTTGGCGATAATCGGACAACCAGATAAGGGAACAACCGACCCACCCAGTAACTCTCCTCACCCACAACGCACACCCACCAACCATTATCTGGCCATGAACAAAAGAAGGTTTTTGTGCTGACATACGTCGCTTAGGATACAAAATGGTCCAATAAATTACGATTGTAGGTACACAGAAAAAAGAGAAGAACCGCCAACGCAGTAGCTTAATGCAGTTAGGAGTTTGGCCACTTGAAGGCGGCTGTCACGCTCCTCATTCCCACCGTTCTTGTAATTGGCGGGGTTCCTCAACTAAGGCACTACTCACTATCTTGAACTCAGATATGTAGTATGCCAGACACTAAAGTTTGCGTCAGATGCCTATATCCGTAAAACACATGTACATTAGGCTTTGCTTACGAAGCATTTCAAAGTGGTTGCTGGGTGTGGTGTAAAGCTCCATCAATGAGATACCTCAAAATGCTTTCGGTGATACCCCTGCCGTGGTATTACAGTGATTAGTGCTGCTGTCAGTAGCAACAAGCCGGCCGGTATGAGGCGTGCGCACCGTAGTAACGAACAGCCATAATATATTGGCGCTTGCATTTCGGGCTCATCCAACTCTTACCGGCACAATGCCCCATAAATGTTGCCTGGTATGCGGTATGCGTTCATAGACAATATGATGGATTACCGCTTACAGTGCCAGACGAGACATAGCGATGTCGATGTTGCTGTCGGAGTGATGGTCTGGTTTGGGTTGGCCATAAATTCCAATTGCTGGAAGCACTAACAGGTGTCAATGTTGACATTCTCCTCGCTTAGTGTGCGTATCACGCGTTGGGGCTGCCGATTGTTTAGTGCAAACCAGCTTAGCAAACTATGCGCAGCTGTTTTTTTGTATACTACGTGTGCTGTCTATCGCGTCGAATGGAACCGAATTACTGCAACGGCGCTGGTAAGGGAGATGCTTCGTGGCACAGAGGGTGTTTTCTTTTTTAGAGGGGGGGCAGGGTGAAGAGGGCAGATCGTGCACTTTTTAGAGCAGAGGGAGGGGCATGACCAGCCGAACAGCGATAAATCAGCCCCGGGCCCTAAGATACGGGCATATGATATATTTGTAAGATGGCGAGCAGAGGGTGGGAGACGGGGGGCCAGACACCACGGGGAGTAAAATAATGGACAAAACTGCTTGCCCGCTGCAAGCACCGCAGGGGTTGTGTTCTGATTCTCCCGTCAACAAAATGTTTTCCCAGAACGACCGATATCTTCATACTACACTGTAGGCACATATCGTCTATAAATATTTTGGTTTGCATACGTAGCTGTGTCGAGCTTTCTCGGGAGACAAACGATCGCGCCTACTCGCAAGTTCTGGCTGTTCCACCTCGTGGTCTATTCGGGCTGTTGAGCGGTGACGTGGACGTACACTGCTGTAGTCGTCTTTAAGGCTGTCACAGGTGGTCAAAAGGGGGTATGGTTTCGGCCGAACGGGGTGAAAAAAGTTTTTTTTTTTTTTTTTTTTTTTTTTTGCTCGTCCTTCCTGTTTTCTTTTTTTTTTTTTTCTCCCCCCCCCCCCCCCCCCACCCATAAATAAAAATTAAATTTTAAGGGGGGGGGGGGGGGTCAATTGGGGGTAGTAGTTACATTTATTGCGGGGGACCGTAGTAAATAGAACCTACGGAACATACAAAAACCTACATATTTACCTTTTTGTACAAACAATATGTGGTCCTACTTGCTATATTCCCAGATACATGGGACTATTGCCACCCGACATGTGGTCAAATGGGGGGCTTCGTTTGCCCCCTCGTGTGCCGCTGTCCCGTTAGGTCCAACAACGTGCCCGAAACAAAGAAAATGTTGTGCGTGCTCGGCATGGGCTTCGGGCATCTCTCCAGGGCGTCGGAATTGCATTTGAGGCCTGTTTGGGCACGCGAGAACGCCCGCCGCGAGAGCGTTTTTCGTATACCCCGAAAAGGCCGAAAAAATGGTGGGTATACCTCCAAATGGCTATTTACCTTTTTGAAATGCTATAAACAACAGTCCACAGATGCTCCGAGTATACTCGATTCTCCGAAGTATACTCGATAGTCCAAGTATACTCGGAGAATCGAGTATTTTTTGTACTCCAAGTACTGAGAGTATTAGAGTACTGGTGGCCTAAATACTCGGAGTTCTTGGAGTATGAGCAGTACTGAAGGCCCGAATACCCCGAGTACTGGGAGTATGAGCAGTACATATACTCGAGTACAAGCAGTACTCAGAGTAGAAATATCTGAATTACTTGGGGTACTCGCAGTATCGAGAGTATTGGACATCGAAATACTGCGAGTACACAAAGTACCTGAAGTTGTTTTGCTCGAAAATACTCGCATTATACTCCAGGGTAATGGGGCTATCTGTGTTTTTTTTAATGCTATAAACGCCAGTCACATGCTCCCAAAACCTGGGAGGAATGACGGCCGAGTCTTTAAATGATGCAAAGATGCTCGTAACGTACTTCACACTCCGAGTATACTCCGAGTATCGAGTATATTTCGTACTCCGAGTATTTAAGAGTATAAGGGTATTTGCGGCCTGAATACTCCGAGTATACTTGGAGTATGAGCAGTACTGACGCCCCAAATACTCTCGAGTACAAGGAGTACCCGAGTATCGGACCCCGAAATACTCCGAATAAACAGTATCGAGAGTGTTCATACCCGAAATACTCCGAGTACGAGCAGTATCCGGAGTATCGAACCCCGAAATACTCCGAGTACACGAAGTGCCTGAAGTATTTGTCTCGAATACTCCTTACTTCACTCCAAGGTACTCGGAGCATCTGTGCAACAGTCACATGCTGCCAGCACCTGGGAGTAATGACGGTCAATTCTTTAAGATGATGCAAAGATGCACAGATGCTCCGAGTATACTTGGTACTCCGAGTAGACTCGGAGTATCGAGAAATTTTCGTACTCCGAGTACTGAGAGTACCAGAGTACTGGTGGTCTTAAAACTCGGAGTACTTGGAGTACGAGGAGTACTGAAGGCCCAAATACTCGGAGTACTGGGAGTATGGGCAGTACATATACTCGAGTACAAGCAGTACTCGGAGTACAAACATCTAAATTACTCGGAGCACTCCGAGTATCGAGACTATTGAACGCCGAAATACTGCGAGTACACAAAGTATGTGGAGTGTTGTATTGTCTAAACAACTCGAAGTATACTCGCAGGTAGTGGGAGCATCTGTGAATTTTAAAATGCTGTAAATGCCAGTCGCATGCTCTCAAAACCTGGGAGGAATGACGGCTGTGTCTTTAAAATGATGCAAAGATGCTCCTTTAACGTACGTCACACTCCGAGTATACTCCGAGTATCGAGTATATTTTGTACTCCGAGTACTTAATTAGGAGTATTAGAGTACTGGCGGCCTCAATGCTCGGAGTACTTGGAGTATGAGCAGTACTGAAGCCCCAAATACTCGGAGTACAAGGAGTACCCGCAGTATCGGACCCCGAAATACTCCGAGTACACGCAGTATCGAGAGGGTTCATACCCGAAATACTCCAAGTACGAGCAGTATCCTGGAGTACCGGACCCCGAAACACTCCGAGTATACACGGAGTACCTGAAGTATTTTATCTCCAATACTCCTTACTTTACTCCAAGGTACTCGGAGCATCTGTACAAACGTGCTTCGAAATTACTTCACACTCCGAGTATGCTTCGAGTATCGAGTAGATTTCGTGCTCCGAGTGCGGAGAGTACGAGAGCACTGGCGGCCTGAATACTCTGAGTACTTGGAGTATGAGCAGTACTGAAGGCGAGTACAACGTGTACCCGCAGTATCGGACCCCGAAATACTCCGAGTATGGCAGTATCTGCAGTACATAATCTCGAAATACTCCGAGAACGAGTACGAGAGCCCAAATACTGCGAGTACACGAAGTGCCTGGAGTATTGTATCTACAAATACTGCTTGTTTTACTCCAAGGTACTCGAAACATCTGTGTTCACTTTCCGTTTCCCCAAATTTCAAGTTACAACTTTCCAACATTTTCTCTCGGCTCTACGATACGTGCGAGTACATCATCAAAGTACTGCTGTATCAACAGTAGCGTTCGGCCTGCGTAGGGGCGGCCAGCTCAACTCCACCTATCCCCGTGGCCGTCAGTTTCTCATCACGCCTGATGACACATCATTCCTCATCACGCCCGATGACATATCAGTGCGCGACTCTGACCGGGACTAAGGTGCTTTGATATTTCGGCAGCTGCGACACAACTGCAGTACAGCAGTACAAAGAATAAGCGCTCTCACCTTGCTCACTCGTGCTCGTTGTTGCTCCAGTCCCCGGGCGATTGACCGAATCCACATCGCTCGCAGAAGAACCCTCCATCGCTGTGATGCGCCTTTTTACCAACGCAGATTCCATGTTAGCACTGATGTTTGCATACGCTGGTATGCTGGTCTTTGCCTCTGGTGCCAAGCGCGAGTGTTCGTTATTCCGTGGCGTGTTGGCTTCAAGTCATTGTATTATTAGTCGTCCCACAGGGTAGGGGCAACGAAGAGTGCCCTCAGGGGTCCAGGTAGGTGCTTTCACACCCAGGCCCAAAAGACAAAAACAATGCGGGGTAACCTAAAAAGGTCAATATCCCGAACCGACACCAAACTGACTGGTAACTACTGTAACTGTCACGCTGAAGATTTCAAACCAACAAGCACATATGTTTTTTACACTACTGTAGGATCGGCACGTCTACTTTAGCATGCATGCCACGGTAGAGGTGCACCATTTGTTTTCTGAGGTTGGTAGCATGATTATAGTGTAGATGCTCTATGCCTTACACCCAAAAACGGATTTTAGCGGAAAGCAAAAGTGCTAACCGATCAGAACCGATGGACAATCTCATGGGCCAGACACAGAGCGAAACAGATTGCATCACAAGAATACATCCGATGATTTTGAGTACGTAAACTTGACGTAAAGGAAAATTGTTATTCCGAAACATTTTCAGCCAAGTAATGCTACCTACGCGTCATAGGGTTGGTTGGGATACTCATGCGTCTTCCTGTCAACTCGTGTCGAACGACTTGTTAAAGTAGGTATCACGAGCAACGCGTTCTACGTATTAACAGTAGCAAGATGACACCCGGCCCAGATAAACTGCGAATGCAGCTGCGATGGACCACGCAATCCTTATCGCAATACGTACGCGCGATAGAGACAAAGTCCCGTACAGCAAGCAAAACCTGGCGTTCCAGAGCAGGAGGTATTCAACAACTACTCTAAACTACAGCTTGATCTATCACCACATATGGCTTCGATCCCCTGCGGCGCATTACGCTACGACTCGTGGCACTTCGCCGTGGAAGAGCAAAGGATTACATGCCCTTGGTGATGCACCGAGGTATGCATCCTTGATGTTCAAAATTTAATAAGATGGGACTGTTCCCATAATTTCGAGTAATTCCCCCCCCCGCAAAAAAGATGGAAAACACTAAAAAAAAAAGGAAATACAGAAAATTGCCCGGAACCAATACGATTGGATTTATTTTTACTTTCTTGGCTACGATAATAATGGCTCTATAAGAACGATTATATATCGCCGGATGAGGGTGATACGGACGAAGACACACCGAGCTCTCCGTGTCGTGCATGATTCGACTGGTATGACTCAAACAACGGCACCACCGGACAGTTGCGAGACGTATAATTCCTTGACTCATCCCACGGTAGGGGCACAGAAGAATTTTCTGAGCTCCTCACATGAGGAGATCAATATCTCACCCCAAATATGACTTCGGAAACATTCGTTCGCGCAACCCGACCAAACTTTCAATTCGGTAGTCCAAAACAAACATACGATTAAAATATAAATAGTTTCCGGTGGATACTCACGTGAGGAACTCAACCGGTCAGAACATATTGAGCCAAAAAGTGGTACCCCTACCGTGGGATTGACCCCTTCGCTGTTTTTCTAGCGCACGCCGCAGTCCTTGAACCTTGAGTAGCACGGCCTTCGTCCGCAACAATTCAACCCGTTTGGTTCGATGTTGTCGATATATTTCTCACGGTTCATATGCCAATTCAATTTTTCACGAGAAACGACGCAGAAGCAGACTGAAGTCGCGGTTTCGACATCGCACGAGAAAATCACCCGACTCGAGAATATCACGAAACAGACCACCGGCTGGATGCCGGGGTTAACGGTTGTGTGCATTTTTCACTATCAGGCATACACACCCATCATATATATTAGGTACCTATCTCGACACATATTGGTGCTACCAGTTGAATATTTTAAAAGCCCATTCAGGGTTTCAAACACGATTGCATGCGTAGTGGCTTCATCTGTTTTCCGTTTCGTTTTTCCGTAAGCCTTGCCTGTTATCCACACGCCCTCGAGCGCCACGCAGGTGACGGATCTTGCGCGGAAACAACGTCTACTCATCGGTATGTCAATGGCACAGGAGGGTTACCTGTTCCCATTTGCTTAGACACATCTGCGTCAACGATTGCACCTTCAGACACGGCAACTTCGACGTACAGTAGAACACGAGCAAACCCTATGCAGTATACATCCAATGATACAAAGCTATCGTACAGCCAAAATATGACTCGTGGTAGGTCTACAATTCCACCGTGCATCGTGTTTGTACGGTGTCATCTAGCCACTGTGCTTGTAATTACTCGCGAAGGGGCGTTTACTGCAACGTTGGTGAGTCCATATACGCTGAAGATGGCTAGCAATTCTTGACAGCAATATCAGGATTCTTGCATTGACAGGAGCTCTCGTTATCTCGGGAGCATGAAACAACCGCTTGTTACGTCTAACACGCAAACGCGCAATTATTAGGACCGATGAAAGTTGAATGCCCTTTAGGTGCGTACTGCGTACTGACTCGAAACGTTATAGATACGTAGTACCCATCTTCATGACCCAATTCATGCAGTCTGAGGCAATCAGACTGTAATGGAGATGGCTTTTCCACTCGAACTACTGCTGTAGAGCACTTTGCGTTGTTCACAGAGCCCCCGCCAAGACGCCACCAAAGCCCTACCCAAACTTGCTACAGTAATCGGGCGTGAAACGTACAGAACCTCCGTTTGATCCCTACCGCTTATTCACAACTGGCTTGAACGACGCTACGCCCTATGGGCCCAAACTATCCAAACCAGCTTCATGGTTGAACGGTTATCCTGCAAATCAACCGGTTCCATGTTTCCACTCTACCATGCCACCAGCGTCAGCGCATGGTTTCCTTTTCATCCGCCAGGCACCAACTACATGGATATGTTCCAGACCCTGTCTCCCCTCGCAAGCCAGCTTCACATAGCCCAACCTGACATATTGCCCGAAGTATGGTTTGGTCCCGCGAAACGGTTAGGCGGCTCGTGAATACGAATCCACCACCAGGTCGCACATAGTTGCAACAACGCACCCGCGCCACTCAGGCGGCCAAACGATGCCGGCATGTCCCACCAAAACGGCCAACGAGTTGAAATTACCCCACCCCACTAAAATCTACAGGCGGCGTCGCCATAAACTCATATGTACTCCGGCCAGTTCGAACCGGAAACCTGACTGAGAGCAAAGTCAAGCGTGCAGTCGAGCACCCTCACGATCTGGATGATGGGAGTAATCCCCCAGTATCAGCCGATGCTTGACACACCTTTCGCCATGTCTAGCCCCTTGATCACTGGACCACCAAACACCCGCTCCTAAAAACGGCCCACCGAAACTAAATCTGGTACATCAAAGCCATCTTTGCCGAAGGGCCAATGGGACTCAAACATTTGCTGGTAGAACTTATCCCTGAATATGAGAGGCTCCAGGGAAGGAGGCCACACGATCGCACCCGCTCGCTCGACGAGTCTGTCACTCAACGCCAGGCAACGCAGGGATTTCGGCCACGCCACTCCATTGATAGGCTGCTTAAAAGCAAGGTCGAACATAAGTGATTTCAGACCGATCGGCCACACCACCTCGGTGATTGGCTGATTGAAAAGGGGCCCAAACTCCAAGTGTTCAAGGGATGCTGGCCACACAACGTCGGCGATCGGCTGGTCGAAGCCAACCCCGAAGGTAAGATGGGTCAACGATTTCGGCCAGGATACATTCGTGATCGGTCGGTCGAAACCACCCTTTATGGCCAGTCGTTGCAAAGAAGAAGGGAATGCAGTGCGGGAGATAGAGTAATCGAACCTATTTCCTAAGGTCAGCTCCAGCAAAGAAGGGGGCCATACCACAGCGTGGATCCGTTGGGCAAAGAAATTCCCAAAGGTTAGTCTCAGCAAAGAAGCTGGCCATACCACAGCTTTAATCGGTTGGTTGAATCTATCTCCTAAGGTCAGTTCCAGCAAAGAGGGGGGCCAGACGACACCAGCGATGCACCGGTCAAACCAGCCACCCAAAGTCAGGTGCTTCAACGAGACCGGCCAAGAAACCGACTCGATCGGCTCGTTGAAGCACCCTCCGAGGGCTAGGCGTTCTAGGCAACTCGGCAACGCCGCCCAGTCAACACGCTCGCTCATCGTGCAGCCCAACGACAACTGTCGGAGTGCAGATGGCCAACACACCTTGCGAGGGAAATGCAAAACATCATTTGAGTAGTCCATCGCGCTCAAAAAGGTCACCATCAGCAAGAAATAATGCTTCGGCGAATGTACCGCCTCCGTACCAGCCGAGTTCCAATCTTCCGGTCGAGGCAAAGCAGGGTTATGTGTGCCTGCGGACCTGAAGTTGAAAGCGGTAACCTGCATCCATTCGACGTCGCGGAGGAGGTCCGACTCAGAGAGTAGAGGCACAAGCATGTCAGCCAAAATTTTCCAGGATACACTAGCCGCTCGCAGCGCGGGAAGTCGTCGTACTTCAGGGTCTTGGACGGATCCGCCGAAGGGGTTATCGTTGCCCCAGAGGCTGAGTGGCATGCATTTGTCCACCGTGACGCGCAACGTACGCACACCTCGACAGGCAACGCAGGCCTCAAAAGAAGCCAGCTGCAGCTGGAGCGTGCTCGCGTACCACTTTCCTCCCGATGCTTGGCCGAGGGCGACCGTTAAGATGTCATGAAAACGACCGCTGCCTGGAAGGATAGGAAGAGCGCAAGCGACAGCAAAGGAAAAAATATCAAGCAGGCGTTCGGAACGGAATAAGTTGTAGAACCATGTTAGCGTAGGTCTCGTAAAGGTCAGTAAATTTGAGGCGTGTGGTTTACCAGCTAAGGCAGAACAGAAGAACCACAGTGTGGAGTTGACACGGGGGGCATTGCATGAATACATAGACATATATATATGTTTATATCCTCATCTAGACGAGACACTGTTTTTCGGTGTCGGGCTGCCATCACTGAACAATCGCCATCGCTGATAAAAATATATAGCCTCCAGCCAAGGAAAAGTCAAAGACACCGCCCGTGGCACAATATAATTCCCGTATGAATCACTGAAATAGACGGGGTCAAGCCTACAAACCATGTAGCGATGCAGAAACCATGTTATACTCTGGAATCCATCTCACTCCTTGAAGTCGACCTTACTCAAGCTTGGTGACAGCAAAAGGCCCAAATACAACAGAGGTGATACGCAGAAGCATCACAGGCCGAATATTGGCACCCAGGTCTTCAACACGCAACAAGTCAGCACGAACACATTCCCATTGAGTCACTCGTTTAGAAGGATAAGGCCTTGGACCAATGCCCCTTAACCAGTAACGCATGATACGGTAAAGGTGCGGCGTGAGTTATCTGAGGCTGGTCACGTTAGGACTTCTATACGTCAACTAAACACGACTTTGGAGCAAACCGAAAAGTGCTACCCGACGAAGAATTCCACGGCCTACGTATGAAATTAAAAAAAAAATCTGCAACACAGTAATCGACGATTTTGGGTTAAGGAGCCCCCTCATTCCGAAAAAAAAAATCAGCCTAAACGTGCTACCTCTATCGTCGCACGAGTCCGAACGGACACCAAACATTGACGGTAGGATCTTGGGGGTCGGTCACAACTACTATCTTGATACCAGAACAGTGGAACTCCAATATATATGTTTGGTATGGGCTGGCTGCCTACACGGTGTATATTTGCTTGCCGTGGCGGAAGCAGATGTTGAGGTCGAGGTTGGCGGTATAATCTGGTCGAGGTTGTGGTCTAAGTAAAGGTGTATTTGGCCGCGACGCATAGACGCACCTAGCGTGGCGATTGGGCCTTCTACACAGGGCGTGAACGACGCTTGACACCGGCCGCCTTTATCGGATCTACTACCGAGAAGTTGTAAACTTAGTGTGAGTTGTCTTGATAAGTGAGGCTGTCGTCGACGAAGCTTTCTCAGCGTCCATGGAGGTTAATGTTTTTGAATCATGCTCCAAATCGCTTGGGACGTTTTATTAGTGGGCACAGACAGTAGGTCACGAGTACGCATGCCAACAGGGTCAGAGTAATGCCGAAATTAGGCTCTACTCGACCGGAGGTGATAAAGCATTCAAGCATTGGCCATGACGCGTGTGAACACGAAGGGCTGTAGGCGGCGAAGCATTCGGGTATTGCAGAAACGATAAAAGAAACAAGACCCGTTGCTAGCGCTTCAGTAGCCAAGCCAGGCGAGGAACAATGGCGTTAAGGGATTTTGCGTGTGATACACGCCCAGTTATAGTGTTATGCGTGTCAACAAGGTACACCGCAGTTGTAGAAAGAGCACCTGATAGTGTGTAGGTATGCAGAGTACGTAATTTGCAGGCCTGGCCGTTGTTTCGTGTGTTAAATTTCTCCGCGTACATCGGTTCCCCATGTCCGCCATACCTGGACCAGTCAACAAGACTGCTTATCTTTGCCTACTGCGGGACTACGTAGCGGCGTCAACATCGCGGTGCGCTTCAATTTGTTCTGGCCTATGCCTGTATTTACCTTCTGGCAGCTGACTTGATGAAAAGTGGCGAGCATCAGCTTACCACTAGACGTGAACACCGTTTGGAAAACAGCCAGATCACCACCATCTGTTGGAAACCCATCAAGCGTCTGGGAGTGGCAGGCATCGATTTTGACAAACGGAACTTTTCGTCCCGGTTATACCGGGTAACCAATAACCGGTGTAACTCGCGGTTAAACCGGCAAACAGCCAGATACGCCATAACCATAAACACTTATAAGCTGGCACTACTGCTGTACCATTCTGAACAGAACATTGTGCTTTAAATGTGACAGTAACGGCTACGGCAAGCGTATCACCGCATTACAACACAAGATATCAAAGAACTGGAATTGTTAATTTTAGAAGCGTGCCAACTTCTACATGAGACATACGTCAGACCGTTAGTCTAGCGTCCACATACCCTGAGCAGCTAACGACAAAAGCACGTCTTGCGGTTTCGATGAAGTAGAGGCGTTTCACCGCAATTACCGTTTAAACCAGCTGTACCCAGCCGGTTGAATCAACCTATACCGCTTATTCGTCTCTGGGAACAACGCTGCCCAGCCGCGTGCCGGTTACGTGCCTCTTCTTTCCGGTGCCCACCTCTACTCACTACTCACTACTCATTTATCTTGTTTTTGTTAAGCTTTCAATCGATGTAAAAGTGGCACTTGTGGCATCTGAAGAAAAATATCTAGCCGTTTGGTGTCAGACAAAGCAGTGGCGGTCGATACGGCATTCATTAGTAATGTTCCGCAGCAGCCCGTACTCTGTGGAAGAAAAATAGAAAACCGTATTATAACGCCAACTATATGCGGTGGGGTGCTGTTCTTGAGCAAAAATGTCAGGAGACGGGATTTTTACCCCTTGACCGACGGCGTGAAGGGCAATGGCCTTGACGGATGTGCCTTGACGGGAAAATCCGGGGACAGCGATTCAAAATCCCCGTTTTACGGAAAACCCTTGACCAAAATTGAAAATCTGTACTTTTACTTGTACTGACTCCTGACTCCTCACTGTCTGATGTTTCCTTGGTCGAAGCTGTCGCTGTGCTGTCCTGATGCTCTGGTGCCGGCACGCAGCAAACAGCACATGACGTGAGAGCATTGATAGGGGTTTCCACAGAGAAAATGAGACGTTTGTGCTGGTGTTGATAGGGGACAATCCGTCTAGACGGATGGAAATGCCTAGACGGACGCCCTTGACTGACTGACTGCTTGATGGTTGTTCATCTCCTGTCACATTTGTTCTTTAGTGCACCGCTCGAATAGTCTGCCTTGACGGCCGTTCAAGAAGGCCACCAATTTCAAACACAAGAAGCAAGAACGTACATATAATATAACGCTGTGTGCAGGAAAGAGCGACTAAGATTACCGATTGATGGCGTCATAAATACGGCGTACAAGGGCTCCGCATGGGTGCCGGCATTCGTCGGCAACCATGCTTCGGATAGGGCAATTTACCTGGCACATCAGTTATTTCGTACCATCCTTAATATTTACGACAATGTGATGGCGCTCGGTCGTGTTTCGATATCTGACGTGCAGAATAAAGGCAATGCCAAGTGTTGCAGGGAGAAGGGAATGCTGCGTGTTGAAATATTCAGTTCGCAGCCTCATTTCTCAGTCTCAGAAATGTGATCAGTCGCTTTCGGTGTTCCGTGGATAGTGTCTCAGTTTTCAGGATAGTTTGTGAGATTTACGACAACAACGTGATGGCGATCGCTCGTGTTTTGATATTTGACACATACGTACAGAGTCAAGGCAATGCCAAGTGTCGCAGGAAGAAGGAAACGCTAACTGTGTTGATACTCAGTTCGCAACTTCATTTCTCAGTTTCTGTCAGAAATGCACCAGTCGCGGTCCCAGTGTCGGGCTCAGTTTTGGTCGTGCGGCGAAAACACTTCGTGCCGAGCAAGCGGTTGCGGGTGGATATATTCGAGATATTTCAAAGCTGGCGGCAACGGGGAGGGGGTCTCAATCCTTCTCTGACTCTGGTGTCGGAGCAGACTACTCGTATCTACAGCACTATACACTACGAGCACAGTAGTACTGCTGTACAGCAGTACGTACTACTGCAGCAGCAGCAGTGCTACAGACCAGCTGCTCGCTACGTCGTACGTACAAAACAGCAGTACTTTGTACCTGGTACTACGCTGTTCAACGTACAAACTCACATTTCTACCCTGAAAAGAAGGGAGCTACAGCAGCAGTACCAAGGCAGTATGAACCCACCCGATAAAAAATCGGCTAAACTTTTTGTTGTCGTATCATTGTACTACTACTGTTCTACGGTAGTACTGACTGTACAAAGACTGCCGTGCTTGCTGCTGAGTATCGTACTCGTATCCCGACGAAGCAAGGCCGAAGGGGTGGAAGGGACTACATAAAGCTCGATCAGGGAGGTAGTTGGGAGTAGGTAGTCGCATTTGCGAGACCGAGCTATCGAAGCTCGCGACCGAAAAAAAAGCCCAAGATCCTGGAACAAATACAGGTAAAAAGTACGTACGTAGAACCTCGCTATGAGTACGAGTATCTCCAAGAAACAACCACAAAAAGATCTTGCTGCCTCGAAGAAACAACCTCGACGCCCCGCAAATAGTCTTCCTGCCTCGAAGAAAAAGTGTCGATGTTCCGCCGTCTCGAAAGAGCCTACGGATTGAAGGCCGCCGCGCTCGGCGGCGACGCGCGACCTCGAGAGAGCGCGAGCGGGAACAGGCCCGTCGGGGGCCGGAGAAGGCGACCCGCGAGAGAACGGACGAGAAAGCGCGGGCGAGGCGCCGAGAGCTGACGCGTTTCCATTTCGGTCTGAAGCCCAGGCGATAGCAGAGACTTCGGTGATTTCCAAAATCACGAGAGGCAACGCCGTTCATTGTATACATATCTATACCGTATACGACGTTGTGTATATAATATGCTGGTACGACCTATTGGCTGGGCACGCGTTGATAGTGTTCTGCAGTATATACTGTACGTGGGTGTGAAAAACACCTGGTATTTAAACAGCAGTAGAAACGTAAAAACTGCCTGCAAACATCAAGATCTGGTGTATGTCCCATACACACGAGAAAGGGCGACACCCCACTCGAAGAACAGCGAGTAAAACAACCTTCGAGCTATGTAGACGGCATCCAACCATGGCGATTTAATCACTAACTCACTATCAATCGAGTACCTCACGTACCGCTGCTGGTATCAGGCCGTACTACAACATGTTTATATATTTATAATCGTACACTGAAAATACGGATACGAAAGGTGTTTAAGGTTCGTCAAGGCGTACAATTTGGTTACGTGATGGGTGTTGTTTTGCATATATGAACACAAACGATGAATAAACACACAGCTTCTTTGCTGAGGAGCTAAACACCCCCAGGGGCCGACCACAGACACCACACCCCGAAGGCCATGGGGACAACAGCAACATCCGCGTGTACGTGAGGTGTTTTGTGTGCGATACAGTACAGGACACCTAATAAGAAACAGGAAAGCCGGTCTAGGCTGAGTTTCTTATTTGAGAGAACGTGCTTTCTACACTAATTTCAAGATACACGTATTGACTCTCAAATTTCTTATTTTCGTCTAAATCTCAGCCTGGATTTCTTAATAGGCTGTTTCTTATTAGGTGTATTGTGTGCGATAGTGGTGCTGGTGGTATTGGCGCTGTTGCTGCTCTCCTGTGTAGTTGTGTACAAAAAGAGAGACGCCTCGCATCGGCCTTCTTGCCGGCACTACTTCTGTTGCTGCTGTTGCTGCTCTAAATTACATCAATTCTCACGTGGAACATCCAATTCACTCTATATACCGGATCAGGTCTGATTTGGTCAAAAATACCGCCGGAACTTCTGTGTGTGGTTCGTCTGTATGTGGTGACTCCGTCTGTGCGGTGGCGATTTGATTGCTTCTTTTTACTTGTGACGACTGGCGTGACTTGATGCGGGCAGCGGGTGTAAATCCACCCGCGCAGGCGAACTTCTCAGACGTGCCCCCATAAAATGATGTTGTTTCTAATGAGGTACGGTTTTGTCACGAAGCTGTAAGGCATTCACTCTCCTCAGTGAGTATTTTTTTGGCTTCGGCTAACGGCGGCCACCAACCCGACCCGGAACTCTAACCCTAGCCCGAATCCTAACAAGAGGCATGCCTGGTTAGTGTGCCACCTGGTCGTTGTGCTCGAAAAGGCTCTGTTTTTAGTGCAGGCATCTCTGAGAAAGTTCGCCTGCACGGGCAGATCTACGCGAACACGATGCGGGCCTATGCAGCGTGCGGTTCGAAAACCTAACAAAACGCGTATGTACGTGTTTAGCTATTACGCGCGAAGCCTGATCAGTGCATGCTCCAGTGGATGGTGACTACTGTTGTACTTCGGAAACGGGCCGTTGGACAGGAAACAACATCCAGAGGAGGAACAAGTGGTCAGTGTAACGCAAGTGTTGCTGTGCCTTGGGGCTGTTTTTTCGTGGCGTATTCATCGTATACTCAAGTATACCGTTAACTGCTGGGAAATAAACCAGTCGACGAGTATCACCTTACGGCTTTGTTCGAGATGGACGCGTCTGTATGTTCCGTATCAGGTGACCCAACTACGCTGGCGAGCACATTGGAACTATTAATAGGGATATACCACCTTGCACCACGACCCTACACTGATCACGGCCTTTGGTACTACTGCACTACGGTACCGTCTAGGAGAGGCAGAAGAGCAACGGGTACAGCAGCATTCGTATACGAGTATGGAACAGGCGAGTTCACAATGGCGCATTTGAAGCCTACGACGAACGCCTACAGCGGTAGTTGGCGTAGTCCCTGCCCCATTCTCTCAATTCGGCGAGTCTCTGTGACCAACGAACCACAGGAACACACCTCACAGGAAGGAACGTACTCGTACCTGGTACTCGCTGGGCAGCAAAATAAAAGTGCACATGGACTGGCAGCTGGTTCAGGTAACGGGGAGTAGGCAATGGACTCGATGTACTGTAGGATACGAGTACAGGGACTCGTACGTTCGGGCCACGACGCCACCACCCAACATACAGATTGAGCACGAGTTGAAAATGCTGCCAGACGGGAGGGAGAACTTTTTACTTTCCACACCTGTTGACACGGCTTCTACGCCATCACCAACTACATGTACGTCGTACCAGGTAGTTGAAGAGCAAAGCTGTAAGCACAAGGTCTGGCACCACTATGTACCTGGTATAGGGCAGGTGTCCGTGACGTCTTTCCAGTGTTTTTCACCGCATCATCACGCCCGGAGACCCAGCCGTGTGCACATTTCGCCCCACGCAACGTGCCCTTCTACTGTCTAGGCGGCCGCCATGTACCAGGTACTCGTACGTATCAGGTTCTGTGTCGAAACAGCAGTACATCAGTTCTACGAAGGTGCTTACCTTGCTTGCTATTTGTTCCGGTACAAGCTGCTGATTCAATCGCCGGGCCATCGCCAATACATGAATCGTTCGACGAAGAACCCCCCAACGTTGCGAGGCAACGTTCTCCTGTCGCAGGTTCCATGTAGATATTAATGTATACGCTTGATCTTCGTCTCTCCCTCTGTCTCGTGGGCGTTTGGTGGCCAGCGGCCAGCGGTTTATTTGAAGGGGTTTCCAGTCTATCTCACGTGCATTGTCCCAACTTCTTAGGAGCGGGGAGTTATCATTAACAGCCCCTAGGATGATATCGACATTGGCTCAGGGCTGCTGGGGCTGCCACCATTCGCAACCGACACACAAGTTTACCGCCGACGGACTTCCACGGATTCAAGAAGAAGCGTAATCCGAGCCAGACTGCAGAGGTATGCATGAGAAGAGTCGCACACGGCAGCTGATCCCTCTCGGTTTTGGCCCGACGTATTGTTTCTCCGCAGTACGAGTAAAACTTGTGCAGACCTATCGGGAGAACTCTCACAGCTGCCGTGTATTTTCTTGTTTGTCGTGTATAAAATATCTCCACCGGGCTGGTATGCTGTACGAGTACACCTCCTGGCACTCGATATACGGCAGTACTACTGCTGTAGTTCACTGATCTTGTCGCGGGCACTGGGTATCAGGTTCGTACACACACATGTGTGAGTATGCACCCGCGCTTGCGGTTTGGCGTCCACCTCGGCGTTTATGTCCCCCAGCCATGCCGATTCACATGTTCTTGTGTAAAAGCAGTTGCGGTGGTGCTGCTCTTGGTGCACATAGTAGTGGACCCTCTCGTAGATCAGATCTTCTATCCTGCTGTATTCTGTAACTGATAACTTATAAGCCTGATGCCTGACGTGCACGTATTCCTGTACAGCAGTACGGACACAATACCTGAGCACGAGAGATGTCTTTATCTGTAAACACACAAGGTTTTGCGGCTGGCGACGCCCGCTCAATACCCATGCTTCGGGTAGGAAAATATGAGGCGCCTTTACCGGTCTTATTATTTTATCCCACAGACCGTACCAGATAAAGTACCAAATATATTTTGATTTCTTGCTGGTTTTACGTGTTTTTGGGTGTTTTTTTAAATCAAAAACACGAGAAAACGTCGACGCAACCCAACCCTAATCCTAACCATAACCCCAACACTACTACAGTTAGTGCAGGCTAAGGCTCGACCCGTGCGCGCCGTCACCGCGCGGTTTGGACAATCTGAATAAAAATGTGCGGATCACCAGAAAAACCGTCATATATTTTGTACGTTATTTGGTACGATTTGTCGGACAAGAGGACTGGCAAAGGCTAGTAGAAAATAAACGCAATGTATTCGTAGTACCATCTTTTACAGGGATCGTACTCATGTGAAAAATACCTACTCATAAACCTTCCAGGGGAAAAAAAAATGTGATCGTTTTTTTTTTCCAGTGTAAAAAAAAAAAAAACGCCAGCGACCAAGAACAGTAGTTTTAGTTGTAAAAGAAGCCGGGAGCCCCGGCTTTTAGGCAACACGCAGCTGGCCACCACAACACCTACACTGGGGGCGTTTGTCGCAATGCCCGTCTCGACTGATCTCTCGTGGTATAGCACGGGTGGTTGGATCTGACAACGAAGCTTGGGTCTCCGAGCTGCTGCAAATCTGCAAATCGCCCGTCCCAGCTACTCTCTCAAACAAAACTTATAGGGCTTGACCCAGCATCTCCGCCCAGCAAAATCAGGGTTGCTAGGCACCCCACGACCAAGGGGGTTATCGTAACGTTGGTCGTTTTCAATTCCGATGCTTGCATCTCTGGCGGTTTCCATCGCCCCGTACTCGTTCGGTGCTCTTACTGCTGTAAAAAAATCACAATTAACGAGTACTCGTACAAAAATGTCGCCACTATCGTTTCGTGGATCAGGGTGAGAAACTTACGCAGATTCTGCTGCTTGTAGGCGAAACTTGTGCTCGACCTAGGGAAGAGGGGTGCACGTGGTATTTGGCGTGGCTGCTGTACTCTACTAGAGGGCTCGTGGAGAGCAATCGGCGAGGCAAATGGCCTTGCCCTTCAGGGGTGATGCTGTCGTCCATCGATATTCACCAAGAGAGAGATGTACCCCCAAAACCTCAACAGAGTAGATCAAATATCGACTATGAACAGCAGCCCGTTCTCCCTCGACGAGGCACCCCATGACCAGCTTCAGCCTCTCCGGTGCTCCGTCTGACGTCGGGAGACGGCCTTAAACCGTCGCAGCGAAAAAGAAGCCTCCAGCAGCGAGGTGTCAGCCGCTGACCGGCGAGAATCCTGTAGATGAAAACCGACGCGCCGCTATTCCACGCACTTCTGGTACGAACAAGTACAGTGAGATTGGCACTACAAGCGACGCAAGCATCGAAATTGAAAACGGCCAACGTTACAATGACCCCGTGGGTCGTGGGGTGCCTAGCAACCCTGGTTTCGCTAAGCGGAGATGCTGGCCTAAGCCCTATTCATTTTCCTGGTGCACGCATCTGGGCAACCGACTGGCTGTGTTTTCGCAGTTCGGAGAGACACGCTTTGCCGGCAGATCGGAGGACAGCAGTGTGCCGGCCACAGCGGCTCAAATGCAGCCGATATTGGATAGAGGGGAGCTCCATTTGCTGGTGTTACCGAGCAGACCTTCGCTTTTTGTCGTATCGATCGGTGGCGCAAAATGCCTTTGGTGTATATACGTATACATATATTCATTCTGTTTTTTTGTGATTGTAAAAAGAAAAGGATCAGGAATTTTCCAGGAAGAATACGTGTCTTTCTCAGATGATGACCCCCGTAGTATGTCCGATAACGGTATGGCGCTCGCTCGTGTTTCTTCATCTGACAGATACTATGATACGTATATAATCAAGGCAATGCCAAGCAATTGATGCCAAGTGTTGCCGGAAGAAGAAAGCATTGCCAAGCGCAGCAAAGCAGCGATACGACAGCCGCAGCTGCAGAGGTACACGACACCAGCGAATTTGGCATTCATAGGCTTATTATACCCCGGAAAGCCTGTGTTTTGTGTCCCACCTGCCTTTTTCAACTTGCGTCGCCCCCGGAATTTTCAACCCAACCATATCCCGAAGGGGAACCTTGGACTAATACACCAGGTACATTAAAAGCGTTCCTAGAAGATACCATGACACAACAGATGGAATTTGATCGAATGGACCATGGCGTACAGCGCACACAAAACGTACGTGTATATTGGTCATACATATATTAGTGGCAGTACAACCACACACACTTAACAGCAAATACATAAACAGTAAAAAGAACAACCGTCGCCGCCAAACTCGGTGATGGAGCAGTAGTTCGGTAGTTAAAGCGGGAAGCAGCGTGGACATATGATTCCCGGATCATGTCATGGAACACCCGACGCCATACACATTGTGTTGGAAGATATTACGTACATATGCTAACTTGGACTACGACAAACAACATGCTCGTATGATACTCGTGTGTGTGTGTGTGTTTTTTTTTCTCTCTCAACGCACCCTGGATTGCCGTGCCTGTCACAGTTACTTTCTTCTTTTTTTTTACATGTTTTTGTTTGGTTGTTTGGTTGTTGATTTGCTTTGTTATATTTATTTATTTTTCTTTATGTTTTCCTTTTCGCTTTTTCTCTTCGTTTTTACTCTTTTTTTCTTTCTCACGCACCTGGTTTGCTAGCAGGGTAGATCTTGCCTGTCGTATAAATATATGGTATTGCATTATCTGCTCTGCTTACTGCACTGCAGCGTAGTATCTCTGCTGTGTCGTAGTTTTGTGACCACATAAAAACATAATAACTGGTACCTCTCTGCGATGAAGAATCGGCACGGACACTGGGTGGGCTGGATGTCGACGGATAGAAAGGAAAGTTTCATGTGAAGAACACACACAGGCTCTTGATAAGTACGATGACGTGGCATTGCGTCATCTACTCTGCTTACTGCGTTACCATGCTGTATCTATCTATCGTAGGTTTGTGATCACATACCTTGAAATACGAACGGCCACTTGTAAAGGGGCGTAACTTCGTCAAAATGGAATACGTGTTTGCCCATCTAGGATACGCCTTATTACTTACAACTACACAGTAGTAGTATACGAAGTACATCAGTACAACATAACAAAACAACCACAACACGTATGGTATCAACAACAGTCTTACATGCGTGTAAGAGGCCGCAAAGGCGTGTGCATGATCTATTGGACGCGAGGCAAGGAGAGGAGAAAAGGGTCAATCGCTCCTTCTCGGGATCGGCATGCACCGTGTGTGCGTTCTGCATATTAAACCGTTATTTCTAGCCATCGTCATCCAGCACACCCAGTCTCCGTGCCGATTCTTCATTCTAGAGAGATGAAAGCTCTGTGGTCACAAAACCACGACACAAGTAATACTACGTTGTGCTGCAGTAAACAGGGCAGACAGTGCAATGCCATGTAGGACAGGCACGACCTACACATGCCAGCATTTCATATGAAAGAGAGGAAAAAAGGAAAGAAGAGAAAAATCACTTAGAAACGATAATAAAATAGAAACTAGAAAAAAAACGATAAGAACGTGTCGTGCCCCTCGCGGAGGAGATGTGAGACTACATTATGAAAACGACGTAAACAAAGGAAGAGTAGCAACGCAAGCAAAGGATAGGTAACCGAAGCACAACAAAATCGCCGCCCGGGCAGCCGCAACAGTGTTGGCACCGGCAGCACAGACAGGTTCTACCTATGATACTAGTCGGTCTTCTACGTTGCTAAACAGTCTGCGGTCCCCTTCCTGTTTTCGCCAACCGTTTTCCTACCACCCCACCCTTCGGGTTCCACCCATTTAACCGATATGTGTCGCTTCCTACTCTATTTCACCTCATAATGTTCGTGCCAAACATGAGAAGCGAAGAACGGGAGGAAGAAAGAACCAAAACATGTACTGGCATACATAAAAACATGAATACGTAACGAAACACATGAAGGAAACCTAAGAAAATACGAAAGAACATGAATAAACGGCAAGAAGAGACCACAACAAAATTGGATACAGTATTGCGAGGGGTCGTAGTATCGTTGTTGTGCACCCCTGGAGGAGTTCCAACATGCAATACACCATACAAAGCAAATCATAGCAACACAGAAAGAGCCACCAAGGAGAAACACCGAGAAGACAAGGCTCGCCACCCACCAAGCCAGGAAGTACTTTATTCATATCGAAGGGATAAGAACGAGAGTGAAGGGCGAAAGGGAAAGGAGAATCGAAACACAACAGCGCCGTATTCGAAGCGTTGACAGAGGTGTACTGTACGGTTAACCTAGGCGAGTTATGCCTTATAGTCAGCCTAGTGCCTTGCTACCCTGTCGGCTGTCTCTTTCCTGCTTTCGTCAACCGCGGTTTCCTTACAACTGTTGCCCACCCCCTTCCCTTTCTCTTGTGCACCACCCACAACGGATGTGTGGCGCCGTCTACTCAAAACCGCCTCGTTCTTGTGCCACCTGACCATGAACCGTTCGGCGGTTTCGAGTGATGTGTGTTGCATCCAAGGGCAATCGCGGCTTCGAAGTTGACTGGTCAGGCCAGTGGCAGAATATTTCACGTCATTCACAGCGTTCGCTTTCGTCCGCTTTCGTCCGCGAAGCGGTTACTATCTTGACGCGAAACGATCAATTAGACCCGCGACCGTCCATGTTGTTTGGTAGCACGAACACGTAGTCGAACAGCGTCGGCAAGTATTATCAAAAATTGTCCTCGCCTGCATGACCGAACATCTTATGGCTAGCGTGTCAAACGGGCACCCCCAAAGCCCAGTTTCTAGCACCCGGCAACGAAAAAGAACTACACTACTGTACGTCGAAACATAAGCATCTCCGGCCCCTTTTGCCCATTAGACGGGACATATATATACCCTATTTCACACGTGACGAAGACCGCTAGGAAATGCACCGTTTCTAACTTGTTCTCGATTTTCCATCTACATCGTATACTGTTTCCTTGCTGGCCACACTGATGAAGTGTTTATACCGATGATGCTGGTTACCTCGTATGCCAGGGGTAGACACTTCTCTGGTTGAGTAGTATTCGTCTCGGAAGAATACTTCTGTTTTTCTTTTGTTGGCCGTGGAACTGTTCATCGGGTGGCCTTTAACATGTTTTCGTCCAGTCAGTGCTGACACGTGCTACGATAGAGGTATACCTTTTTTTGGCTGATATCGTTTCTGAATGATGCCACTCCTTAACCGGAGATCGGCGGGCTTCCATTCTTGAGTTGCTATACCTTTTTCTTTTTTTTTGTCCATCCCATTCATTATCTTCGCCATTCTGTTTCTCTCTCCCTCTTGAGTCGTAACTCAGATCCGGGGTCACTAAGTAAGCTCTTCTCCCCCCCTCCCCACTACGGTACTTGCCTTGAATTTTTATCGCGAGAAGATTTCAGCACTTTCTTCCCTCGTCGACTTGCGTCGGATTCCGCCTACCCACACCACGAAGGCGCTCTCAGCAATTGGTTCCTTTTTATTTTTTCAAATGAAGTAAAAATCTCACCACGGTGGGATTCGAACTTGGGTACCAATGCCAGCAGTCTTTGAAGTTGACCACTAGTCTACTGGGGCGACCAGCTGTTAATAGTATACTTAGGACGTATAACTGGTCACCGGGTAGCACTTTTATGTCCGTCCAAAAACAGTTTTGGACTTGTTATTAGTATAGAGCTACTCTGGTAAGGAGCCCCAGAAAGAACACGGTGAACCTCTACCGTAGCAAGCGTCCGATTTCTTGTTTAGGCAGCAGGCGTCTACTAAGGTCGGCATTCTGAGTCTATTGGTGTGCACCATTACCCTAGCGCGATTCTGTTACATTTTGTCCGGCCGCCTTCATGGCGCCAGGTACAGTGATGACCGTAAACTGAACATTAAACGTACGTTGCCCTCCCATACACTATGAACTTTAGCCGTTATTCGTGGAACTGCGGTTGCCCCCGACAGCATCGATTTTGCCGCTGCATGTTCACCGCGGCTGCAGTCGCACGGATCGGTATGATATCCCAATTTTACAATATTCGGCTGTCAGGTTTCTTTCCACAACGTTTTGTGTGAACAGCGGCCACGTCTGGCCAAAGGGTAGAGTGTGAGAAACAGAAATTCAAGCTGACAAAGGTTTGCTTTTTCGCCACCGTATTCCCCGTCGTCAATGCCGGATTAATCCATGACAGGTGTTTGGGGGCTTCCCAAGAGAGTCCCAGTTGTGTTGGCTCTCCCTGCTGGGCTTCTTGGGGAATTTCCTCTTGTCACTCACCTTGGAGAATGAGACGTTGCGTGTACCAGCTGTGTCAAACACGCTCGAGCTACAATGTGGTAGGAAGCAAGGTTCGGATGTACTGCAAGAAACACGCGGAGGACGGCATGGTGATCGTCGGCATGAGGCAGTGCTTACATGGATCCTGCCCGATTCGTCCGTGCTTCGCCGTCGAAGGAAGCAAGTCGACGGTTTACTGCAAGAAACATGCTCAAGACGGCATGGTGAATGTCCGCGACAAGCGGTGCTCGCATGCCTCTTGCCAAAAACGACCGAACTTTAATGTCAAGGGCAGTAAGAGTCCGGTGTACTGCAAGGAACATGCCGAGGGCGACATGGTTAATGTGCGTAGCAAGCGCTGCGCGCAGGTACCTTGCCAGAAGCAACCGGCCTTTAATGTAGGAGGCATTAAGACGCCGGTGTTCTGCATGGCTCATGCGAAGGACGGGATGGTGAACGTCTCCTCCCAACGTTGCTCACACGACTCTTGCATGACGCGCCCGTCGTATAATTTTGCTGGCAGCAAGCCGTCGGTGTACTGCAAGCGCCATGCAGAGGAAGGAATGATCGACGTTCGAACCTTGCGTTGCGCACATAACCCCTGCGAGCGCTTGCCGAACTTCAATGCTGAGGGCAGCAAAAGGGGCGTGTACTGCAAGCAACATGCCAAGGACGGAATGGCGCATGTCCGCTGCAAGCCATGCTTGCATGATTCCTGCACGCGACGCCCGTTTTACAACTTCGAAGGCGGCAAGACACGAGTATACTGCAGGCAACACGCGAAGGCCGGAATGGTGAACCTCTCCTGGAAATTTTGCTCGCATGGCTCCTGCACGAAGCGCCCGTCTTTTAATGTTGCCACCATACACACACCGGTGTTCTGCAAGAAACATGCGGAAGGCGGCATGGTTAAGGTGCGGATCAGGCGTTCTTCAGACGACAGTCGTACAGACGAGCCAGAGAACGTTGATGCACGTAATGCTGCGGCTACTCCTGCTTGCACCGGGGACCAGGACAGTTTTGTCAAAGTATCGTTGACCAACTCCGGATCATCGTCTGAACGGGTTCGTAGTTTGAAACGGTCGAGGTTGGACTTTGGCGGTTGGCAGCCTCTGCACTGCCGCGATAACAGACCCTTAAAGGGAAGGGTAGTTCCTTCTGTGGGGGTAGACCTTAGAACGGACTCTTTTCGCGGTCCATCGTCCCGTGCCTCACGGAAAACCGCTTTCCACGACACCGTCAAAACCACCGTTAGGGAGACCAGTCAGGGTACGCAGGCGATGCTGGCCGCCTTACCGGACGAGCTTCAATTTGGGCAACCTATCAAGACCGAGGTCAAGTTGGCCGACTTCCCCTAGGTCCGGTCGTGTCCGGTGCATCTGCGTGAATCATTTGACACATGCAAGCGTGTACATGGATGTGTGGTGAGCAGTTATTGTAACGGGGGCGTATCACCGTGCCCATGGTTAGTGTAGGCGGGGGTCTTCGAAGTTTGAAACGTCTCAGACAAAGCCGAATAAAACAACGACGCAGTAGGGCATTGTAAAATAGTTTTGTATGTCCATGTCCCTGGCGTTCAATCAAAGCCTGTGCGCACGCACATTTTTGGAGGTGTTGAGGCAAACGACCTGAAACGGCCCTGAAGTTGATCGGGTGCTTACAGTGAGAAGGTTGACCCGATGACTCGCTGCGCTGACCATCGGAAACAGACGCAAAGTGGGGCGGTTGCAATTGTTTTGTATCGGGGGGGCTAAAACAAGATCGATTCGTCTCTCTTCACGTCCGCTGTCATTGCTATTTTCGAATTTCAGTTTGTTATTTTTACAATTTCGCTTGCCGTAGAGCAGGTGGTCCAAAATTTAACCTGTAATAGGCTCAATATATCTGGCCAAATAGTTAGGGTCGTGCTGTCACGCAAGTAAATTTTATTTCGCTGTAGTTTAAAAACTTTCTGTTCAAATACCGTGCCTCGACAATCTCCATCGAGCACTTTGCTATTTTTATGTCTACCGCGTCCCCTTTCGTCCAGTTCCAGCGAGCGTGGCTCGTATATCTGCTGGCCGGGTATGAGGCCAGTGGTTGAATGCCTCTGCGTTTGGCCTTTTTGGAGGTTTGGAGTTGATGTTACGTAATATTGCACTAACATTCGCTTAAGCCCCTGTCGTTGTCGCTGACATAATGTATGATAGTGTACACGTGCTACGATAAAGGTAGAGGTACACCTTTTTTTCGGCTGAAATGTTTTCTGAATGACGGGGCCCCTTACCTTATAACCCTAAATCCTCGGAATTCTATCATTGTGATGCAATAGTTTTCGGTAGATATACTTCGGGCCTTGGCATTGTTAATCGCGTACGAGCACTTATTGGTTTCGGTCCAAGCTCAGTTTTTGCGTGAGGAATACGCAGAGCTCCTGAAGTGACTGCCCTTAGAGACAAATGGTGCACCTCTACCGTAGCGTGGGTCAGTGGCATCAACTAGAACGGAACTATTTTGGATGCGGGTTTCTGTCGGATTTTTTTATGTGCTGTGTTCGCGCCGGCGGGAACTGCCGTCTTTATTCGTGTCTTTGTTTTTCGGCTGCGACGAGGACGCCTAAGATATTTGTAACCGAACAATTGTGCTCACCGCGAGGAAGTGTTCCTTCGGCGATGGCGAACACTGCTCATTATTTGATTCTTCCGCGGTTTAATGTACAACTTATCTTCAGTCGAGGGGTACCGAAGGTTTATCCTCGCACATTTGAACGGCATATCTTTGGATTCTACAGCGAACGGGGAGGAGGAAGCTGTCAACGAAAAGGGTCCAGGGCACCCTCGTCCTGTATAGAACGTTGGCGCTTGATATTTAGAGGTATTATTGATCACGTTTGTAGCGCGAACACAAATATAGGGGAATTCGCCATAAGCAGTGACGCTATATTTCGTATCTACACATGGACGGTATAAATTAGAGATTGCTCCTTCCTTCGAGTTTACGAGATTGCCCCACCTCCGTCTCAAACACAAAAATGTAGATGGCACGTTTTACCGCGTTCCATGTTACAGTACGCGAAATATGTTAATAATCTCCTATTTTTGGCCAAACTGGAATTATCATGTAATACTGGATGTTTTCCACACTACTTTCAGTACAAAGACGTCGCATTTTTTTCCCCCCCCCAAACTATCAGTCTCAAACTCTCATTTGTCAGATTAATAACATCTGTTGCGTACTTGTATATGTGATTCCTAGTGGGTACGATGTATATATGAATAACATAACCTGGATTGAATCGGTCTCTGTGGGGTTCGGATTCCCATATACCTGTCTCTCCGTGGCCGCGGACGTGGCTCGGCTGGGCTATCCTGCCTTCTCCTGCGAGATGGTAAAAATAAAAAGGTCCCGGAATGGACGAAACAAAACGTTATCAGCAAACGAGTAATTTTGTCTTTTTAACCACCTTTTCAAACGACATTCTTGGAGTTCTCACGGTTTCGAATTGTTTGTGTTTCCCAGCACGGGAGGCGCCGAACGCCTTACGGCAGAATGCTCCCATCGTCGTAACTCGGATCCAGACGTACGTAGGAGACTGTCCACCCCCTTTCACACTATGGTTCGTGCCCTGCAGTTCCATCGCGAAAGTACTCTGGACCTTTCTTCCCTCGTCGACTCGCGTCAAGTCGCTTCGACTTCAGCTATTCGCCTTCGGTTTTTTATTGTTTTTGCTTTTGCGAAAAAAAATGAAAGACTAACCACGGTGAATGTCTGGCTCCCTCTTTTGCAAAATATATTATGTTTTACACGTCCCCGTCGGCAAATCTAACCCAACCCGTCCCCATCCCAAATGTATGACGCGATATTCCGGATGGTACACGCGCGCGCTGTGTTTGCTCCGGCAAATTGGCGTATTGCTCAGTGTTCGATTGCAAGGCAGCTGATATGAAAAGTAAGAGAGTGGACAAAAATGATGTGTGTTGGTATTTTCTTTCTGCTTCTCTTTCTGCTGTGATAACTGTCAATAAGCATAGTGAACTCGGAGTTGGAAGTGTATTTCGACCATGTGTGCACCGTGTCGATATTTGTCATGCCCATATTTTTGCGGAGAACATTCACAGATGGTGCCGCGAGTAAGGGTTGAAGCAAACCACTTCCAGCTATGGCAACTGCAGTACTTAGAGGATATACAGTAGTTTGAGGTTCTGCACTACGAAAAAAACACTGCTTGTACTTCGTGTACTCGCAGCATTTGAGGTTCCTGTACTGCGAGTATTTGCATTATTTTGATCTTTACTTTTTGCGAATCCGACTCGCAGTACAGTATTTCGGGGTTTGTTACTAACACTATCGTGGGCCCTCCAAGTTTTTTGCGGTTCTGTACTGCGGGTACTACTGCAAGTACTGGTGGATTGTTTGTTCGTCGGTACTGCTCGCACTGGGGGTACTCGAAGTGCTCGCAGTACCAAAGAAAGTAATCACAATAATAGGTTTGGAGTACACACTGCGACCACCAGCGCACCGTGTCGATACGTTCTATGTCTTTTGTTGCGCAAAACACATGTATTCACCGATGCTCCAACTACGAGAGAAAGTTGGAGCAAGTTGCTTTCGGTGGGTGCATCTGGGGTGCATATTATGGCCATTTATATCGACGGACCTTTGCTCCGAAACTGTACCCATATAATCTATATTTGTTTATAAATAGGTGTATGCGCAGCGTTCCAGATGGTATGCCCTCCGCTCAAAATACACAAAAATGTGACAGAACGCCTCCATATCTTGGTATAAATCCCTATTCATACCCATCGAGCAACTCTGGACAATCTGGACCCCCCCCCCGCGATACCAGCTACTCTTAGAGTACTATAAAAGCAGTATGTTCACAGCAACTTCTGCGAGTATTCGAAGGTTTTCTTTATGGTGAACGCTGCCTGTACTCGACGCTTGCTACGGTAGAGGTAGCACTTTTTGGCTGAATCGTTTTCTGAACGATCGGGCTCCTTAACCCAAATTCGTCGGACTTTTATTCTTGTGACGAAATGTGTTTCCGAATATACTTCGGTCGTGAGATTTCTCATCCGGCAGCACTTTTATTTTCCTCCAAAATCTTTTTTTTTCGGTGAGGTATGACGCTCCTTAAGTGAGGAGCTCAGAAAAAACATGGTGTACCTCTATCGTAGCATGCGTCACTCCCAAGTATTTGTGGTGTATGTACCAGGTACCAGGTGCAATTTACGGTTTCTCCTTCAAAGCTATATCATTATGCTTGTCTCACCATATTCCTTTGGTGTATCTACCCCGCTCATATGTTTCCTCCTTAGCTTTACAGGTGAATGGGCGTACGGCGCCAAGGAAAATGGCAACAGCTGCTTTCTGCAGACTACATACGAGAGCATCGCGCCCGAAACTAATGATATATTTATTTGGTTGCAGATATATAAAGAGACGGGGTGATAAATACCACCATTTGCTGCGTTGTGGGTGGTTTCACCCACTAACTGGTTTCGCCCGCACTTGCGATTTTGTTTGGTGTCCAGCAAGGGGGTCGGACTTGGGGAGTCGCAGTCTGCGGCGTTATGGTGACAGTCACCCCCGGCGGTGATGTTAGGTGTGCACAGAAACACGCGGGGATGTAAGCGACGGTTTATAAGGGTATACCTTATTTTTGTAGCATTGCTTGTCCCAAGTTCCATCGTAATATATGTGTCAGGCCAGTACCGTCTCTCAAAATACAACGCCCTTCGAAAGCATTTGTTTATTTGAACATTTTGTTTCACTGAAAACATATGACCTGGTCGTATGTCAGTCATCAATTGATTACGTTTGCCGCATTGTTGAGAGAAACAGCCGCTCCCGCAAGTAACGGGCGAAGCGTGTAAACATGAAAAGGATTTATGAAGAGCAACGCGAGACAGACATCAAGTACTTCCCACAAGTAGCTAGAGGCCAATTTCATTGCCAGTCACCAAGTACCAGGTACCAGGTAACTTTAAGGCCCGGCCAGTTGTTCGCCTGATAGTAACTGGCAAGGTACTATCCCACCCGTGCAAGGTGTGGAAATTATAATACCTTGCAAAACTTCGCGCGTGTGGTGTGTGGAGAAATTCCAGCTTGCTTGAATGGCGATATGTGTGTACATATACATGCTGCCGACACTGTCGAGGTACTAAACCCTGACAGTCTGTTTTCCCTTACAAGGTGTAGAGATACCGCCCTGGCAAGGCGAAGAGTGTGTGATTACCCCGTACGTCATTGAGTTGAACCAAGCCCACTGACAGGGTGTCAGACCCCTAATATTGACAGAGTGTCTCCAAACAAAGGGCGGAAGACCGTGACAGTTCTGCCACGCTGTACCATATTGACCTATGTTTTTCGTTTTTGGTGGGGTGTCAGACGCGAAATGTCGGCAGGGCGGTGCTTGTGTAAAATTCCGACAATGCATGTATACCACCTTGGCAGGGTGTAAAACCCGTTCAGCATTGAGACAACCCATCCAGATTATGGCAGGATGTTACACGCTGTACAAGGTTCTTAGTTTATTCCGAACGCTGCCGAGGTTGTGTCAGACGCCATATGTTGGTGGGGTGTCTACTTCAAATAAGTACTGGCAGGGCACCCAAAGTGGCCACGTATTGTGTGCCAGACAATGTGTAGCATGGCTGTATCATACAGCGTTCAATGCCTATCTCATTAACAAACGTCTCCAGGAAGACAGCAGTTCCTATAGTTTGGTACACTGACGCATGAACCACATCATCAGTGCTCATCATGTTGCTGGATGTAAGCGAAGAAGGGGTGGTTTCTGGTGGTGTAAAACGGTGGTACTGACACGCATATATTTGTACTTTTTGAACCCCCGCGACCCGACGAGCTGACACAAGTAGGATCTTGTGTAATTACTGCATGTCATACAAATACCCCGTACTCCAAGCAACGGGCTTTCACCCACTTAGGACTGCAGTCCCGATGTGGGGACAAAGCACTTGGAATTAGAGTGAAATATTTATTTCTAGACTGCAGTTCTAAAAGGATCAAGTATTATATTTTTATGTCGTCACAACCATATACTATACGTAGGAGTGGCAGATATTGCGGAGGGCCATAGTAAATGGGACCAATACTGTTGGGGGAAATATGTAAATATATAGGTTTTTGTACATACCGTAGGTCCTACTTACTACGGCCCGACGTACTATTAGAGGGACACGATCGTAAGTAACCCCGAGTTGTTGAATACTACACACCTCGGATAACGTCGTGCTCTCGGAAAACATATAATATCTAAGATATGGGGCCTAACCCAGCGGCATGGTAGCGTGCTGACACATTGTTAGCAGTGCAAGAGCATTCGCCCAACGTGGTAACATGGTGCCAGATGCGTATCACCCCCCAGTTGTTGAATACTACGTACCTCGGATAACGTAATGCTCTCGGATAACACTTTTGTCTACGTTAAGGGGCCTAACAAAGCGGCATGCTAACTTCCTAACACAGTGTTACCGGCGGAGGAGCAACGGCGTGACGTGGTAACATAGTGTTACAGTAGTTGCATGCCGTAACGGGTTTCTTCCCGGTATCGCCGGCTCTGATACGGTAACGTAGCGGCACGCCGTGATCGGTACGTCTACTATATAGTCGTGGCCCTAAGTTAATAGTATGTTTCTCCAGACTCGTACATTATCATCTTAACATGCTCAATAGTCACAATCAACCCGTTCGCTATAACTTCCCAACATAATGTTATTATGATGTAGCAGGCTCTAGGCGCAATACCCTACTATTGTGATAGGGTTCAGGGTGCATTAATAGGAGTTTTTACGCATACCACCTTACTATAACGGTAATAATAGCGTTCACGGTGTTTTCGGTGACACTAACGACATGTGGTTCGAACCTTTTTCGAGCTACCCTTGTTCGTCCATAAGGTAGGACAACGTGGCACTTACAGTATGTATATTACCTTCCGACTTGGTCGAGATGTGACACTACGTTAGGGTGCAATGTTCTTGTTTTTGCTCAGGAGTGTGCATACCAACCATAATTATTCGCCTCGACGATCTGACTGTAGCAATACTTTAGCCGGTTGCCATACATGGCAACGGGTGGAGGTAACACTCGATCACTACGTTCCGCTTGAAACTGTCATTACTGTAACCTAATGTTGCTATCTTTCAGTTTTGGGGTCTTGGGTACATAACATGTGTTGCCAGCTTTAAGGTTGGACATGATATTGCTCTAACATAGTGTGGCTATGTTAGCTATGTCACGGTTTGGCCCTCTTTGGTACAAAACATGTGCTAACAGGGTTACACTTGCAAGAGGGGCTCCGGAGTCACGCAATGTGCCATTATATACTGGGTTTCAATATACCCTCTCGCACGGGGGGAAACCTACGACAACCCCCCGGGGATGGGAGGATAACAACCCCCCCCGCGAAGGGGAGGATAAGATGGCATTCCCGATAAAACCAAACTCCATTAATTAAAATGATAACAGGGGATGTTAAGGAGGGATTCCCGGAACAAAAACACGCCCTCGACATTCCAAGAAAGCCCGCCAGTACCTCATCCATCTTTTTCGAGTTGGAACTAAACACGCAAAAACTCGCACGTACGAGCCACAGAGTAACATATTATTGTCAGCAACATATTGTCTACTACCTGGTACATTATTTGCGTACGAGCTATTAATAACACGTTAACATACTAATGTTATTTTATACGTACCAGGTAGTGTTTTTTCGATCATGTATGATATTTTCATATTATAAATATATATTATTATATAGTATTTGCCTTCCGACAATGTGCAGGGCATTATTCATCCATAATGAAAAAGCTGATACAATTCGTCGAATACCACCAATATCATCCGACCAGTTTTCTTCGCCTGCGTATGCACAATATAATAAGCACTGCCCCTCTTTTCTTACCCAAATAAAAAAGATAGTATTGCGATGCGAATGGCATTTGTTTGAGCAATACCACGGCGGTATAGATGGCGGCTTACTCTATATGAGGTTCTCACATGGTCAAGATACCTCAACCGAAACATGTGAATCCGAATAAAATTGCTCGCGAAACCCGACCAAGGTTTTATACGCGCTTTAAGTAGTCCTGCAACAAATACGTACGTCGAATTATCGTACTGACCGGACGCGTGCTATGGTGGTAGTCTACCACCATAGCACGCGTCCGGTCAGTAGTGGTAGTAGAGGTGCCCCATGTTTTTGCCTTTTAAGGGTGGTCACTTATTACTTCCCGAGTTCTAAACTTCACCCGCAAACATTTTTCTTAGATGAAAACAAAAGTGGTCGTACCCGATCAAAAATCCTGTGTGGCCTTAAGTAGAAAACGAAAAATGGTGCGACACAAAAGTGAAATTCCGAAGATTTTGGGTTAAGGAGCCCCGTCATTCAGAAATAATTTCAGCCAAAAAAAGGTATACCTCTACCTACCGTGGCATGCGTCACTGACGGGTAGTTTCTCACTAGAGGAGATCCACCTGTCCCAGTGACGAAAAACTGCCTCTATGATAAGGAAAAAACTAACTGCGACATTTACCCCTACCTACGGGGGGATGGGTCATTTTGGCTATCGTCTTAACGTTGTGTTACTCGCACAATGAGAGCCACAGACTACAACAAGGTAGCTCTATATACTCCGTTGCCGGTATGATATCGATAGCGATCATGATAGCACTTCTGCTGTGTTACACAATCGCCCGCCAATATATCGTATCGTATACGAACGCCATGTATGTGACCACAATATCTAGAAATCAGGTAGCGCGCTGTTGTAGTACCGTGACGTTTAAAACCTAAACCGGCCGAGCCTTATAACATTGATGATGTGGAACGTTTAGTGAGCGTTATCCGAGGTGTGGACTACCGGCGATGATCAAGTGCATATTACGGGGGACCACAAAAAATAGGACCCACGGTGAATACAAAACCTATATATTTCTCTTTTTTTACCAACAATGTTTGGTCCTATTTACTATGATCCCCCGTGATAGTCGGCATGGAATGTTTGACGAATCCAGAAATAAATAACATTAGTATCAATACGTCAGCTGTGAGTTCTGAATACTTGTACGAGAAGAACACGACATATATATATGCGACCTCCCGTGAGTTCCACAGATAAGATGTCATATTGTATTCCCCTCAAAAACCGTAGTTCGCGAGATCGAAGTATCCCACTCAGCTTGCAAAGATAAGTTTCGATAAAATCCACGATCTCACAGCTATGTCTAATTTTTATTTTTAAATATGTATTTTTTTAATCGTCCCGCGCCGGCGGATGGGTAAAACTATAGCTCAAGCGGTCCACACTTACACGTTATCCGCAACCTCACTTGAGGTTACGAGCTACAGACATCGTCATAATATATACCTGTCATAATATATAAAGTTATTTTCTCTGCGAACAGCGGCGGCCATACCCTTTTCTTCCATAATATTATGATTCCATATTACGTCATACCAGGTACGTACGTACAAACAGAGATATTTAAGGTTTGGGGGCAAAACTCGGAAAAACGACATACATGCTGCTGCAAAATAATCTTCCGTCAACCGTTCGTTGCACTTTCAATAAAATGGTATTGGACTGGTATGGGCTGGTCTGGACTGCTCCTGAGCTATACCCTCACAGACACACAACCAACTCGTCCCTGGTATTACATCACAACAACTCCACATTTCTCGCCTTCTTCCCGCTGCTTCGTTGGGAATCGTGATCAGCATATCAGCATCCCGCTGCCAAATACGACGACGATGGTGACCTCTTCTTGGGCTACGAAATGTTTGTTGGCGTTGGGCGCCTTGTCCACAGCCAGGTAGGTCGTGTACCCCTGCATGTCACTCTTTCGTCGATAAGGAAATGGGTCCCGTGTATAAACGATACGCACAGTAGTAGTGCTTGGGCAGTTCCCGGTAGTTCCCGAAAAAGGTCTACCCGTACTGCAGGATGATGGCGTTTTGGTACTCTCAGTTTCGTCTCCAGAGCAGCAGATAATGGCGTTGCAAGTAATAGTGCACGATTTTCTGATATTTAGTTAATATGTACGGGCGTGGGCTCTGTTTGTGCTCACAAATATATACGAGTATTTAATGGAATTAGTATAAGTACGTCAGCGGTGAGTTCAACAAAAAAACGGCGATAGCCTGCACGACCCTGAAACTGCTGTTATACTTACTGTAGTACGATACGTCGTACATTTGTTTGGTGTACAGCACGCGGCTCTTGCGCTAAAAATGTGGAAGTTACACGTACGTAATTCTTCAAGTTTTTACGATGTATTTAGATTCACAGCTGAAAGAGCGTTTGAGGTGAGCGAGTAAACAAGATTCTGAATCCCCATATACAAGTAGTAGTCTGCTATGCTCAACGTGAACATCATAATAAGCATTGAGGCTACTGGGCAAAATAATAAAGTCTCAACTGTTGTCGCGTACTGCTCTGTACACCGGAGCCTGGTATCCGCTACGCCTTTCATTCAGCGGCCTCGTGTCTTCCAGTGCTGATGCTGGTGTAGTTCATCATGTTGTTTGATTTCAAAGTACACGCAGGTTTTTGCGGCAGGCAAAAATGATGGGTGCCTTCAAAACGTTGCGCCATATTAGGCGTTGAGAGCTTTTTTTACCAACACCAGGCATGGTCCTTCGTCATGGCAATGCCCACGATATCAGATATCAGACGTGGACGTTGTTTTTTTCCCGTTCGGAAGGCGCAACATGAGTAGTACGATCTTGTTTTGGGGCAGTTTCGGCAACTTCGACATTAAGCCATAAAAAAGGCAAGACGACACGTTTGTTCACATTATCATGTCGGACGAAAACGTCAAATACTTCTTCCGAAACCTAGAAACAAAACGGCTTCAAAATGAGTTTTGTCTGAAAACAATTTTCGTACATACAGTAGGTGTATATACGACGCTCAGCAAGGGCCGAATTTTGATCAAAAATAGAAAAAACAATCCCCAAATGAGGCGAAAAAAGAACAGGTCCCCCGTTTTTGGAGACTTATTACTTGGAATTAGTGCAATATATGTTTTGCGGTTCTGAAAAAGGTTAAGCAGTGCTCGTGAGCTACTTTGCCGACTGAAATGTGTAGGTCTTCTGAACCACACATCGACTTTGCACAAAAGCCCTTCTCAAGTGTTTTGCTTCCGTGATATCACGAGTCAATTGATAATTGTCATTGTATGGTCACGAAATAGGACGCAAACACCACACACGAATAGCGGCAAAAACCCTGAAAATCCTTCAGTTTTTATTCCATCGCCCTGGCCCGCCGGTTCAAGGAATATATATTTTCAAATAGTCGTCCACATCTCACAAGACACACACCTCGACTTTAGACACTCTTCAGTAATGCGTTCCACTTATCGATGCGACAGTCAGTTGGGGATGTGTTTAACGTAGTGCCGACTAATGACACGTACCCGGTATTCATTTCTTGAGGACTGAAATGTCAAGTTTTATTTCTGGAATCAGCCTGTAGCAGAGATGATGTGGGCTATTAATGGAAGTGCGCAGCAACCGCAACACAGAAATACGCATATTTGGGATGTATACCTCAGTTGTTCTCTGTTGCTTTGGTATACAGGCAATGTATACTTTCGAGAGGTTAGGCGAAACGATAGAGGTAGCACTTTTGGGCTGAAACGTTTCCTGAACGACAGAGCTCCTGAACTCAAATTCGTCCAACTTTCAGTCTTCTTGTGTTTCAATATTTTCCAGGGTATAATTTAGTCTCAAAGTAAAGGTTGTTCATCTGGTACGTAAAACTTTTTTTCCGTCCGAATTGTGTTTTTTTTATGGGTTATGGAGCTCCTCGCGCGAGGAGCTCCGCAAAAACAAGGAGCGCCTCTATTGTAGTATGCATCGCAGGAAAAATGCAAGGTTGGACGAAACCTTGGATATCTCCCGCGAAGCATATTCAGTAAACAAAAAAAAACTCGCCCACGGTGGGCATCGCTGAACATATTCGTTTGCCGGCGTTTCGATTAACTAGTAGCGTCGGTTATCGAATTCCTGGGCAAACAAGATATCCTTCCAAAGTCACTGTTTTGCCCACAACACCTTTAATGTATTATCAGTGTGCAATCGGCCGAAACCCATGCGACCGAACGTACAAGACCTTGAACAAATAAACTAAACGTCGCTATAATTTTCCGCAGAAATGCATACCCCAAATTATGGGCGAGCAGAAGATATTCCGTGTTTTAACACCAGAAGGAGGCGAGGCATACCTAGAACAACAACGTAGTCGCTACAAAGCTGCGCCTGATATCCGGCGGTTTACTGATACTTTCAGAGTTAGGAACTATCACCCTTACGTTGAAAAACGGCAACCTCGGTGCTGGGGACAGTTTGGAATTATGGGCCCGGATGAGCCATTCGTGCGCCTGTTCTTTTCGCGGGCTTACTGTCCGGAGCTTCTCTGTACTTGTTGAGTGTACGCAGTAACACAACGCATGAGATCCATCGTATAGTAGGAGTTCCACATACTTGCTAGGGATTCTTGTAGTGGGATATGCGACATCGGGATATTTTATGAGCCGCTCGATGTCACTCGAGGTTTGGGCCGAGCCAGCTCGACAGCAATGGGGACAATGCATAAGTCTGTGTTCTTGCTGTCTTGAGCCATCACGACGCCTTCCTGTGCCAAATGCGTGTACACCTTTAGATATCAATCAACAGTACTACAGTACCCACATCGCAAGATGACACGGCATAGAAGAAACATGCCAAATCATTTCCCGGCGGCAACTTCTCTCCCTTGATATGATGTACGATATACTTACTCCTGCACGTACCGCACTGTTCTCTATTGTTTTCGCTCCAGCATAGGGCCGTCTGCGAGGACTTGGACAATTTCTTGGACGTTCCTTCGCCCTTGACGGAAGACAGGACCATTACCTTGAGCGTGGGGGTCATTGAGTGCGAGATACAGGGCCGGCAGACGAGCTCGAGGGACGTGCCGACGATTGTTGTGGAAGGCGGTACCCTCACCATCGCAAGCGACGACACAGTTCAGTGAGCATACAACAGTATAACACGATTTATTTTGGTTTATTTTCAAACCAGGTATCCCACAAAAAAAGACAGCCGAGCTATTGTGTGTCCCGGTATTCGCACTGCATAGAGAACTCTGCAGGCGGCAGCTCAGGTCCACAGTAATTCAGGGACCAGTACTCTCAACCTCTTGGAGGAATTATCGCACCACGTGAACTGGGTACATGCTACGGTAGAGATAGCACTTTTCGGCTGAATCGTTTTCTGAACGATCGGGCTCCTTAACCCAAATTCGTCGGACTTTCATTTTTGTGACGAAATGTGTTTCAGAGAATACTTCGGTCATGCGATTTCATATCCGGCAGCACTTATATTTTCCTCCAAAATATTTTTTTCGGTGAGGTATGACGCTCCTTAAGTGAGGAGCTCAGAAAAAAACATTGTGCACCTCTATCGTAGCATGCGTCACCGCGTCACGTTTGTTTACAGTGTGGTTGAATGTCAGTGAATGCAATCGAACACTCTTATATCTCGCTGTACCGCAGCAGTAAAGTACGTTTACGTTGCATAATTCCAACGAAGCAAGACTGAGGACGCTTGTATATCCTGGCGTTACACCAGGCTCCTGAAAAAGCATTTTTATTTATTCAAGAACAAATGTTGTCGTGCGATGACACGGGGGTTTCAACATTTACGTAACTGTGCGGCTAAGGGGCGCGGTGGAATCGGCGGCGGCCAGGCTAGATTGATGCAGTTGCCCTACGGTTCGCGAGGTACACACGGGGGGAAAACATCATACAGCAGTGTCACCAGATATTCCCTTGCGTTCTACCACTCTTCGTCTAGAACTGTACCAGGTAGGCGTGATAGTTTGTTTTTAAGCCAGTAGAAAATATTCGGTAAAAATCCTTCTCGAAAATCCTCCGCAAAAAGAGCCCGCTGTAGCCGGACAGTCTCTTCGCTGCGAAGTACCGACGGTTTTTCAAGTATGTGTTTGTCTGTATGTTCGTTTCCATCAGCCGTCGTTTTGATGTATGTTCCGTGCGTCGGCAGCTTAGATCTTGACCGCGGAATAGGTACAATTTGGTCACAAAATATACAAATCCAACAACCAGTGCACCATTGTGGGCACAGGCTTCCCGTGTCCCTGTAAAATCAGGTCGCAGTTTTCCTTGATGACAGGTACTCTGTATACGCGACGTGATCTCGTACGTATTGTCGGTACAGTACTTGGAACAACTTGTGTGTGATGAACAGCACTCTAACAGCGACTCCCTTTCGCTCCGTTCTATCTCTCAGGTTCATCAACGTGGTTTTCGAAGTTATGCCTGGGGCCGCTCTCGTGTTCGACATGCCGGAAACCCTATTCGGGCCTAATGGACAGGTGAGCCGCCGGGTGTCCATTAGCTTTAAGTGGGGATAGTCGTATTCAGGTGCGGAGTGATGCGATTAAACAGACACTTTGTACAAAGGGCAATGCATACTATGTGTGAATCGGGATCAGTTTCGCACAATCTCTAAGGTTAACACGTTGCACCGTTGGGGGCTGATGATTTTCTCGTCAGCAGAAAACTATATATTACCCTCCAGCAACATGTTTCGGGCGAAGCCTAGGTTTACGTTTTGTCATTGCATGGCAGGATTACAGTACGCGCCGCAACTGTCTAACGGCACTGAATCCCGTTGAAACGGTCGCACGGTGTCGTTCTACAATCTCGCGTACGGCCAACTGTTTCACGGTCGCCATCGAAAACGTGCAGGGTAACCGCCCATTGCCCCCAACTTCCGTTCGGTTGTTTTGCTATGCCGTTGTACTGTAGTTGGACACCGACTTTCCTGCTGGCCCGCTGCTCGAAGTAAGCGAGGGAAGCAGCCTTACGTTTAACGGAGACGTAACGATCCGGGATATCGAGCACGCGGCTGACGTGCTTGATGTTGCTGGGGACGCAGAGTGAGTGTTATCGGAATGCCATGCCTTCCGTTGTTGTTCCCCTTGCTCCCAACTCGATGTACTACTGGATATTGTAGACATTGGACGTTCGTGGTTGTACGTATAATTGCTTGCGGGTTGCAAACCCCTGCGAGGCGTCACATGAGGCGACTCTTTGTCAAGGCCACCTACAGTAGATCGTGTGCGCTACTGTGGTCACTCACTGAAAGGGGTCCATTCAAGATTAGTGACTTTGAAACGAGGGTACACAACAAAGTAGGTTCTGTTCGGTTTGCCACGCGACATTGCGGAAGAGCATATCACGAGCACATTCCAGGGAAATATTCAAGTTTAAATATGTCGCCAGTCCACCATCTCGTTGACAAACAGGATACGCACACAGCGCTACCGCGTGAGGTAACGCTATTCGATGGCGTTTGAGAATGCACACCAATACATGCCCGGGGTCCATCGGTATAAAGTACAGCCCAACAACGCTCGGGGTTAGGCGGCACGAATAATCCGCAGTGCAAAGTACAGACAAGAGGTCTATGCTAGAGTCTTACCCATCTCCTAATGCACCAGATGAATATCTGCTACGTACAAGATTATCACGAAGCTAGGCTACCAGGTAAGGCCGATCGGCTAGTCCCCTGAGATTTGCCGACTACGGCTCATCCGTGTTACGCTCGCTCGATTTCAATGGCATATTTACATGGAAACACTGAGTGATGACCATCACTCATCTTCGTGTCGCAGGTTCAAGAAGACGGTTCTCATAGAGGGAAACCCCGGTGGGGTTCGGGTGAACTCTGGCACTTTGAGGTGAGAGGGGAGATGGCTGGGCCATGCTATTGTTGTCGCGTTAGTCGGTGGCATCACACGGATAATTAGAGACCGCCAAGCTCACACGCTTCTACGTATTTACATGGGTCGCCACGCTCCACGAAACAATCACAACATGTAGGTTACCGTTGTCTAGTAGGCTTGATGCAGGCTATGTAATGTTATCTGTGATATACTCGTACTACTCGCTTTGCTGGTGATATATAGCTCCTCTCCAACACACCACCTCAGTCCTTCTCAAGTTTATGCGTAGAGCGCCACTTGCCTATAGACATTCGCAGCGTCACAGGTGTCGTACATATGGTGCTTTGCATCCCCGCGAGCAGTTCCTGTATTGCCACCATAGCTGGCTCTTCGTGTTAGCAACCGAGGGAACATTAAAAGAGAGCAGTGGCCAATGGCTGCAGGCCCCATGGTTGTATCTGCAGACCCGAATGCTTATCCGACGAGGTTGCATTATCGTTGCACCCGTTCCCCTATAATCCTTGCCTTGACTGGAAACCCCGGTTAGCTCCACTGTCCCTTAAATAAAATCACCGAAATATATGTTCTCCTCTGAGTTGTTTGGCCAGTAAACTGCCCCTGAGATAGTTCGCGACAGCCGTTGTTCTCACGTATCTACTGTAGCTCTCATAGCGTTGGCGCAGTGCTCGTGACGCTTCGTCGGGAAAATCGTAACCACCGTTGCCCTCACATACGGGTGCGAACCTTACTTGGAGCCCGTTTCCAGTTATGGGTGTCTCGCACACTACCATTGCGTAAATTGAGATCTGCAGGCGGAAGGTCCGCTTGACCTTCGATAACGACCCAGACGTCGCGTTTGTTCTAAGACATATCTGCTTCCAAGTGTTTTCCTCATTCACCTTCATCCCCTGTGATCGGGTGTATCTTTGGTTGTTCAGGTTCCGAGGCTACACGACCTTCAGACAAAACAGTTTTGTCAGTATCATAAACTCCAACGGCGGGTTCGTGAGGTGAGCTGTGCATGCTTTGGGATATTCCATCGCCATCGTTGTTGTTCTTGCAGTTGTTCAGCGAACGCGTGCTACGATAGAGGTGGAGGTATACCGTTTTTTTGGCTTTTTTGGCAGAAACGTTTTCTGAATGACAGGGGGAGGGGCTCCTTACTTTAACCTAAAAGCGTTTGTCTTCATTACTGTGCTGCAGAACGTTTCATCGTATGCTCGGGCCGTGGGATTGTTCACCCGGGTAGCACTTTCGTTTTCCTACGAAAGCTGATTTTGGGTGAGAGCTCCTTAAGTGACCACTCGCAGAAAAAAACATGGTGCACCTCTATCGTAGCACACGTCAACGGCATATATAGCCGCTACCCGCTCGACCCATTGTTTCAGCATAAATGTTCCTTGTCCGCAACGCCTAACAACGTGAGGTACTCCTTATCGTGTGGCGATTCGTGATTTATCAGGTTTTCAAGGACCGCCACGTTTGACCGCTCGAGCGCCAGCGACGATGGAATAGGCGATGCCTGTGTACTCAGCAACGAAGGCTCCACCACCAGGATGAGGTGAAACATTCAGTTGTTTAATGCCCAAATACGGTGCTTGTTACGTACCCAGCCATTGCTCTATATCCGTGCCGTGAGTACCCGAGGTTGCCGCTGTCATATGGGGTAGTTTGTGCATAGTGCCATGACCCCCGTGACGCATGCTACGATAGAGGTGCACCACGTTTTTCTGAGCTCTTCACTTAAGGCGCGTCATACCTCGCCGAAACTATTGATTTTGGAGGAAAATATGAGTGCTGCCGGATGCGAAATATCATGGCCGAAGTATACTCTGAAACAGTATTCGTCACAAACATGAAAGTCCGACGAATTTGGGTTAAGGAGCCCGATCGTTCAGGAAACGATTCAGCCACAAAGTGCTACCTCTACCGTGGCACGCGTCCCGTGGAATATCCTGCTCGGGCGGGCTTCCCGTCTGCGTCATAACCTCGCCCTAGAACTAAGCTCAAGCGACTCTATAGACAAAAACGACATAATGCGACAAAAGGACTGCTAAGATTGCATACTAACTGGCACCGGTTTCGATATATGTCGCCCACAGGTGAACCTAGTCATCTAAGGGGGGGGACTCCGTGAACAGTTGTTGTTGTGCATTTGGGGATAAGAACCTACGTGGCCGCTCCTGCTTTGCAAGATATAGTTCACCCACCTTCGATCACCTTGATCGTTGGGCACCTGTAAACTCTTAGTGACCCATGCGTGAGCCTTAAATCGTTCATCAGGCAGAGGACCTTGGTTGGCATTAGAAATGGTTGTTGTCGAGATCAACACGTATAAAACGTCAAAGTTGAACCCTAACAAATTTTCTGGATAGGCCATGACTGCCTACATTATACGTCACGCATTAAGGTCTAGAGGTGTTGTCGCGTCACGAGGTTCACTTCAAATAATAGCGATAACAAACTGGGGGACTTCAAAATGTAAACCGAATATATGAACGTCGCCTAATTTATATCTGCTTCTGTAGAAGGCTGAAATTCAACACAGCACAAGGATAAGAACAGTTGTTATGCTGATCCATTCCCTCAAACCCGATAATCCCACAGGAGTTAAAAACATCATGCTACTCAAAATGGCTTCGTTACCAAAGTCTTAAATTTCCCCTTTTCTGCGCAATACTCTGTCGTGATGACGTGTGTTTTCTCTGAATGCGCTCACCCGCGTGGAATCGTGCGCTGATTGCCCCACCCTAAGCCCTTCCACCCGTGTCACAACGTCGGACAATCGCCAACCGAGAACAGCTTTCGGGGGGACGCGTACTTCATCAACAACAACAGATGCACCGACACAAAGGCGCCGCCGGTGTACAACAACGGAATCATGACGTGAGACGTTGCCCTTATGAACGTTACCCGAATCACAAATCAACGATTCAGACGACAAGGTGTCACTCGGATGATCTGCAGTACCGTCATCCAACAACTGTTCAGTGGAGGAGAAACCGTGTATATGTGTATGAATCGGGTGTTACGCGTTACTCTGAATTATAATGAGCAGCAATGAGTGTTCGAGAAACTAAATCGAGCGTACTGCGGCCACGGCATCATGCGTTAGCTCGGGCAGTAAGGGGCAAGCCCGACTACTGTGCAGGTCTACTCTGGTCACTCTTGATCACTCGCACTTTCACACGTATTCGGTTCATCTTATTAGCGGCTCCTTTCCTCTCCAGAAGTTCTGAGCAGGAGGGCAAGTATTCCTCTTCTCAGAGGAATATATAAATAGTAACGTCTCCACAACAATACAGGGGAAACGGAGATATGATGACAGTATTATATGGCTTTTACAAATTATGGTAGGGCCCCACACCCTGTTATAGGGTGTTACTCCCTGTTTCCACGATTGATTGTAATCTTGATCTTTGAACTTTGTAGGATACCTCGCTTTCGTGTATTGGTCCGACACACGTCAGAGCTCACCTCTGCCTTTGGTTCATAACACGAGAAATCCCTTTGCAAGTCTCCTGACACCGGTTCCCTGCCCCCTGCTGCTGCTCCTGCTGCTACTATTCCCAACGCATACGAAGCTTCTACCGGAAGGCCCGCTTCAACGACAACAACTCCGGTAGAGACGGCGGCGCCGTTCAAAACCAATTCGGATCGATGACGTGAGTATGTCCATGTTTTGTTTGATGTCCACCTCGCTTGTCCGCATGACACGGCGGTACCCGACGCGTGCTACCATAGAGGTACTGTACCTTGTTTTGGCCGGGAATATTTCTGAACGACGGGGCTCCTCATCCCGAAATCGACGGTTTTTCATTCTTGTATTTGTTGAAATGTTTTTCATTTTGTACTTAGGCCATGGGATTGTTGACCGGGTAGCACTTTTGTTAGCCTCCAAAATCAGTTTTCGGAGGAGGTATGAGGCTCCTCAGGTGACCACGCTCAGAAATATACGTGGTGCGCCTGTACCGTAGCATGCGTACGAGTTTTGTTTCGATGTTTTTCGCTTGCATTGCCTAGCAACAGATGGCGCTTTTCAAGACACTCGTAGTAGGGTTAACGACCTGAGTGCACCGAGTTATGCTTGATGCGAACCTCGAGTGTCCGCGTGTGGGCACACGTGCATGTAGAACGAGCGCGTTATCATATTTCTGCTTTCACGGCGTACGAAACTTCTGTGCGTGTTGATCGTAGTGGACGCGTCGTGGGCGAATTTTATACGGTTTGGCGGAAGCTTGGAATGTACACATGGTACGGTAGAGGTGCACCTGCATACAGTACATTTTCTGAGGTTCCTCCCTTGGGGAGCTGAATACTAATAGTAAGTAAAAAACGAGTTTGATCAGAATGAAAGTGCACTCCGATGACCAATCCCGTGGTCTAGGAATACTACTACAGGAAATCACATTGTTAAAACAAGTTGGCATTCGCACGTTTTTAAGGGTTAAGAACCCCTGTTAGCCAGAAAAAAACATTTCCACCAAAGCGCGCCTTCCCCGTCGCAGCACGCCTCACTCAATGGATGACAATGCACAGGGCACTGCACAACAGAGGACTGCGGATACCGGCATAGGGTACTCATACGACTGCCGCCCGGGGACCTTACTGCTCGACCACAGCCGCATGCAAGACAAGAATGGCGCCACAACTAAATCCGGACCAGATCATGTCCACTCTGCTCTGATGACTCTTTGCATCCGTTTTTTATGGTAATTTCGAGGGTGTTTAATGTACGCGTGTGGTGCGTATGCTTTGATTCGGTGGTCACAGGTTCCGAGGTGCTGCGCAGTTCAACAACAACGTTTCCGCGGGAAACGGGGGCGGCATCGCCGTTGAAGGTGGAGACGTGACGTGAGTGCTTTGAAAGGGGCCTCCGATTGCAGTGACATTTTAATACTACGGAGTGTAGATAGTCGAATGCGAATAATTGCATGATATTTCATAACTACGGTACGACAGCGTCGATACGAAAAATAAAAAGCGGTATGGGAACATAGAGACCGCCGATTGACGGGGGCAGTTTCGTGGACCGCCCACCAGCAGTTGCGGTGGCGGCCTTTATTGTGGTGTGCATATCTTAGTCATGCACATCAAACACCCAACATGGTGGGACTCACTTACTTCTTCCAATGAGGAAAAATAGTTGATTCGTTTTTGTCGTTGCCCGTAAACCGCCGCGTAGTAGGTCCAGAAAAAGGCGGGGCGTTGTCACATTGGTTTGGTGAAGACAAACACGGGGGCACAGGAATTGTTCCTTTTCACATTGGTTTGGTGAAGACAAACACGGGGGCACAGGAATTGTTCCTTTGCCCTCTGATTTAAACCGAGTTTCTCCGGCACATAACAGTGTCGCCCAACGTCAGCAAACCGGTAGCCCTTTCTTCGTGTCTGCTCGCCTCGATAGGTTCCGAAAGGCGGTGACGTTCAGCGGAAACACTGCAGAAGACTCTGGTGGTGCCTTCGCAGTTACTGCCCGTTTCGGAGAGAGGATCCGGAAGTGAGTTCTGCTTTCCCAAACACATAGAGACGCATGCTAATGGGGTAGAGGTAGCACTTTTTCGCTAATATTTATTCTGAATGACGGAGCTTCTTATCCTAAACTCGTCGGCATCTCATTCGTGTCATGCATCTCATTCGTGTGATGCATCTCATTCGTGTGATGCAATACGTTTTCCTTTCATACTCAAAGACCATGGGGGTTGATCATAGGGTTGAAGGTTTATTTTCCTTTGAAATCATTTTTGGGGTGGGGTATAGAGCTTCTCAAGTCACCACCCTCAGAAGGCTAAACGTTAACATATTGCACCTCTACCGTAGCATGCGTCTAGAAAACGATTACTACTGTAGAACAAACACCAAGGCGATGCATGGTGATAGTGCGGAGCAAGCTGTTGAGCGACGAATAACTTCCGCGGTCGTTCCAAATCGCACGACCTCCTACGCATGGATTCGAAAGCACACATCGTCTGCGACACATTACGGGCACGAAGGAAACGCCACCCTGGAGATTAACCCGTGCGACGCGTGGCAACTCCCCCGTACTCGTGCATCACGTGCCTTGCGCAGCGGTGTTGTTGACGACCTCAGCTTCGGCTCGCTAACCTTCGAGACGCCGTCCAGGGTCCGATTCGTGGACAACGCCATCGACACCACGCGAGGGGTAAGTAGTGCATCCTTCCGTTGACGCGTGCGACGGTAAGGGTAGCACTTTTGCACTGTTTTTTTTTCTGAACGACGGGGCTCCGTAACCGGAAAACCGAGGGTATTTCATTTTTGTGTTGCGATATGTTTCGTTCCGTGCTTAAAGTCATGGGAGTTTTCATCGGGGAGCACTTTTAATTTCCTCCAAAACCATTTTTCTGGTGTGGTATATATAGCTTCATAAGTGGCCACCCTCACAGAAAGTAGATGATGCACCTCTACGGTAGCCGGTCCCCGTGAAACGACGCCGTCTGTCGTGTGCCGAGCGTTTAGCCGCGTTTCGAAGTTTTTCGGTTGTGCGTCAGGCATGGTCAAGGCCAACCCATCATAAACTGCACATTTCCAAGCCCATCTGGGGGCTGTCTTGGGCTTCACGCATTTTTTATAGGCGTTGCCTGTAGTTTTTGCTGCATGCTCGTGGGGCGTAATATTGTGAAACAAACTGTTTGACTCGCTTTGTGTGTCCACGGGTGTGTTGGTCGATTACACCTAAAGTCGTCAGTCCAGTCCCACACGCTGGCGATGGTCATTAACCCTCGTCGATCCGCCACAACGTATGCGTATCATTTGCTGCCCAGGACGACGAACAGAGCGCCGATTGCACCGTGGGCGAAGTTGAGGAGGGAACCACGTTGATTGGATTTCCCGGTGACGACGTGTGTGTGGTAGCTGCTTGATTCGTCGCCGCCAGTAACACATCGACGAGAGGACTTTCTGGTTGACCGTTGTTTGCGTTGGACTTTCACGCAGACTGCCTGTGGCCTGTTTGGGCACGCGGCAAGGGACCAGGGCCTCGTGTTTATTTCCGAGTAGGTGTGAGTCACTGCTCTGCGAATCCAACTGCCAACTTGTGTCTGTCCATAATTCCTAGCACTACGTACTAGGAACGTTCCATGAATTCTCCTCGGAATATTGTCCTCGGAGCGATGTCTCTCTCCCAGAGGCTCCGAGCCACAAGTAAAGGGTACAACGCACCGAGGCATCCAAGAGCATCTTCTGTGATGCTTCCTCGGCACGTTGTCTGTACCTTTCGTCCAATAGCGATGCGTGAGCTTGCTCGCACACCTCTCTCCCTCTGTTTCCACGTCTGCTCGCATCTCCTCCTGAGATATCTGTCCCTCTACTGAGCACTCTGTCTGTCCGGTGTTTGTGAACACCAACCCCATCCTTTGGCCGTTGCCTTAGAGGAACGCTGGTTCACCCATGCGTTGGAGCTTCACCACTCCCTACGGTGTTCTGAGAGACCTATCCCTTATTGGCGTCAGACGGCAGTTGATTTGACCCGTCACTCTCTCGAGCACCATGTCAGTATCCAACGGTGAAAATGCGGACCAACAGGCTGGTCCTGTCGACCCTCCCCCATACCGCCCTAACCCCCGCACCTCTGCTGTCATTGACAAGTGTGTCAAAGAGATGTTAGAATGGGGAATAATCGAAAAAACGGCCAAGTCCTTGGGGTAGCCCTTGTACTATTGTTGCCAAAAGCAATGGCAGTCCCCGTTTCTGTGTTGATTACCGCCACACCCTCAATCGCCTCATCATCCGCAAGAGCTGGGCTATGCCAAACCTCGAGTCCTGCCTGGATGCCGTTGGAGACGCCCTCTACATTTCCGTCGCCGACATCCTCAGCGCGTTCTGGCAGCTACCGGTGGCAGAGGAGCACGTCGTCCGCATCGCCTTCGTGACACCGACCGGCAAGTACTCTTGTAAGCGTATGCCGGTTGGAGTAGCGAATGCGCCGTGGCTGTTTCAACACGTTATGTCTTTAGCTCTAGGTCACCTTGGCCCCGACTCTGGTGTTCTCTCGTATATGGACGATCTCATTTGTATCAATCACACCTTCGAGAGCCACATTGTCTCCCTCGAGAAAATGTTCGTAGCGTTGCAAGCAGCAGGCCTGACACTGAAACCGTCGAAAATTCAGTTTGGTCAGAAAGAAGTCGACTACCTTGGTCATTTCATTTCCGCAAAAGGTATTTCGATCAGTACCGACCGCATCAATGCGATTCGAGACCTGCTCACGCCGAAATCCATCAAAGACCTCCGTTCTGTCCTAGGTATGGTTAATTTCGTCAGGCGTTTTGTCAAAGATTATTCTGATCTTACTGCACCGCTTGTCGAACTAACTCGAAAGGATTTCCAAAAACACGCGAGTTTCAAAAAGGCTTGGGGTTCGGAACAAGATACCGCCTTCCAGAAACTCAAAATATGTTCTGTTCTCAGCCCCTGTCCTTCATTTTCCAGACTTTTCGAGAGAACTTGTCGTTCACACCGACGCTTCAGAGCAAGTTGTAGGTGCTTTCCTCGCAACACCATCGAAGGGTAGCACAGATGACAAGGAGCTAGATATTGTCGCGTATTACAGCAAGCGTTTCTCACGTAGTCACAGTCACTACAGCGCCACGACGAAATGATTTCTTGCTGTTGTATGGGCTCTAACCCATTGGCGTCCGTATCTCTGGGGTCGACACTTTACGTGTTGCACCGACCACCAGGCACTCACGTACCTGTACCATATGCAGGACACTTCTAATATGCTCACCCGCTGGGCTATCTGTCTTCAAAATTTCGACTTTAGAGTCAAACATGTCCCCGGAAAACTTAATGTTGTCCCGGATACCCTGTCTCGTATCTTTAGCGAAGTCAACGGGGAACCCGTCCCATCCGAGCCCAAATTGGCCGCAATTTGTCGTAACGTACCGATAGACGGACCTTACTACCCACCTGGACCCCGTGATTACGAAGTATCCGCGTCTAATTTGCACGATGTAGCACCTGTCGAAAGCGATCGTGAATTGTTCATGAGCGCAGTGTCTGTCTTCCCTACTGTGGATCCAGCGAAACTTGTCGACCTACAGAAATAATAATTTTGTCAGTACTTTGAGTATCTCCGTGCACCTGCATCGACACCACTTCCTCCTAGAGAATCTAAGTACACGATGAGCTATTTTTTCTTAAACGAAGGATTGCTATATAAGTCGTACCTTTCTGGTCACTTATGGAAGCGTAGCACGTTCCTTGATCAGCTGGTAGTGCCTAAATCCCTTCGAAAACATGTCATTAATTCGTGTCACGACCTACCAGCATCCGGAGGTCACTTAGCTTTTAAAGCTACTTTCGATACTATTCGAGATAGATTCTGGTGGCCGATGATGCCCACGGATGTCCGTACTCATATCGAATCTTGTCTGTCTTGCCAACACCGCAAGTCATCCCACCGCCCGCCTAAATTGCCTGTGGGACACCGCCCGGTCACGCGCGCTTTCCAATGCGTTGCAGTTGATCTTGTCGAGTATGAGAGTTTGTCACAAGGAAACCGATTCATCCTTTCGGTCATCGACCATCTTACTCGATTTGTCATTTTGATAGCCATCAAAGATAAAGCGGCTCGCACGATTGTTCGTCATTTGATTGAACGCGTGTTCTCGGTGTTTGGCCCTCCAGAAACTCTGCATTCCGATCAGGGGACTGAATTTGAGAATCAACTTGTCAAGGAATTGCAGTCAGTATTTGGATATAAGAAAACGCGTACAGCCGCCTTTCGCCCCCAGGGCAACTCTGTCTTAGAGCGTGTTCACAGCACTGTCCATAATATGTTAGCTATGTATAGCAACTTGTCGTTCGATAACTGGGCAGAGCTGTTACCTTTCGTCCAGTTAGCGCACAACACCGCTTATTCAACAACGCTCCAGGAAACACCCCATTTCCTCATGTTTGGACGTGCAGCTGTACTGCCTGTCGATCTCATTTTAGGAGTGCCGTCCACCTCCGCACCGCAAACTCAACTCGATTATTCGAAACAAACTGTCGAAAACTTGCAATTTGCATATGAGCTAGCCCGTCGTAATCTCAAAGAGCGAGCGGATAAGCAAGCGGTTGTAAATGAGACCCTGTCATTTCCCAGTTTTAAAACTGGCGAACAAGTATTAATCCACCGCCCTTACAACGAAGCTGATGGTCCCAACCCCAAACTTATCAGCCCTTGGCGTGGACCGTACACTGTACGAGCGCAAATGTCTCCCGTCATCTATCGTGTCACTAAAGACGGCAACCCGACCGAAATTACTGTCCACCTCGGCCGGTGAAAACATACTTTGTCCTCTGTCGTCCCTGTCCCGACCTGATGCGCTCGACGATTTGTTCTTAGGGACCACTCTCCCCGTGCCCGATCTCGAAGGCTCCTTATCAAAAGTTATGATCGGTGCTTCACGGTTGAGAGTATCGATGGACATAAAAGGGGAGTAGGAGCAGCATCTCTGACTAATTTTCAATATCATCTCAAGTTTGAAGGTTATCCTACCCAGATGGGTATATGGCGTCATGTCAACGCCTCCCTAATGCAGAAGAAATGATTGCTTCCTACCGTGCTGCAGTATTGTCGACGGACTCCTCAGCATTTAGACCCCCCCCACGAAGAAGTCCCGTCCTGTCCCCGCGGGCGTATCGTAGCACTTTCAGTGGGCCTATTTTATTTTTGTTTTGTTTTGTTTTAGCGCTTTCTTCTGTCGCATCAGTTTGAGCAACCACTGATGACCGCCCCGTGCTACTGTTTCCATCATTTCGTCTGACCTTCTCCTACAGAGTGGGTATTTTTTTGGTTTATCACCACATGATTATCTTTGTCCAGTGCGAGTACCGCGCACTTTGTGTGTGCTCACCCTTTGGTGACTACCTATATCGTACACCCTGTGTAATGTAAGTTGACTTCCTTTTATCTGGCGCGCAAAGCCAAAAGGAGTATTGTGTTTTAGTTGCGTGCCAAACTTGTCAGCTTTTTGTCGGCGTTCTGTCGTTGCGAAGTACCCTCGCATTAGTTTTCACGTCGACGTACGCAGTGCCCAGTATGGAATTGCATTGTAGTCACCTTGTTGTGTACATGCCTTCAACCGAATTAGTGTCTTGCGTATTTAGTTGTTTGCAGGATGTAAATATTCTTTTCATTTTTCCACACACGTTGTAAAGATACGTGCCAATTTTGGGTTGCACCCAAAAGCTGCGATGTCCTTCATTATAGTGAATATGAGACCCGACTCCCATCACGCTATGGGGGGTCTATTCGGAGTAGTTTTTGTATCGTGATTGTTGGGCACTAGTCTTTGGCACTACGTAAGGTAACAATATCGGCACCGTCGCACACCAGGAGGCGAATGGGATAATAATTATCCAGCGTTCGCGCAAACCATTTGTCTTGAAGAGATATGCATCGTTTCATTACACTCTGTCTCAATACAGACGATGAATGGACGATGTCATACATTACGTGTCTGCTTCTTGCACGCTTGCTCTTGTCATCCACTGCACCAAATTATACTTGTTGCATGACCTGGGGCTTGCTCATCCACGCCCATCTGAATCAATGTCAATCAACTTGTCGCTTGTAAATCCAACTTATTTTCTTCAGTATTGTTTTGTCGTTGGGCGAACCACAAGTAAGTACATACTGTCATGAGCGGTCTATGTTGCTCGTTCTTAGTTACTCTCAAGTCAGCTATTTACTGCTGTTGAATTCTGATCAGGTGCTCGAACACCCATCAGATGCCAAAAGCAAGGCAATTAGCCAATGTCTTTTACAGTATTTCATACTTGGTGTACAACGTATTGTCTCCGTCAGTATGTCGTCATACTGCTCTTAAGCATACATATGACCTTGTAACGCCGTCGAGCCTTCAGCCATGTTGTCTACACGACAGCAACGCTCAGCCGTGTCTACGTGCGTCTTATTAATGGCATATTACTGCTACTATTCCCGGATATTTTACGTCGTTGCTCCCGCACGGAAAATTGTCCAGCGATCGTGAATGTTATCTCTTTGTCGTAATCACAGCTGGCCAGCCACAAAGTCCGCGATGTGTAATGAACATGTCGTCTGTGAAAGGATTACTCTCTTGTCACCGCTTACTATTTTTCCTGTCCGATCCTATGTCCGCATTTAACACCCGCTTGTCAACGGTACTACAGCAGAAGGTATGTCCTGCTATCATGTCTGACATGTTTATATGTCTGGCAAAGATATTTATCTTGCCTTGTCAAAATGAGTGTATAAAAAAAAACTCCAGGCGTTAAGCGAATCGCCACTGGAAGTATACAATGTCAACTAGACGTGTTGTAACCCTTTGTCTCTGGTTCCATTGCTTTCTAGTTTTGGTGGAGTGCGAGCTCTATCACCACCAAAACTTTGTACAATGTCAGAGCTCAACTCTCTTCTGTCATCTATCGAGTTTCAAAACCGAACGAACCGGCCGAGATAACTGTTCACTTAGGTCGGATGAAACCTTTTGTCAAACCCACGTCGTCTCCTGTCCCTGATTTCGAGGCCCTGGACGACATGTTCCTTGGAACCACCCTCCCTGTCCCCGATCTAGACGATTCTATGCATACCGTTACTATCGGCCCATATGTCATCGAGGCAATCGATGGACATAAACGGGGGGTAGGTGCCGCGTCGGTGGATAATTTCCAGTACCACCTCAAGCTTAAAGGCCAACCCACACAATGTGGAGTATGGCGTCACTACACCTCTCTCCCACAATGCAAGGAGATGATTGCGTCTTACCGCGCTGTAGTTTTGTCTGAAAATCCTTCGGCATTCGACCCGCCTGGGCGGAAGAAGCAGGCTCGATCTTCTTCAGCCCGGCGTCGGAGGTAACACGTTAGGGCATGTATGCGCGCATTGTCTTCCACTTTCTTTGATTTTGTTGCTTCGGTTTAGCAACCACCGAAGTCCGGCGCCCACGTGTTATATTTGTTTGTTTATACTGTAGCCGGCAGCCCTTCAGTGGCTACGTCTGTACGCCACTTTCATGGCTTTTGTGTGGTTATTTTATTTTTGTGTCTTGCGTGCGAAGTACCGCGCACGTGCGCTCGTAAATATCTCGTTTCCAACGGGTACGATCGCAGGAAATGTATGTATACACGTTATCTATCACCTTGATGTTTGATGTTGTCCGAATCAGTACATAAGCATCCTTGGTCACCTCGCGTATTCATACGCGCCCTGAGCCCTCGCACGGCCATGGGAGCGGGTGCCGTTTCAGATGTTATGCTGAACAGCGTTTGTTCTTATTTATTTTTCGGAAGTCAGTGTGGAACATCCCATAGAATATCGGTGTCGTGTTTTATCTCTAGTGTTGAGTATAAGTCTCCCCCTTTAGCCGTATGTAGGCGAATTTGCGTCGAATATTCGTGGTTTCCGGAGTGGCTGACCGCCACAGGGGGTAGACTTTGCTTACTGTAAAATCAAGACCAAGTTATGAGATAATACACGTACATTTTTTTTGTTTTTTCTTTTTCGTTCCACGGGTACCACACGCCCTTGTCTCTCCTCGCCTAAGTGCTCTAATATAGACGACCTGGCGAAGGAATACAAGACACGTTGTCGCAGTATGCATTTGTTTTTTCTGGCGAGGTTTAGTTCGGTTCCAACCCCAGAAATGCGACAACCCACAAGTCTGACTTCTGAGCCTATACATTTCCTAGTCCGGCACTTCGTCTCCAATCATAAACTAGAATAATAGTCACCCGTGTACCTTACATGCACGTGCCTTCATTGGCCTCATGGTGGTTATCACTAGTTGGAGGGTCCGAAAGCTTGCCTGTCCGCCATGATTTCATTCCATTTACTGTCTGTCTATGCTATGGGTACACATCCTTTCTGTCTGGCCACGATGCACCCACGTTGCTCCAGCATACCATACCCAGGATCCGAAAATAATCGAACGTTCGTCAATATATTTCGCACGGAAGCGAACTTACGATGTGTACACACCCATCATGTTAGCCCATGGTCCTGCAGGCCGCAGTTCATTCTGCGTTTGGCTACACATATGTCACCACTCCTTTTGTCACTAAAGTCACGTCGATCCTGGAGTTATCCTGGTTGTACTCAAATGTATCACCAGCAACACAACACGGTACATACATGTCGATTCAAGTTTATTTACACTTGTCTCATTTCTGACCCCTAAAGATCATTCTCTTAGAATGACCTTTCAATTCGAAAATGTTTGAGTGGATTTGTTCGAAGAGGTCAAAATTTGTCTCCGAGAAGTTGGATTAGCAGAACATGCGATCTCTTTCCTCTGTAGTTTTGATGGAGTGAGCGCTCTAACACCATCAAACTGGGGGGTGATGTGAGTCACTGCTCTGCGAATCCAACTGCCAACTTGTGTCTGTCCATAATTCCTAGCACTACGTACTAGGAACGTTCCATGAATTCTCCTCGGAATATTGTCCTCGGAGCGATGTCTCTCTCCCAGAGGCTCCGAGCCACAAGTAAAGGGTACAACGCACCGAGGCATCCAAGAGCATCTTCTGTGATGCTTCCTCGGCACGTTGTCTGTACCTTTCGTCCGATAGCGATGCGTGAGCTTGCTCGCACACCTCTCTCACTCTGTTTCCACGTCTGCTCGCATCTCCTCCTGAGATATCTGTCCCTCCACTGAGCACTCTGTCTGTCCGGTGTTTGTGAACACCAACCCCATCCTTCGGCCGTTGCCTTAGAGGAACGCTGGTTCACCCACGCGTTGGAGCTTCACCACTCCCTACGATGTTCTGAGAGACCTATCCCTTATAGGTGGTGGTTAAAAATGCTCAGCGTCGTGTATGCTGTATACAGCTGACAATCCACTGTCACAGGCGGGGTCGTAACCGAAAAACGACACCTGTTTGATTGGAGCCATATGCATGTTTGGATGGGAATGGAGTTGTTCATGTAATGCGGGGTGGGTCTGTGAATACATTATTTGTCGAGATTCAAGGGACCTTCTATTTTGCTAGAGGGTGATTTCTGAGAGCGGGTACGGTAGAAGCACATCATTTTTTTTGTAAGGCTGGTCACTTAAGAAGCTCTATACTACACCCGAAAATTGGTTTTGGAAGAAATTAAAAGTGCTCCCCGATGAACAATCCCATGACTCAAGTATGGAACGAAACATATGGCAACAAAAAAACGAAATTCAGTCGGTTTTGGGTTTAAGGAGCCCCGTCGTTCAGAAATAAAAACAGCCGAAAGGTGCTACCTCTACCGTAGCACGCGACTTCTGTTGTCTGCACGTACTATTGTGCGGGAAAAAAGCTCTTCGGATGTCGCGGTGGCCCGTTCAAAAGCCCAGGTACTACCCGATTGGGTTAGGGAATTCCACATGTGTACCAAAAGAGCATTCCCACGGTAGGGGTACCACGTTTTGGCTCACTCTTTTCTGACCGGTTGAGCTCCTCGCGTGAGTAACCACCGAACACTATTATCATTTTACTGGTATGTTTGTTTTTGGTGTACCGCATTGGAAGCTTTGGTCGAGTTGCGCGAACGAATGTTTCCGAAGTCATGTTTCGGGTGAGATATTTAGCTCCTCATGTGAGGAGCTCAGAAAACACTGCTGCGCCCCTACCGTGTGATGAGTCAAAAGGAATATTTGAATTGTGACGAATGCTACGATATAGGTGCCCTAAGGGTAGTCTCTCGAGGAGCTCTATACCCGAAAACCGTTTTTGGAGGGGGAAGAAAGTGCTGGCCGAGGAATACTACCATGGCCTAATAACGATACAACGAAAAAACTCGCTCGCAACACACAAAATTAAATTCGACGGTTTTGGGGTTAAGGAACGCCTTAATTCGGAAACGTTTTTGAGCCAAAACGTGCTACCTCTTTTGGTACACGTGTCTTGAGTCTTGAGTTCTTAAACTCTAAACCCCTCCGTTCTATGGCAGGGCATCTATATTTGGTATGTTCTGGCTGGTCGTTGTGGGGCTGGTCCGTATACCTGCAGCCAAGTCATGGACAGTGTTTTTTCATTCAACCTTGGGGAACGTTGGCCCGTTGTTTTTTATTGTCTAGTGGAAAAGATACCGGTTCGTACTATCGGCCAACGCACCTTTGAAGCGGTACGGACAGCTACTCTTGGACAAACCTACCATGCTGCTCCAGTTGAACATGCGAGTGCTCAACGCTAACGTGATGGAAGCCATGCATTATGGGTGAGTATGGCGTGTAGTTTTAACGAGGCGTCTCGGACGCGTGCTACGATAGAGGTGACGAGTTTCGGCTGACGACGTTCCTACATGAGGGGTCTCCTTCACCCAAAACCGTCGGAGATCCATTCTTGAGTTGCAAAAGTTTCGTTGTATCGTTAGACCATGTTTTTCCCCCATCGGGTAGAACTTTTGTTTGCCTCCAAAAACAGTTTTCCGGTGGGGTATCGGGATCCTCAACTGACCACCCTCAGAAATATCAGGATGTACCTCTATCGTCGCATGCATGCGCCCTCGTCAAACTGCGGCTGGCTCACACCTGATTTCTCCTCCGCGTCATCTGGTAAAAGCGGACGGAAGACAGGGCAGAAGACACGATGCCGCAAACACTATCAGTACACCGTGTTATCCAACGCAGTCGGTCTCATCAAGACCACCTCCATTGAAACGACGGTGCGCAAAGGAAATATTCGTTTTTCGCGGGTATTTTCAGTCGTATGGTATGATACGTATGTGGGGAACGGGTAAGCGCCGATGTGAGTGATTTTTGGGTGGCCGTTGGGGCCGAGGACTATTCGGGAGGACATGGACGGAAGTAAATGGTTTGCCGTGAGCATACGACGCACGATACGGTAGAGGTGCATCGTTTTGTTTCGGATAGAGGTCACTTGAGGAGCTATACACCTCGCCGAAAAACTGGTGCGGAAGGGAAATAAACACGCTACGATACCCTATGAAACCTACCATGCCTAAGTATAATAAAAACAATTTTTTAACACAAGAATGGAAGTGCGACGATTTTGGGTTAAGGAGCCTCCGATCATCCAGGATCGATTTCAGCCAAAAAGTGCTACCTCTATCGTAGCACGCGTCATACCTTTCGCTGTTGTTCAAGTTGTCAAATAAGTGCCACAAATTGACAGTGGCCGCGAAAAAACAAACAGGGAAGCTGGATGAGTGCAGATGTAGAGGCGAGTTGAGGAAGAAGCGAGTGGCACATGGGCTCCTGGCTCGAAATGGAAAAGGAATAATCGCTTCAAAACGTGTGCAAAAAAGCCACGGACTGTCCAGCACCTGAAGCTTTCGTCGGGTGTGTTGCTTGGCTTGAGCCGGGGATAGATGATACACGTGTTAGCGCGGTCTACAGAAGTTCCGGACAACTGAGACAATCAGCAAATTAGAATTGCTTTTTCACTGTAACGTGACACTGGCCGTATGCCTACTGTAGATGGTATGCACATCTACGACTTCACGGGTTGTGTTGCTGCCCCAAAACGTTCTTGCATTTTGTTTTATAGGGGTGCGGTGTTGCGGCCAACTCAATGAGTTTTCCCGTGCACCTAGGTTTGTTATTTTTTCTCGATCGGTATTTGGTTGATGTTTTGGGAATCGTTGTGATCGTTGCTTCGGCAGTTTCTGTCTGCTCGTTGACCTCGTATCATACAGACAGTACTACTCTCCTCTTCCATTTTTCAGGGCTCACGTGCTACGGATGTTCCTGCTGTTGGAGGGTTCGGTGGTGACATGGGACAGTATACCACCACCCGTAGCACTGTTTTCCCTTGAACGGAGGTACTCATACCAGGTACCACGGTTATACATTGCTTGGTGGTTTGTTCGTGGTTTTATTTTGTTTTTTGACGAAATGCTTCAGCTTGGTTTCGTCGCCACGAACTACAGATCATCAAGGAAAATGAGGAAAGTGTAAGAACTTGATCGTGGTACACCACGCCATCATGTGCTCGAGTACACTCGACCGACTGTCTTGTTATGAGTGCATCGTTTCACGCAATGCACGGTATTCGTTGTGCTGGCCCGGCCGAGCTATGCTTCATGTATGCTCGTCTGTATTTCGTCGCGAATGGGAAGTTTCTCTTCGGGTACAAACTGATATATTTATTTGGCCAGAGCCCGGCATCAACAAGAGGCGGGGTTTTCAAACGCTTTGGGTCATATGTAAGCTGGGTATTGGACTGGTTCCAATAGGATTGTACATGAAGTCGTTGCTCCGAAACGTCGATATCTCGCAACCCTACCCTGCGGCGCAATGACAGCAGCGTGAACTGTTAAAGCGTTTAGTTTCCTTAGGGTCGATCTTAACGAGAAAACTTATTTTTCTGTTTGTTTCGGAAATTTCGGCATTTTCTAAAATTGGGCCTTAAGGGGCCCCTTCGGTCATGATGAAACAAGAGTACCTGAGTGATGAAAAATATACATTTTTCGTTTTTTTTACACAAGCGATACTATTTCTGGTATAATAACACCATATCAGTACTCCATACGGAAAACGGCATAGCTCCGGTTCTAATGCTCAGATCTTCGCCCGTCAAACGTATAACTTGTTAGTTATAGTCTCTAGGAGGTATTGGAACCCTTGTATCTGCAAGGGAGGGCAAGGATTGCTGTGTTTGCATCACGAAACGAAAGTGCTCCGCAGCAAGATTTTGATCGTTTCGGAGCTCCTGTTTGGTATCTACACTCTGCTGTGGCCACGTAGGACGCTACGGGCGGTCGAACTAGAGGCCCAGGTACGTTCCCCTACTAGTGCTCGGTGTCCTCGTCGAAAATCTGAGTTAAAACAGTATCAGCAGCCGGAGAAACTGACATTTTTCAAAATCGTCTTGGGTACCAGGGGTATGGCGAGTCGTTTTCGAGTAAGAGGCACTTGTCGTGACGAACAAGGCGTCTGATGGATATGCCTCCCGAGACACAAATGTTGGCCATGATCTAGGCTCTCTAAAACTTATCGACGGGCGATAATCTGAGCATTAGAACCGGAGCTATGCCGTTTTCCGTAGGGAGTACTGATATGGTGTTATTATACCAGAAATAGTATTGCTGCTGCTGCTGCTGCTGCAAAAAATGAAGAATACATATTTTTCAACACTCAAGTACTCTTGTTTCATCATGACCGAAGGGGCCCCTTAACGAGTACCTGGTACGAGCTTCAGTTGCCTCGCTGAATAATCGTCCACCAGGCACGAAACCGTCACTACAGCAGCAGCGCTCTCGGTAAACATCCGTGTGGTGCTCCCACTGCAGTCGGCCTGGCTCGCAGGCAGGTGTCGGTGCCTCGGAGAGTGGAATTCATCACTAACTCGTCGCGCTAAGACGCCCAACGCTACAAACGCTTGAGCTACAGCCCTCATCGAGCTCGATCGGTCGGGCACCTCGGTGCGGTCAATTTGTCACCTCGATGGTGAGAGCTCGGAAACCTTTTGCGCCTTCTGTGTTCGGCAATGGCCTGTAAAGGACCTTTGGGACAACCCTGGCCAGCCTTGTGTGTTCGTGAGGGGAGGCATGGCTAGAACGGTGGGGCTGCCCGATCCTCCTCACCCGTGCACAAAAAAAACAGAAATTTACGGGAATACCTAAAAAACTTAGAGGCCAGTTTTTTTGGGGATGAAGTTTTCGTGGTATTTACCGAAAAAAACAGAAAAAAACCCAGAAATTTCAGAAAAAAACCCGAAATTCACTCCTCGTTAAGATCGACCATTATATATGCCTGCTGCAAATGTGTACTGTATTTTTGCGGTCTATGTGGAATGCTTCGTCCATCGACTTTACTTATGACACACCAAAACGCCGTGGGCTCTCTTCAAGATGCAGAGTATTTATAAGTTGTATGTGCATCCGATAGGCGACACTACAATAAATTCGCTCCTAACGCAGGCCGCGTGACGTTCCGACCATCGAGAAGTCCACCTACTCGAACGGGTGTGTGTAAGAGCTAGCGCATGTTGGGGGGTATACAGTAAAAACAAAAAAACATAGATAATATTATATAAAAGCCTAGGTGACTCCATTCCACGGCTGGGGCCACACCATGGCATTAGGGTTGCAGCTCGACGCTGCACCGGACGCGGCTGCTGTGCATGGTGTGTGGGAAAATCACGCTGTAATACGTGTATATCGTGTCCCTCTTGTCTCGAAATGGATTAATGTCTTGACCTACTGTATGACTTGATTAAAACGTGTCACTCGAAGACGGAAACTAAAGCGTAAGAAGAATTGAAGTTTCAAGGTTTATAACATAAAAGCAACACTAAACAAACTACTCCGAGGCATCGTGTCCCTTTGGCGTCAAAACTAATATACCTATCTATATATGAATGGCTTATGTGTCGGTATCGATATTGTTCGGCTAGATTGCGACAGACAGTCTACCACAGTTTTTAAGATGTAAACACTTGTTCAGTGGGCCGTTCCTGACCTGGCAAACAAAATGGGCAGCGCTCCGCATTGCTGGTAGAAGAACAAGACCCAAACGTTTTTTTGTGGGTTGACTTTAATATTATCAAACGGATACGAAGAGAGGGGAAAGTGTAGGAGTGTGGCATGGTGGGACTAGAAAGCGAGTCACACCTGGAACCTACTAAATACCCCATCTGTACGACGACCATAAACACAACGCCCGAGGACACCGAGACTCCGACACAGTTTCTTGTTTCATCGGTTATCGGGCAAACTATCCTGAAGTACAGAACAACCTGTAGGCGTACCGGGCATCTACGATATCAACTCTAGCACTTGCAATAGGTTCGACCCACCCCACCGGAGCGAAGCGACGTTGCAGCTCGATTGTTACTGACGGGTTAAGTGCATCTAGCAAGCTCAACAACCGGCTACTGCATTGATGTTTTTACTACGGTAGTTAAATTCAGTTTTAGCACTACCGCATCGGCGGCGGCGGAGAACTTGCACGTACGTACGTGCCAGGCTATTCGAATTCGCACGTACATTCAATACGGTTCTATGTATAGCGGGAGTTGTTGTAGATATGTATGGCCTACAAGGTACCAAATGGGATCGATATGCCAAGTGGGCCACCGGCGGCTCCTGCTGACCATATGTCTTTACCTTGTGGGTGGGAGCATGGTGCCAAATAGGATTAGCCCACGGTGGGTTCGAAGTACCAAATAGGAACAAGTTGCGAGATGGTGCAAACGTACGTACAGATCCGAACAGCCCAGCACATACGTGCCATTGTACGGCTGGTTCTACCGCATAGATCACGAGTGTCGTTTCTCTTTAGGGAATGTCTTTAGCGCACGGAGTGCGTGTGCCCCGCTATGTTGTTGAGAGTACTGTATTACGAGTCTACATGGTGCGGTCGACGCTTGCTACGATGAGGTGCACCATATTAATTTCTGGAGCTCCAACAAGGTAGGGCCTCTATAGCTGACCCAAACATTGGCTATGAAGTAAACTAAAAGTGGTACCCGACGAACAATCCCATAGCCTAAAGTGCATCACGGGAATAGATTTCGACACAAGAATGACAGCACAAGAATGACAGCACAAGAATGACAGCACAAGAATGACAGTGTACGTCCATTTTAGGTCAAGGAGGTCGATTGCTAAAAAAATCTTCGAACAACAAAATGCTACCGCTATCGTAGCCCGCGTCGCCGCCTAAGGTGATTTACGTCGCAAGCAGTTTCGCTTATTTCTGGAAGGCACCTATTCCAACCGCATACCAGTAGGGTGTAGTTTTGGGTTTGAGAAAATACGCTCACTGAACACGAGGCGCGACGAGCAGCTCCGCTCACATAATTCCGTATTATGAGGGCTGCAATCTGGTAGGGGAACTCTCCAGGGGGTCGAAGTCCTCGCGATAGCTAGTGACGTCTTCCTGTTTTTTGCAAATAATGTAAAAATTCTACGAGAGCAAACGCTCCCTGGAAACTCTAGTTCGGGATCGAAACAGCCCGGGACAACTCCGCTGTTGAAGTGCAGAACAGCAACCACGGCGAGTTCCAGGCGACTTTCTACAAACCCGTGGTCGAGAGTTGGCGCCTAATCGTCCACTCCTGCAAACACGGTGTTAGTCGTAGGACTCAGGTTTAGGTACGCAAGTCTCGAAGGTGTACGACTCCTGTATGTACATCATGCATCTCCTAAGACCGACACCGACGTCCCTATTACCACTTCGACCACACCGTGATATTCAGTACACAATCACGGCGTCTTCAATACATTTTATTGTTATTGCACGGCCAAGGAACGGGTTGGCGTGCTTAATTCCACAAGTGTGTGTACTGCGGACCGAGCAATCGAGCTGGTGAAAAAACTTAGACCGCATGATCACGTAGCCCATGTACGTTCCGCACACACGATCATGCACTGACTCAAAAAGGCGGCACGCGTACAGGCAAAACAGCGGGGGGGTACGAGTACTGTAGTTGGTGTTCTGTACAAACATGAATAGACGCGTTGAACGCGAGTCTCGTCTATATCTACGTACAATGATCTCGGTCGTTGTATTTTGTCTAGTTTTGTTGTGCGTTTAGCGGGTTTTGTCTCGTGGGTTTAATCTGCTGATACCTACAGCATCTGATGTATGGATGCGTATATTTGGTAGGGCAGTAAAGGTCAGTGGACATTACAACGCCAGGCCATCGTCCGGGGTAAGACAGGCATCACATACACACGCCAGCAACCCAGACACGTTGAGATTATATATATACTGTAGACTGTAGACATACCCAAGCACGTGGACCAATACACCATGTAAATCTTATGTACTTGGTAAAAAAAGTGACTTAAAAAAATCCGCTTTTCATCGTGGTCTGCCGTGGTCAGTAGGTGCATCATGTGAACTTACGTATCTGCTGCGTACAGTACGAGTCGTATTCGTTTTTTGTTGGACCAGCGGCCAAGTGTTTGTTTATCAGAAAAGGAAAGATGAGGAGGAGGAGAAGGAGGAGGGGGAGGAGGAGGAGGAGGAGGCAGAGGAGGCAGGAGTAGGAGGGAGGAGAGGAGGAGGAGGGAAGGAGGGCAGGAGGGATGGGAGAGAGAGAGGGAGGGGGAGGGGATCGAGGGATGGGAGGGAGGGAGGGGGGAGGGAGAGAGGGAGGGAGGGAGTGAGGGAGGGAGGGAGGAGGGAGGGAGGGAGGGAGGCGAGAGGGAGGGAAGGAGAGGGGAGGCGAGATGAGGGAAGGGAGCCGGAGGGAGGGATGGAGAGGAGAGGGAGGGAGGGAGGGGGGGAGGTAGGTAGGGAAGAACAAAGGTGCAACTTGGAAAGACTGCTCGTACGCGTATGAAATCCGATTAACTTGAAATTAGGCACTGGCCTCGGTGCTGCTTGGCAATCGCTCGCCCGCCACTCCGTTTGGGATGCTGGGAGCCAACCCTGACTACTTCACACACAGGGCACCCCATTAGATATGGTTTGGACCATGACGATCGCCTCATCGAGGGCTACCGACCTGTTGCCTCCGGCACGGGTGTAGCAGTTTTGAAAGAATTTTTGCCGTGGGGTACCCCAGACTGAGACTCGTCGGAACAGACAGACAGACAGACAGACAGACAGACAGACAGACAGACAGACAGACAGACAGACAGACAGACAGGCAGACAGACAGACAAATATATTGAATCCGTTCCAGAGACGACAAGTTACACTTGTGGAATTTTCGACTACGCTAGAACTCATGCGCATTTAGGTTCTCATCACAACCCTTGCGACGCCGACGCCGAGTACAAAAGAGGATACCGGGTATATACGTAAGATTCGTACATGCTACTCTCTAGTACCAGCAAACCAAATCGAGCTATCATTCTCCGCGGCATGGATACCATATTCTTATAAATGTATGAGCTCAGCAAAACGTCAGTTCTCGACGCTCGTGACTTCTCGACGCTCGTGCCTCGCGCTCCGTGCTCTTACCCCGCGCCGTAATGAATTTCAGACATGCTCTTACCCCCCGCCGTGGTGGATTTTAAAATTAATTTTCGAAACATTATATCCAAGTTCTTTTAATTTTGATCCACTTAGACCAACTATTATGGGAAACATTATTTTTGGGCTCCAGGAACTGATTTCTAGGCCCAATATACCCGTTTTACTCCGTTGGACAGTCAAAAACACCGATACACTCCAAAAGATCCACCCCGTAGTTTTTCGAGGGCTTTCTGGAGCAGTTCTCCGTTTTTCTAGGGTCTCGTTATGATTTTTGGCGCAACTAATCACAACTAATCAGTTTCCAGAAATAAGGCTTGTTGGTCAGAACTGGGGCCAAAAATAATGGATATTTGAGGATTTTTGGCTAAAAATCATCATGTCCTCAGAACTGGCAACTTGGACGAACAGTCAAACTACGACCCTGGAGAAACGAAAAAGTATGTCCGAAAGCTCTACGAAAACTACGGGGAGCATCCTGACGAGTCTATCGGTGGTTTTGGCCGTGCCGCCGAGTAAATCGCGTATTTTTGGCTAAAAACGCAGTTCTGCGGGCCCAAAAATATATTTCCCATAATAGTTGGTCTTATGATGGAGTTTGTGTGAGGATGAAAAGTTTCGTACCTCGTGCTTCCTTTCCGTTTTCCGTATACGCTCCGCCGTCATGTGTGTGGTAATTCATGTACGTATTCTAATTATATTTTGTTTCAAGACAATTCGTCGTTTATATGGTGTGCATGTATGTATTATGCACATATATATCCTCTCGTCCCTTGGCATCGTAAACTGCCTGTTGCAATATGCGCCTCATTCCTCCTTCGTTATCTTCACCGGCGGCCTGGGGGGCTTCGCCGGCGGCCTGGGCCGACGGCGAAGTCCCCTTGTAGTACACTATTATCTCAACATGAAGTTATAAAGAAGACCGACTTCGTTAAGATGCTGCTGCCATTCGGGCAGCAAGCGAGCCAGCGACCAGACGCCACCCACGCCTTACGAGAAGTATCGCTGTCCGCATACTTACTATACTGAAACCTTCTAAGTAACACGCCGGTTGTACGTGCGTACCAACGTTTTCTCTAGCGCGAAATGTGCGTCCAGACCGGTCAAAATCATATCAACGAGACATCGAAACATACGGCAACACAACAATTACATTCCGTCGATTTTGGGTTATGGACTATGGAGTCCCGTTATTCCAAAAACCTTCCAGCAAAAACGTTCTCCCTCTATCGTAGCACGCGTCGGATGTGACGTTCCAGTCATCGCCCACGGGCGCCGAAGAGCCTGTGCGAAGTCAACTGTGCGACCAGAAAACCAAACCTTGTTGGGTTTCGCCCCCACCATGCCGTACGCCTCGACGTACCAGAGGGCGCCCTTCTCCAGGCCTTTGTACATGTAGAGCTACAACACTTTTACACACGTAACACATATCCTGCGTTCTCTCGTAAGATCCGATGGAGTATTCAACCGGAAACGGGTTGTGTTATTTAATAATTTCCCACGGCAATGCTAGAAAAGGAAACCATCGAACCGTGGACGATATGCCTCCAAAGCAACGAAAACCAAAACAATTGTGCGAAGGGCTTATCGCAATTCGGCCCGCTCTATACCCCCTCCCCCCCTCTACCTACGTCACCAGCGATATCGATGGCGTTTCGGTTGTATTCGCCAGATCCAAAACACGTATACGAAGTCTCTTCAACACAATCAGATAGATTCGAGGATACAGACCACGAACCGCCTCAATAGTTGAGCGGTTGGCCATGCGACACAAGCAAGCTACAGGTAAAGGGCGCGCACCATCTATTTACAGCAGGCACGCCTAGTATAAGTCCAGACACGCCAAAGCTGTTCAACGGGCGAGTTGAAGATGAACGAGCTACCGGATTGTTGAATTGATACTCAAGACCAGGCAGGCATACGGAGAGGCGGCGACGACAGAGGACACAACTCCCTGAGATCGAAAAAATAACGAAGACCGAAATATCGTCGTCTCACGTTTTGCGGTGCGCACTATCGCAATGCGGCCAACACAATGAACGGTGCAGTGTCAGTGGCTGCGTCGAGTATCAACCGTCGGTCTAGACTCCTTGGTGAATAACAGGTAAATAGCGGAGCTCGATCTGTTACAGACATTCTACACAGATTGTATAGTTGGGCGTTCAAATGTGTTTGCGACGGCATAGGAATCGAGTCCATCTCCGTCATCGAACACGCCACCTATATTGAACCGAGGATACGCGATGGGAGGCACTTTTGCCACACTTGAGCCTTGATGAAACGCCCTTCTCAATGCCAGGAAACGCAGGGATGCCGGCCATGTAGCTCCCTCGAGACGTTGGTCAAAGTTCTTCCCGAACGCGAGCGAGTGCAGATTGCTCGGCCAAACAACCTCGTCGATCGGGTGATTAAACCCGTTCCCAAACTGCAGCCGATGTAGACCTGCTGGCCACACAACACCTGTGATCGCTTGGTTAAATTTTCCGTTGAAGGCAAGCTTCTCTAGCGAGGCAGGCCACACCACACCCGTGATGGGTTGGTTGAATTCACGCCCGAAGGCCAGCTTCTGCAAGGAATGAGGCCACACGACCTCTGTGATCGGTTGGTTGAACATTCGGCTCAAGATAAGACTATGCAGCGAAGAAGACCACGCCACGTTATTGATAGGTTGGTCAAAGTTGACCCCGAAGGTGAGCTGCTCCAGAGAAGAGGGCCAGACCACCTCGGTAATAGCTTGGTTGAATGCTTTCCCAAAAGAAAGTTTCGCTAAACGATCTGGCCATACCACATGGTCAATCGGACGGTTGAACCCCCACCCAAATCCCAGATGCACCAACCCAACAGGCCACGGAACTGCCTCGATTGATTGATCAAAGGAAGACCCGAGAAATAACCGTTCCAGGGATTTCGGCAACGCATTCAAGTCTACACGCTCGTGGAATGTACAGCCAATGGACAACTGCCGAAGTGCGGATGGCCACGATGCTTCAGAAAGATTCTGCATGGTAGCGATTCCGATATTCCCCACGCCATGCTGCCGACGCAGAGTAGTCAAGCCATCAAGCCCCGCCACCGTGCGGAGAACTTGTTGCACCTCCTGAAAGTAACTGATAGGGGAAATACCTGATCCCGTAGCCGGCTGCAAGAAACCGTCCCAGCGACGCGAATTACGAGCGTTCGGCCATAAACTTTTGCAGTCGACGCCGATTAACTGCATCGATTCCACCTCCCGGAGTAGCGGCGCCTGTGACAGTAAAGGCACAATCGTGCCCGCCGGCATGCTCCACGTTACTGCAGCCGCTCGCAGAGAAGGAAGTTTTCGCGTTCCTGGAACTATGGTGGAGTCATCCGAGGAGTCATCGTCACGCCAGAGGCTGAGTGGCATACGCTTGTTTACGTAAACGCGCAACGAACGCACACCTCGGCAGGCCACGAGTAGTTCAAACGAAGCAAGCTGTAGATGCAGCGTGCCAACGTAACACTTCCCTCCTCCTGCTGCTTGGTTGAGGGCTATCATGAGCATTTCAAACCCACGGTCGCTGCCTAGACAAATAAAAGAGAGCGCAACACGCGACGAACGAATCGGTAGGGTTACTATTAGTATCTGTTCGGTCTGGTGATTTGGCACATGCGGGGGGCACCGGTGTCACCGTGTTGACGGAGTATGCGCGAGGCTCTTGAATGCGGACCCTGTGATGACTAATACGACACAAGCATTTCTCGAAACAGATGACAGTTGGCGTGTATTAGCCCATTCATAACTGAACAAAATGTCCCACACTAACTAAGTATTTTGTCCCCAAACAATCGTGGGACCAGTTCTTAAGGGTTAAAGGCACCCGAGGGGATATATACGGGGCCTTTGTACCCTTGCCATAAAGAAAGCGCCCCTCTTCCTACAGTACGGACAAACACGTCGGTAGCACCGCTTCGGGTACGCGTTGCTGTAGGAACCCGAAGGTACTACTCGTATGAAGGAACGAATATTTTGAAGGTTGTTGCTATCGAGTGACGCAGCTTGTGACAAACGGATCGCGTGAAGCGCCCACAGATGTATACTGTAACTCGTGGTACTGGACATCGAACGTACGGTGTAGAGGCCAGTGCTCACAGTACTGAACGTCGAAAATACAGATACAGAGTCCAATACTCCCAATATACATATAACCCCGAGAGCACGCCGTGAACTAGAACGGCTTATTAGGAAATATACGTGAACGCATAGCGACGACATAGTACCTAGGCCATACACAGTAGTGACATTGTACGCCCGGGGGGTGCTTGTTGGGTGAATATGGAAAGTATGGCCTAAAATACTCAATCAAGGGTATTGCACAAATACAGGGGAATAGCATGTTAAGTAAGCACAACCAACGTTTGATGTAAACAGAAGGAGACCGCAATCCGAAGCACGATGCCGACCAACCGAGTGATATATATGCCCCCCCCCCCCCGCAAATATGAGAGGTTCCATTATGTAGAGCTTTGACGTACCGGTGACAATAGGCTGAAACCCAATACCGCTCGACATTACCGCAACCGGAAATACAGCGAAGGCTCTAGAGTTCAAGGGGTGTATCCCCATTCTCCTCCATGAAGCCGTCAAAATCCCTACTAAACACGGAATAACGTATGTGCCACCTGCCCGAGATGAAAACGGCGCTGGGCTTCCAGTGTATTGGAGGCGTTTGTTATGAAGAGCATTGGCAATAAAATAACTATATTCCCGCGAAAAACGACGTAATACGTGAAATATACTTATGAATACCACGTACCACGCACCGGTGACGGTCATCCCTGCAAAGCATCATAAGTCGCGTGGCTTCTGGTGTCCCTTACGGGGACTGCCCACGCCATGACAATGTAGGCGCGGCCGCAGTCGGAACGACATTAAGATGCAACCGAGGTACACGTTATAGCACACATGAGCGACGACGCTATAAACTAACCGCAGTCGATAAGTGAAACACGGGACCAGCAGTGAGCTGGAGGAACTGCAGAAGACGTGCAGCTCCCGCAGGCGTGCCACAATCAACATTTACGGAAGACGTCGCTGCGCCGGTAGCAGGGTTACCCCAATCATCACTACCGCGTTCATGCTACTCAGGCGCTTGTCTTCGTACTTCACTTACAATTGGGCCTGAACAAATTTTGATGGTGCAGACAAACACATTTTGTTTGTTGTGTAGGCGCATACATCGCAAAAACAAAAAACGGTCAAAATCTCAAGACTGCAAAGGAATAAGGGTGAGTGGCTACGAACCGCTCAAAAACAAGGCCTTCAAAGTTTTCCGCCTGCCGTACCACACGTCCATACGGCATAGAAGGATGCATCTACTGTGCATGGGTAAGGGGGACAACCTCGTCTTGATTAATCACCAATCGTTTCAGGAAGTACTACGAGTAGCGCGACCACAAAAAAGGCGAGCAGGACATGCCGCGATGGCACCACTGCAGGACACGGAGGCGTACAATAATGAAATTGTTACAGTGCATATACAAAAATTGTATACTTGCGAACCTCCGACTACATGAGTAGTATTATATCCAGTGATTGTGCGTATTCATAGGAGAGTCCTTCTACAGGTACCGTACAGCAGCAGTGCACGTATCACGCAGCACTACAGACTCATCCCCCATGGTAGGGGCGTAGCAGAATTGTCTGAGCTCCTCACATGAGGAGCTCAATGTCTCACCCGAAACATGACCTCGGAGACATTCGTTAGCGCAACCCGATCAAAACTTCCAATGCGGTAGTCCAAAAACAAACGTACCAGAAAAATAATAAAAGTATCCGGTGGTTACTCACGTGAGGAGCTCAGCCGGTCAGAAAATATTGAGCCAAAAAGTGGTACCCTTACCGTGGGATTGCTCTACAAGCCTGTATAATGCGGGTAAGGCAAGACGTATGTACGTGGGTGTCATACGTGTACGTCAGTAATATACTAAGGGGGGCTATGGACGTTCCTTCTTGGGCGGGTGGGAGGGTGGGTGGGTAGTTGCGGGGAGGCAACCCAAATACTATGTTACCTAACAGTTTGCTGGAGTCCGTTGGTGCTGCAGCATACCGCGATTCTCTCGAGAACTGTGTGTGTGCAATGCAACACCCGAGAGCCCAACTCCAGCGCAACCGAAGCAGGGCCGACGGGCTACCGTGAACCGTTGTATAACACTCAATACCGCATTATCTAGACAAGAGGGTGTTTCGAAACAAATTACACACATATCTGTATGCTCGAGGCACTACTTGTCGTCCACTCCCCAGTACCGCTGCATGATACACGTACTTGTACCATACGTGAAATGTTCTGTACAGCTTAAGGTTTGGGATTATTTAAATCAGAAGAAAAAAGGGCAAGCGTATGCACTTGGTTTTCGGGTGTACAGCAACCTTGGCAACTAAAATGCTCCACCTCTGGCGAGCCGGTGTCCTCACTGCCAACGAGGAAACGTGTGGCCCTCGCTGGAGCTAAGTCCTATGGTCTACGTTTCGAACCTTAAGCTAGATACGGTCATCATAACCGACGAAAAAAACGAGCGGGGATAAGAAGAAGAGTAGGAAGTAGGAGGTGGACCCCTATCTCACTCTCCCGATAAACCGCGAGGGGAAATATTACACACATCGAAAAGGTCAGTCCATTGTACACATCACGAACATCATGTGCTGGTCGGAATCATCAGGCCGACACGCACGGGGTCGGAACAAAAGGGAAAAACAAAGTTTTCCTTGCATCGTGAAAAAAGCCCGCGAGCAGTGCCGTCGGTAGCGATGGGTCATTTCTGGGTTATTTCTGTGCGCTGCCGACATAAATAAACAAGAACGTGCTTTTCGTACATACAGTACCCACCGCCACCAACAGTTCTCGCCTGAGAGGGGCGCGGATCACGCAAAACAAATAATGGTGTTTGTGATCCTTTGCCCTGACAGTCTAATGCGGCCAAGGTTAAGAGGCGTACGTCGTCTGTCGCTAGAGGTCTCGCTTTGAACATGATATCCAGCCCTGCTTAGGCGGTAACTTTCCTGATCGGAAACGACGTCCTGCTTTCTCGAGCAAAATGTGGATGACGGAAATGGATCAGGCCATCACATCTGAAGCTAGACCTCTAGGAACAGACATACGACAGCACTCAAACCTGCGAAAGACGACTCTATTCTGAGTGGACCATACTCCCTTCAAGTTATGTGGTAACGGTGACCCGTGCTTTGTGAGGCGAGCGATGACAGGTTAAAGGAAGATTGTTACTTCATATGTTTACCCTAGACAAGTTATCGCATCATACATCTTCCAGTGCCACATAAAAAATAAAAAAAATCCGTCACTACCGCATTGACCGGGCGCCATGCCCACCGGCAGCCTTCTCCCCCATATATACCGTTTCCCGTTGTCGCGGGGTCCAATGCAAGGGGCTACCTACTTTTTTTGTAATATGTTTCTACATCCGATTCACAACCCTTGTCCTACGTTCTCCCCCTCCCTCCCAGTTAAGTTCCTCAGATCCGGGGACACAAACGGGGCAGCCCCGATGCAAGTTTAAGAAAGATCCGGGGAAACAAAGCGGGCAGCCCCGATGCTGGCTTTTGGCCGGTATCACTGCAGTGGTACTGCTGATGCCCGCAGAAATTGGAGGCCCATTATATACCGTTTCCCCTTTCCAGCACTCACCCCCCCCCGCGCAGCGTACGGTACTAACAGCAGTATCGGGTGTTTGGATTTGGGGAGGCAGGGTCCGCATTTGTTTCACTCGTCGAAACACGTCAAGGTGTGCCTACCCACAACCTGGCGTTGTCGCACGCCGGCTTCGGCTTGTATTACGATATGTATTATATTCGTGATAACGTGTTGACGTTCGACTGTTTAGCTGCTATTATTGTCGGTTTTCGTGATAAATACATGTACAAAATTGCAGCTGCTGCTCGGAGAGAGCTCGACAAATTTTCTTAGACGTAGATTTTCGCCCTTTTCATGATAACTGGCGATGACGTCCACCCGGCGACACGCAACTCCCTCATCGTGCTCACCGACCCCTGCTCTGCCTACTCTACCAAGGGCGGTCTCGGCCGTGCCCAACTCGTGTCTCACGGGGCTGCGATTTTTCCAGGATTACATGCCCTTTTTGTCACGTGCACATACCATACCAACCAGTACATGCTTTTTTGTTCTACACGCAAGCCGCTTTCTTCAAGATTCCGTTTTTTTATGTAGACGACCAACCCGAAATTTTATCGTACCGGCTCCTTTTACTGCGGATATACACGTACGTATTATATGTACGAGTACGAGTACCAGTACCGCTGCAAGCAGTAACAGAGTACCAGGTATCATACATCAGGTAATTTTCAATTTGCGATGATATCTGTACAGTATTCATACGTGCGTGGTATTCAGCAGTATGACAGTGCTCGGTGTGTGCCTGGATATAGTACCGGGCAGGGCCTCGCGTGCGCTCGCGGGCGTGGACATGCGGGCGGTGGGCGCTGCAGCAACGTTTATCAAGAACATGGAGAACGCACATACAAAGCACACACGCTCTTTTTGTTTTTCAAGCAGCTCCTGCTGTACATGCATAATCCAAGATTCCCTCATCGTGCTCGCCGACCCCTGTTCTGCCTACTTTGCCAAGTGCGGTCTCGGCCGTGCCCAACTCATGTCTCACGGGGCTGCGATTTTTCCAGGATTCCATGCCCTTTTAGTCACGTGCACATGCCATACCAACCAGTACATGATTTTTTGTTCTACACGCAAACCGCACTATATACAGGCATAATAATCAAAGATTCCCTCATCGTGCTCGCCGACCCCTGCTCTGCCTACTCTGCCAAGGGCGGTCTCGGCCGTGCCCAACTCATGTCTCACGGGGCTGCGATTTTTCCAGGATTCCATGTTCTTTTAGTCACGTGCACATGCCATACCAACCAGTACATGAATTTTTGTTCTACACGCAAACCGCACTTTTCAAGATTCCGTTTTTTTATGTAGACGATCAACCCGGAATTATTTTGCACCGGCTCCTTTTACTGCGGATATACACGTACTACGTACTATATGTACGAGTACCAGTACCGCTGCAAGCAGTAACAGAGTATCATATACCAGGTAATTTTCAATACTGCGATGATATCTGTACAGTATTCATGCGTGCGTGGTATTCAGCAGTGATAGTGGTCGGTGTGTGCCAGGATATAGTACCGGGCAGGGCCTCGCGTGCGCTCGCGGGCGTGGACATGCGGGCGGTGGGCGCTGCAGCAACGTTTACCAAGAATATGGTGATGGAGAGCGCACATACAAAACACACACGCTCATTTTTTTTTACACGCAGCTACTACTGTACATGCATATACCCGTACGTACGTACGTACGTACGTACGTACGTACGTACGTACGTACGTATCGTAACACCTCAGTACCATAGGGTGATATTTACAAGAAATAAGAAATTCGTAAGCCGTTATATTGAAGCTACTGTAGTATAAAACGCATCCTCTCCTCTCATGTAAATAAGAAACCTAGCCTCCGTTTGTGAGTGTTTTTCATTATTAGGTGTCATGTACTACTGCTGTACACCCCTTGGCAGTACAGAGTCGCTTTGTTCGCCCTAAGCTTAGCTACTATTACGGAGGACCATGGTAAATAGGACCAAATTTTGGTAGTAAAAATACGTAGATATATAGGTTTTTGTGTGTACGGAAGGTCCTATTTACTATGGTCCTCCGTAATAATCTACCTTATCAGTAGGCTACTCCTCGCCGTTACGGGCATTGCGCGTAGCCGCAGGCGGGCGTCAGCCCGCCGCGGCGAATATCTACTATAATACCTGTACGTAATATGGTTTACCCTTGGAGGGCGTCCATTTAGTCGGTTATTATTACTTATTTTGTTTTGCCCTCAGACAATGTATATAATAAACGTTCCTACGCGACATGAAAGCTACAAAATGCGCTAATACCGTAGTATCCAGGCGTCATTCCAATGCCGACCGGCAGCTACTTCCAAGGTCTTGGACTCTGCTACTTTGAGCGGGCGGCGTCAGGCGGAAATTCATTGTATCTCTATGTATATTATTTATCCCTAGCACCACTTAGGTGAATTCGTCTCGGAACAGCACGCCCCCTTTCTTGGCCGTTATTTACTGTTCTGACAGGCGTTCTTCACCGCTTTGACTGGGAAGCATATTGCAGCATTTATTTACGTGATCCTCTGGTTGATACGCTATGATATTTACTTGCTTTACAGGGGTATCATACCTGCTTTCTCTCTACCTTCGACGGATAAATGTTAGGCGAAAACCCGATACGGAGAAGAAGGGATTGCTGGAAGTGCAGCATATATTTGATAGGCTATGACCGTTACACTTCCTTTCGCACGGGTAACAGCTGTCGAGTTATCTCGGTTGGCTCATTTCACCAACACAAAACAGAGGCTCTTCACCGCTCTGACAGATTAGCAGGGATCGCTGGAATTGCAGCATCAGGTTAATGCGCTATGACATTCACTTAATTCTACAGGAGCAACTGCTATCGAGTTATAACGGTGGATTCATTTCACCACTAAAAAAAAGACAAATTTGCAGTTCGTGCTAATAGTGCTACCTACTGCTGTGCACTGGTCCCATTTTATACTTTCAACCCGCAGCCCTTCCCATTTGGCAACCAAACTCCGACTAAGAGCCCGCTGAAGCCACAATAAGCCCCGCAGAGTCACCGAGGCCCACGTGGCACACTGCCCCCATTTGGCCTATAATCCTTTCTCTCTACCTTCTACGTATATATTATAGTCGTAACTCAGATCCGGGGTCATACAGCAGGCGCTCCTTCCGCCTCCTCACTGCGGTTCGTGCCATCCTTTTATTGGAGCAAGGACACGTGCTTCTATTTTTATGTGCCTGGCACCTTGTTCTCATTTGGTGATTTGACCACACAGTCGACCCTTCTGTTTTCACAGGGGTAACTGTCGAGTTATATCAGGTGATTGAATTCACCAAAACGCACCTGGCGGGCCAACTCAGACCGCTGTTCGGGTGTTCGTGCTGTGGACAGTACGCGGGACGTTGGATGGTGATTCTGGGTTAGCACTACTGTGGACAGTACGTTGGACGTTGGATGGTGATTTTTGATGGGAAGTACCGTTACCCATTACCGAGGTAAGCTGGCGTCGCACGAACTTTTTTTTACTTTCTTCGATATACGCTATAACATCACTTACCTACTTTTTTCAAAGCAAGGCGTTCTATCGATCCGACAATCCTTCAGTTTGCCAATGGTCTTGGGATCGCTTCCATTCAAGCGATTCTCTGTCAGGCGCAGAAACCTTGTATAATATCGGTTGCCTTTGCCGCCAAAAGTACTTGCGCTCTACGAGGATTAATTTTAGTCGCCGGGAGCATTTCTAAACGTATGCTCGAGCAATGTGAGAGCTCCGTGTATCAATGTCCCACTCGAAATTTCGTAAAACGTGTTTCCTGATGTCACTCCCACGCATAGTGTAATACTTCGATCGCGCGTACTTACGGGTTTATACGTCCTCATGCAGGATGTACATCCCCTATGAGGGGAACACAATCTGAGGCTGTATAATTCAGGGAGCGTGTGTCTATGTGGTAACAAATAACTGGGGACAAAAAAAAAACAAAAAGAGAAAGAAGAGAAGAGAAGAGAAGAGAAGAGAAGAGAAGAGAAGAGAAGAGAAGAGAAGAGAAGAGAAGAGAAGAGAAGAGAAGAGAAGAGAAGAGAAGAAAAGATGGGCGCGGGGGGGTGGTTTGCACGTAAATATGGCATTTGCACGATAATACGCACGACCAATATTGCTGTGGCAATGGTTTGTTGTGCCAGCACGTAACACGGTTTGCCCCCAGTAGTGTGCTAACTTTTTTGTTGTTCTAATTTCTACTTTGGCCCCCCGACAGTGTATCTACGATTGTACGGTATTATTGCGCCGCTTTTTGTTCTATATTTCGGCAGTACTTCACATTTTTTCGTACTATTAAATATGTAGTTATTATTGAGTCGTTGTGGACCCCGGAGAGTGTTGGGGTGTTAAGACTAGGTCCATACCATTCCATGGCTTCGTGGGCAATTTCATCTGCGTAGAGTGTCGTGGATTTTGATATTTCCATTAAAACCGAGGGCCAGACGTGCGTTGGCTTCGTCGGGCATTTTGAGTGTCGTGTGCTCTTACAGGCATGTCGTTCTTCCAAGGGGTTTTATAGGTGATGTATACTGGCGTGCGAAATTTAGTGGTGATTTGATGCGGTGTGGGTTTTAGGCGGCTTGGGTATATAGCAGTACATCCATTGGAGTATCGCTTTTTAAGGCGATTGGTCTTCTCGAAGCCAATGGGTTTTGCGGTTTATGTGTTTTTCAACCGCGCCAATAATCTACCGTCTTAAAATGGAAAGCGCCAATATACTAATCCCGTGTGGCGTTAATATCAGCTACCAGCCATTGTTATCGCTACTTACCGGTATACATTGTCGCCGTCAAGGTCTTGAATTCGAATAAATGGTTGGGCGGCGTCAGCTGCAGAATCCATGCATTTAAACATATATCAAATAGTGTTACATCCACCCAACGCCATGCAGGAAACCTCATTTTTATTCCAGGCCGGCCTCATAATCGAAATATCGGCACTTCAACATCTAGAGGGTTATGTGATTTCTTCGAGCGCTCTCTTCAAGGACCGGTTTCGACACCACTCGCCCTTCGTTCCCACCGCATACCTCGCCGTGAACGCGTTCGGCGAGAAAAAGACATGCGAGAAGTAGGCACGATCTTGGATCTTGGGAGGCATGCTCGAGCATTTATTTTAATCTTAACAGAGGGAAGGGTAGGATAGTGCGCAAACACGAAGAGGTGACGTTTTTCAACATGTGCAGTAGTATCATATAGGAGTCACATTGTGTCAGCCCTTTGCATCGTCTGCTTCGAAGAGCCGATGTTCCTGTTGCTTCGCAAGACATATCCTCGAGTGAGTGTCTACGGTGTAGGTGCAGTTTACATTGCACAATATGGCTGTGGCGAAAGGGTCGACTTCAACGCCCCTCCCCCGTGAACCATGAAAGGTGGGATGTCAAGCGTTCTTTTTTTAAAATGCCGCTCGCAAAAGGGGAGGTTGCCAGGATGTTGGATTTTTAAGGCGAAATAGACATACTTACTAATATCCCTTTCACGGATTACCCATCCCTGGCCTCCCAGAGCTCCCACTTCGACACCGCGCCCTTTCATTACTTGCGCAGCGCTGCCTTCTCTCTATGTTCCCTATATACTTTAGTTGGCGAGATGCTTCTTCCTTTTTCAGTTATAGGTTCGTGCGTGTGTCCAGAGAGCACGGCAGCGCGGGTGAGCCCGGTGCCATCCCGGGCATGGGAGGGCTCTGGGCAGTTGAGGGGGGGTCAGAGGGAACGCGGTCGCCTTTTTTCGTGGCTAGGCGTGGCGTGTCCATCGATACACGAGGGAAGCATGAAGGGGATTCGTCTGCGTTGCTGCTGCTGTATCAATCGAGTATGTGCGAATTATAAGGGTCGTCACTGCGTGTAAAATAACACTCAAGCGATGGTTTATTTCTTGAAAACAAAATATTTACAGAGAATCAGCCATGCGGTTTGAACACCATCATCGTCGAGCGGGCGAACGAGGGCCATGGTGAGCACCGGGCTTTACTCGAGGCGGGCCACGGGGCTGACTGGGACAGAGGGGCAATAGAGCTCGACCCGGACCGAATCGATGGCGAGGTGATCGCGAAAGGACGGGAAGCGTCGAGGCTGACAGAACGAGAACGACGTCCCAACTTATTGTTAGTCGGCACAAGCACAACAGACCCGAATGCTCGACGGGATTTGCTTTTTTCAAAACCAAAGTTTCGTGTTCACTTGATTTTCGAATTTTTCGACCGTTTTTTCTTGTTTTTGTGTTTCGCTCCTACTGCACCGTTTTGTTCGAGTACGAGGACGATTAGGATGTTCATATTTCTCAGTTTTGTACATCTGTTGTTTTCCGTACCTTTTAACGACCGACCGTGCTGTGCTGTGCTTTCTCTTTCATACATCGTACAAAGTACGAAGTAATACGCGTACTACTCCTGTGCCGGAGGGGAGCATAGTGAACAGACCAAATGTGGTTAGTGAAAATTGATCAATATATAGATATTTGTGCCTTTGCTATCGGTCACATTTGCTATGGTCCCCCGTAAATCCACACATAATCACAAAAAAAAGGCACACATCACACCCACAGCAGGCAGCGCAGCGCCGTGCTGTGAGCCGTGTTGCTGTGCTTTCTCTTTCGAACATACACAGCTTGGTTGTCCTGGAGCCTGGGGCTAATGTGAATCCCGAGCATAATTTTTCGCATGCATATCAAGTCCGCCGTTTGTTCGCTGGGCACCATGAACCTCTTGGCATTTTCAAGTCGGTGCTTACACTGCATCATGGGCCTCCTCTGCCCCTTTCCTTGAGCGGAGCCCTTGTATACCCTACTATTGAAGTTGGGTGCATTTATTTATTCTTGTTGTCGTTCGAATCGTGAGCCTGGATCTATTGTAGGATGTTTAATGGGAGTCACATGTTATCAGCCCTTTGCATCGTCTGCTTCGAAGAGTCAATGTCCATGTTGCTTCGTAGTCAATCCTCGAGTGTGTGTTTACGGTAGGTGCTCTCTGTACATTTCACAGCAGTGTTACACAGATGCTCCGAGTACCTTGGAGTAGAGTAAGGAGTATTGGATACAAAATACTTCAGGTACTTCGTGTACTCGCAGTATTCAGGCTCTATGCAATTCGGCATACTGCTCGTGTTCGGAGTATTTCGAGATTCTTTACTGCAGATACTTCCATACTCGGAGTATTTCGGGGTCCGGTACTGCGGGTACTCCTTTTACTCGCAGCATTTGGGGCTTTAGGACTGCTCAAACTCCAAGTACTCCGAGTCTTCGGGCCGCCAGTACTCTAATACTCTTAGTACTCGGAGTACCGAATGTACTCGATACTCGGAGTATACTCGGAGTATACTCGGAGTGTGAAGTATATTAGGAAACTCTTTGAACGATTAAAAAGACTGCCGTCATGTCCCCCAGGTTCTGGGAGCAAGTGCCTGGCATTTATAGCATTTCAAAATCCACATATGCTTCCATTAGCTGGAAGTATAATTAGAGTATTTTCAAGAAAAAAACAATTCAGGTACTTTGTGTACTCGCACTACAGTATTTCGGTGTTCAATACTCTCCATACTCGGAGTACCCCCAATAATTAAGATGTTTATACTCCGGGTACGTCTTGTACTAGAGGGTAAGTAATGCTCATACTCCCAGTACTAGGAGTATTTGGGCCTTCAGTACTGCTCATACTCCATGTACTCCGAGTATTTAGGCTACCAGTACTCTATTACTCTCAGTACTCTAGTTTCCAAAAAGATCAATACTCCAAGTATACTCGTATTATGGAGTAAACTCGGAGCATCTGTCAAGTGTTGCTGTGGCGAGAAGGTCGACTTCAACTCCCTTCGCCCTTCGTACTCGCCTTCCCGTGAACCGTGAACGCGAGCGGGATGATGTCAAGTGTTGTCGTTCAATCTGCCGCTCTCAAAATGACAGGTTGCTGCAAAAAAAACGATTTTGGCATCTGACTTTGTCCTAAAGACTCGGATTTTTACTGTGAAAAATGTAAGGTACTCTTCAGGACTTCATCCTTACACTACTGTAGCACCACGAGGAGAATGCACACACAAACAGATGTTTTCCTCGAATGAATTGTTCCACTTCCCTCATGTTCTTCTCTACGTGAATATCCCCTTTTGTTTTGTGGTATTCTTGAAAAAAGACGGATGTATGCAGCTTAAGGGGCTCCTTCGGTCATAAAAAAAAGAGTCGAAAAATCAAAATCGTCTTTTTTACAGCAATACTATTTCTGGTATAATAACACCATGTCAGTACTCTCTTACGGAACACGGCACAGCAACAGTTCTAATGCTCAGACCTCCGACCGATCAACGTATAGTTTGTTCGGTGTAGTATTTAGGAGGTGTTGGTGCTCTTGGATCTGCAAGGGATCGCAGGCATTGGTGTGTTTGCACCACGAAACGAAAGCGCCCGAGACAATACTTTTGATCGTTGCTGCTCCTGTTTGGTATCCATCAGCTAGTATCCATACAATCTGCTGTGGCCACGTAGGACGCTACAGACGGTTGGACTAGAGGCCCAGGCAGGTTTAGCTAGCAGTGCTCGATGTCCTTGTCTAAAAAATGAGTTAAAACAGTATCAGCCGGCAGAGAAACTAGCGTTTTTTGTATTCGTCTTTGGGTACCAGGGGATGGCGAGTCGTTTTCGAGTAAGAGGCGTTTTTCGTGATGAAAAAGTCGTGTGATCGATACGACTCTTGAGACACAAACGTTTGGCATTACAGTATCTGCGGTCTCTAAAACTACTCATCGGTTGGCAGTCTCAGCGTTGGAGCATTGGAACCAGAGAAATGTCGTTTTCGATGAAAAGGAAGGAATTATGTCAAACATAGTATAACCACTGGAAACAAAAGGGATGTGTTTTTTATTTGCTTTAATATCTTTTGCCCGAAGGTGTTTTTTTTCCAATATTTATTTTTAAGGCAAGATCGTTCGAGGCCGGACTTGAAAGGCAGATTATAAGTGTGAGAAAAATGCGGCACATACATGAAGAAAGCTGAATGTGGTTAAAACGATGCGGTATCCATTTCCGAATCAAGCTGCACACCCAGCAGTTACACGAGCACATGCTTACATACAAGTTTGTTCGAGTGTAGGTATGAACGAGGAGGGTACGAGTATGTACGTACTCGTATGCATGCAAGAGCCAATACGAGCATAAGCGTAACTTATTTATCGTGTTTATCTACTCTCTCTGCTGTACACCACCGCTGGCTGCTGTATTGCCACCCAGGGTCTCGACAGCAAGCAGTTCCGGGAGCAGTGTGGCTTAAAATATTTGCAAAAGGACACACACGAGCTCCTACCACAATTCGTTAGCGAGGATCTTATAGGGGAGGGCTGTTCACTTGTTGCATTGCTTTCCGAGCTAGGAAGCACCTCCTCGTGGGATCAAGGTACGGGTGTAGACCCTACCCAACCCCCAACCCTAACTCCAACCCTAACCCTGGACATAACCAGACCCAAAACGGACAGGAAACGGGCGAGAAACACGAGGCTGCGCCGGTTTTGCATCTAGCGAGAAATTGCGAGAACGTTCCGAACGCGGACCACGATTCCGGAATGAGAACCACAGGTAGGCAAGTTTTGAGACAAAAACATCCCGTAAAGATCCTTGCAAACAAATTGTCATCAGGCAGTGTTGGGCACCGGGACCGAACTACGGTTATTAAACCAGAAACCGCGATCCGGTTATCGTAACCGAAAACCGGACATTTCGAAACCGGTTATTCGGTTCTTTCAAATAACCGACCGGACATAATCGGACCGGTTGTTTCCGGTCGGAAATTGTGTCCCCTATCCTCTACCCCATATAACTGCTCTGTGTATGTATGGAAACCCCTATATGTCAGCTCACAAGCACAGCGCACACCAGTAGCCATCGCAACATCACAGCAGCACAACAGCAGACTGGTGGGTCATCAAAGCTAACGGATCATCAGTCATCAATAATACGATCAATAAAATACGAGTCAATAAACCAACACGAGCAGTCAATGCGTTCTCCTACTCCTACGCATTACGCATTGTTTTCCCTATTGTACCGCGTTGAGATCGACGATTTGTTTTTTTGTTTTTTTCTACCTCGGAGAAGAACGGAACCGCGAGAGCAGTTTCGCTTCTTTCTGCGTGTTGAGTGTTAAGTGGTTTTGGAAGCCCTTGTCCATTTTGTCTTGTGACCAAGAAGTAGGCTCCGCTCGCCGTCCTGAGCGTCGCTACATCCGCGTTTTCATAGTCATGCTCCGCCTGTTCGCCTGTTAGCTGTACGCCAATGACTCAAGCCCGACGACTAAACGACAGGTTCCGTTTTGTCTTTCTGCGTGTTGAGTGTTAAGTGGTTTTGGAAGCCCTTGTCCATTTTGTCTTGTGACCAAGAAGTAGGCTCCGCTCGCCGTCCTGAGCGTCGCTACATCCGCGTTTTCATAGTCATGCTCCGCCTGTTCGCCTGTTAGCTGTACGCCAATGACTCAAGCCCGACGACTAAACGACAGGTTCCGTTTTGTCGTCAATTTTCACGTGATGTGTGTCGTGCGTTTTGTAATGCGTGCATTTCAGATAATTCGATTTGCTGATGTGCCGACAAACGAGCATCCGAATAAAACGTTTTTTTTTTCCTTGGGGGTGCGAACGTGGCGCAAAATAGCCATTTATCTGAAATAACCGACCGAATAACCGACCGGAAACTTCGTGGTTTCGGTCTCGGTTATTTAGTCCAAATAACCGGTTAACCGGAGACCATCTCCGGTCGGTTATGAGATAACCGACCGGACCCCAAAAGGACTCCGGTGCCCAACACTAATTGTCACACACACAAACAAATGCATGCTTAATGTTTTCTTCGGATTCATTCACTGTTTTCCTTTTTTTGTCATGTCGTGCTGCAGCCTAAAAACTCTATAAATAGCATTCACTGGGTATGTTTTGGTAGTCCACACAGCAAGTTACTGCAGTGTGCGGCTTTTGAATTTCAGATTTTTCTTTAAATACGACAGCTGTCAGTTCTCCCGATCGAAGGTACCAGGTAAAGAAAATACGCAATGTACCACAGGTATGAACAAAGGCTCGTTCGTACGAGTACGCAGTGCATCAGAAAACAGGTACAGCAGCAAGCTCGAGCTTTTTATATAGGAGTACGAGCACATACATACTGCTGTTATACGCACGCTCTATCTACTATGCAGGGCTAAGCACTGCTGTTCTGCGCATCTCATCACGGTATTGACACTGCTATAATTGTTGTGTGGTTTTAATGCGCCTGTTGCAACAACTACTGCTGAAGTGTGCTTGATTTTGTTTGTTGTCGATTTATCTCGTGATAAATAATGAATTTCGGATGAAACTTTTGGCATCCCTTTCGTGCCCCTTTCGATTTATATTTTTGTTACGTCAAAAGGAACAATTCCAACTCCTTCCCTGCCCTACCAATCCGGAGCCATTGCAACGTATGCTGCATGTACATCGCAAGCCGTTGTGCTGAAGGGTCTCGTGCCAGAAAGTGAGGCCATCGGCACACCCACCACCACCACCGCGGGGGGATTCGCTGCACAGTACGACGGGTGGGAGCACATCCTCGGACATGCGTAGCAGATGCTCGGATACTCATTGTAGGTATCATAGGTGCATGCAAGCTTATTGTTAACAAAAATGGGGTGCTCACCTTGTTTGTTACTTGTCGCCGTGCAGGCTGCTGGCCCAGTCGCTGGCGGGTCGATCGCAGGGTGGCCTTCCATGTTTGTGAGAGAACATTTTTCCGTCGCAGATTCCATGTGTGTGTTGATATATAGGCGCGGGTAGTATTTTTCCACACTGGTTTCACGCGCGCTTACCTACGGGCCTACGAGTGGGTGCAGTGCAGCTCTTGAGATTGTGGACAGCGGTTTTTATATAACATCGGCAGGCTTTGTCTACCTAATGAAAACGTCCCCCCCAAAGATAGTCTCAGTCCTCTTCTTCCACAACGACTTTTTTTAGGAGATATCTTCCAGGGGTTGGGCTCTGCTGCAAGATGTAGCTCGACGTTGCTCGATTGCGCAAGTTGTTTCCCATCTGGTCGCATGTGCATCGTCGAAGATATTTCTTATTTTTAGTTTTTTCGCGGAGACCAATTGTTCCGCAACTTAATCGCAAACCGCAGCAAATAATAACTTGATTGAACTGTGCGAAAAAAGAGCGAGAATGGTCGGAGGAACGATCCGAGACCGAAGCAGTACGAGTACGTACGAGTACGAGTATACAGCCAGTAGGTGACATGTACGAGTACCGTTCTTAATCATACGCGTACACGAATATATTGAAAGTCCTACGTCGTACGAGTACAGCAATTCTGGTGTGTCTGAAGCGGGGCTGCGCGTTGCCCCGAGGTCACCGAAGTGCACTCGTACACGCGTACGAACATAACCATTGCTACTGTAGTTCTGTACTAAGTACAGTAGCATAATCTTTCCTCCATGGGCCCTGTAGTCAGCAGGGTTGTGGCCAGGCTGGCGGAGCGAGAACGACGTGAGTTGGCAGTGTTCGGGGAGCACCATACAACCGGGTCTCTCACACCCGGCCTGCAGAGCGACGAGGAGGAGGAGGGAAATGCTCACATCATGTCGCTGCGACCTGGCATGGACGATCATATTGGGCCGCCGTCGCTTGCCCGTCGGGAACAACCAGGAGAGGAACCTGCCGCCCAAGCGGTGATAGACCTGTTGGCAGGGTTTGCGGAGCGCCATACAACCGGGTCTGTCATACCCGGCCTGCAGAGCGACGAGGAGGAGGAGGAGGAGGGCGAAGAGGTGGACGGTCGGTACGCGGTAGACCAGAACGTAGACCCCATGTTCTTTCGGTTTCCCGATGGTTTGGGGACAAGCGGTGGTAGACTCAACTTTCCCCTCCAGCATACGAGTAATAATAATGAAGCTTCTTCTGCTGAGTCGTCTGGTGACGACGAGGGCAATGCTAACGGCTTGTGGCTTCGACCTGACCCGGACGATCAAATTGGGCTGCCGTCGCTTGCCCGTCGTGAACAACCAGGGGATGCACCTGCCGTCCAAGAGGTGATGACGGACCCGCCTCGTGGAAGGGCAAGTCTTGTGCTGTATAACGACAGCACCTACATCGTGTCGTATTCTGTTATCAGGGCGGACAGCGGTAGCCGCAAGCGGGGCAATAATAATACCAGCGTGGGAGACTTTAAGAACAACACTGCAAAGCTGCTGACAAGAGTCGCTGGCAGAAAGACGGCTGTTGGGAGGTTGCTAGCCAGCATGGAGACAGAAGAAGAGGTCGAGAAGGATACCACGAGGGACATGGAAGATGATGGCGACATGGGGAACTTTCTCATGCGCCATCACCGCATGGCCCCGATGAGTGAGAATCTTCCTACCGAGGTCTTGTTCCCTGCAGACTGCGAGGAACTGCGAGTCCGCGCGTACGCTCGAAGCACGCACTCATTCGGACCGAGCCGGGGAGAAGAGTGGTTTCAGTACATGAACAAGGTCTACTCTATCGTAGGACAACGAAATCGAGCCAAGAAGAAGGTCTTTACTATCGTTGCGTCGGACTCTGCGATCAGTGGGTGGATGAAGCAGAAATCTCGTGACGAGGTGGAGTTCCGGCAGTTATCGCTGGGCAGGTGAGAGGGGGGGGGTAATAACGTACAGTAGAGTAGTAGCTTTTCCCGTACGTTCTACGAGTGGGTATGTATGTTCCTACGTGTGATGCCGCTCTCATACTGGTACCAACACCATTTACGGCTGCCGGTATGTATGATATGTACGCTCGCTCGCTGCTGCGGATGACCTGTTGTTTCCTCGATACTACTCGTAACTCAGTACACTTCGAAAAAACAATACAAAAGAGAGAGCAGTCGAAGTCACAATCCGATATGAAAGATCTTAAAAGGAGTTGTTTGTCTTGAAAACTGTTTACATGTGGTCTGCATTTCGGAATCGTGGTCTGCGATCGGTGTGTTCTTGTTTCGCGAGTTGCAAGAGCGGCACAGCTGGGTTTCTCGCCCGTTTCTGGTCCGTTTTTGGTCCGGTGTGGGGTCTGGGTTAGAGTTTGGGTTAGGGTTTAGGGGTTGGATTGGGTCTACGCCCGCACCTCGGTCCCACCACAGGAGACAGGAGGTACTTTCTTTCGAACAAAGCAAGTACATTCGTTAACAGCCCACCCCTGTAAATATTCTTGATACGTACCGGATTTCATACGATACGATCCCTTCTTCGTACCAGGTACATAATTGTCCATACAGCAGTACTGGCATAACAACCAAGTACCATCATCAGAATTATTACCAGGTCGTGATAATTGTACGACATGGGTGAAGCGGCGGAGCTCCATGAGTATATACCGCTACACGAGAGCAGGAAAAACGACCGCACCGGCACCAAAAGTACCGATATATATGCCATGACCACACACGATACTCGAACTGCTTTGCCATGACCACAAGGCCGACCTTCTTTTACTGCTGCTTCACGGCTTGCTGTATCCACGGGTACGAGTATTAATAAAAATACTAAGAAACAGGTCAGCCAGGGTCAGCTGTGAATTCTCCCGACCGGTCGATATTCGGCTTTTTATTATAGCCTTCTCTTCACGTGTCATACTCGTACCCGTTATTCTTACTGCTGTGCGCCCACGTATGAACCGTGGTATATTTCAGACTTTTTTTTTTTTTTTTTTGTCCATCCCATTTATTATCTTCGCCCTTCCTTTCTCTCTCCTTCCTAGTCGTAACTCAGATCCGGGGTCACAAAGTTGGCTCTTCTCCCTCCCCCACAAAGTAGGCTCTTCTCCCTCCCCCCCCACTACGGTTCTTGCCTTGCTTTTTATCGCGAGAAGATTTCAGCACTGTTTAATTTTTATTTTTATTTAATTTTTATTATTTCTTCCCCCACAAATAGACACACACTTCCTGAATTCTACAGCTCATATTGTGTCCCCCTCATACGGGATGTACATCCTACATGAGGACATATAGAGTCCGTAAATAAGTACGCGCGATCGAAGTATTACACTCAGCTAGCAAAGATGAGCTTCGACGAAATCCTCGAGCTCACAGCTGTTGTTTTTTAATTTTTTTAATATACGTACTCGTGCGCCTGCCGTCGTCATGATGTCATCATGAAGTGTTGCTGGAGATGGCACTTTCGCGGAATGTTGTCACGTTGTCACGTTGTCACTCACTCTACGTACGTAATGATTGTCAGTTATAATAGTATGAATTCGAATAGTTAAAAATTTGTATCATATTGATAGTACGTCAGCTGCGAGTTCGATTGATTGAATGATTTTGAAAGCTGCGTAGAACGTTTGTCCTGCATGATGATTATAGTATTGTACAAGGGCTCCGCATGGGTCGCCGGCACCCATGCTCCGGGTAGGAAAATATACCTCACTCAGTGTCGTACGACGTGGCGCTCGTTCATGACGGAGATCTGTGTTGTTAATAAATCTACGTAAAAACATACGTAGTGCTACAGATCAAGGTAATGCCAAGTGTTCGAGAATTAATCAGATGTATGAAGTGCTATAAGTAGTAGCGCCTGCTGGGGTAAGGGTCGTTCTCATCGAGCAACTTGTTTCCAAAAATTATTATTTTTATTCCAAAAAAACTGGAAAACCAAGAAAAAACAGGATTTATTTGAAAAATTGGAATTTTAACAGAGGGCAAACTATTTAGAAGGCTTCGCATTCCAATATTTGGAAATTATTTATGAAGAATTTGGAAGTCCTAAAAATTGCGCAAAAAAATATTTTGGAATTTTCGGAGAAAAGGTGCTCGATAAGAACGACCCTAAGGCGTCAATGGTTCCAGAGACCATTATTAAAAGTAAGGATTTAAAAACAAAATGCAATACGTGAAAAAATCGCCAGAACATATGGCGGGGCAAGGTGTCAATAGTCGCGGAGACTTAACATAACGCAAAACAATGATATTGAAAAAACGAAAAAATAGGGTTGTTGCCTGTGAACGCCAAACGCATTATTTGAAAAAGAGACACAACATATGTTTCGAGGGCCTGGCGGGTCAAAGCGTTAATGGTCGCGGATATGAAAAAAAAAGAAGCGAGTTATATACGAAGAAAGAGGATTGATGTGGCTCAGCCTGAGAAACCGAACGGCAGAGTAAAAAAATGCAGTAGAAACATGTATCCTGAGCTCCTGCCGGGGCAAGGCCATATTTAATGGTCGCGGAGACCCACAATAAGACAAGGCGTAATATTTAAAAAACGTGGAAGATTGAACGAAGGAAATCTGGAGTTTGTGGAGAGGTACTGAATCGTTGACGTGATTGATAGGGGATGGGGAATAGGGTCATCATGTTGGGTGGTTGCAGTGAGTCGTTGGAGTGGTTGCACTGGAAGTGCAGAGGAGGCTGGGAAGGATTGAGATAGAAAGGAAGAGTACCAACTAGCACTGGGCTCTACTCGTGGGTGTGGGCGAGCAGGGGTCTGGCACTGGGTGGGAGTTCGGCGAGTTGAAACAAGAAGGGGGGTTCCAGCTGCAAGAAGAATGCTGCTGTCGTAGTTGTTCGAAGAATTGGCTCGTTTGGCGCAGCTGACGAGGCTCGGCGTGCTGGACTGACAGGACGTTGCTGCATATAAATGGCAGTGGCAGAGTGATGGTGCAGGGGGGATTGGTGCAAACTGTGGATTGGCGGCGTCGTTGGAGACAGACGGAAGGGCGCAAGCTGGTGCTGGTGCTAGAGGTTGGAGATGGACCAGCGCAAGGGTGTGGTGTTGCTGGAGGTGGCGGCGCAATTGTGGGCTGGCGGTGCAATTGGTGGACTGGAGTTCAGAGTTCAGAGGGCTTTGCTGTGTCGAAGCATTGGGTGGCGTGGATGTGTCGGTGACTATGCCGGCCGGTGCTATAAGGTATCAAATCGTGGACAGGACAGGGGCAAGGCAAGACCTCAGGAGTTGGACGATGTCTTGGCGGTTTTCGGAGTATGTGTAAAAACAAAATGCCTAATCAAGGCGCTTTCACATTGCAGGTACGAGTATACCTGCTACTTTAATGTTTTTACAGCAGCAGTACCTCGGCAGTACGAACTTGGTACGAATACGAAATTATACCCGGTCAGCTTGCTGTGTCGGAGTATGTGATGGAGTGTATGTTTCTGTGACGGATAGGCCGTGCTTCGTATGATACACGATATCGAATCATGGATAGGACAGGGGCAAGGCAAGACTTCAGGAGTTGGATGATGTCTTGGTGGTTCACGGAGTTTGCGTTCAAAAATGCCCAATCAAGGCGTTCTCATTGCAGGTATCATACGAGTACAACTGCTACTTCTATTTTTTTTGTTTTACAGCAGTACGAACTTGGTATGAATACGAAATTGTACCAGGTCAGCAATGTACAGCACACATACGATATGCTACCTGGTGCCTCGTGTAAGACAATTACGAGTACGAGTGGTGTATTCGTAGCGGATGATCGTGATTGGTATGTATACTATGCGATGGACAACAGGTTGGCGTTTAGTATGTTGGTTGGTCTTTGGGGTTGGTCGGTTGGATGGATTGTGCTGTCATGTTTGTACCCCCCGTTAAAAATGCTCAAGGCGCTTTATCGGGCTATGGCAGACTTGCAGGTGCATAATTTTACAGCAATATGAAATTATACATACCAGGCTGTACCAGGTGCAGTATCTGGAAATAAATGTAGTTGATGGTCGTAATGATTTTGGTTCGTACGTATGTACTGCGTGCGCTCGTTGAATATTACGTGACTTGTTTACTCAAGGTTATGAAGAAAGGAGAAAGGATGGACCATGGTATCATACGAGGTGGAATATACCAGGCACCTGGCATATATCTACGCGTATGGACTACTATGAAGGAATAGTACAAAAAAAACTAAGTATATATTATTTATTCAAGGAGGACCATAATATGAGTTGGATTATTATTATTATGAAGGGATTATTTATCCAAGAAGGACCATAATAGGAGATGGGCTCATGCTCTACTAAAAGGTACCAGGTATGTAAGAAGAAGCAGTAAAATAAATCTGTCTTCGCTCGTTCAGGAAGCATATCATGTACTACTGTAGTAGCCGAGAAGGCATGGACCATAATATTAAATATTAAGTGTGTGAATTTGTTTCGGAACTTTTTGAAGAAAGGAAAAAGGATGGACCACGATACGAAGTATATATACTTCGTAATATGCTACGTCGTAGGCACATGGCAATAGTGTCTTAAATGGTACTTCTATGACGAGGAGAGGATACATAATTATTTACGACTATATTATATTATATATATTTAAAATAATTACATTAATATATTAATTTGTTCAGGTGAGGACAAAATATGAGTAAACTTATGGCTTTAACTGAATGCTTACGAGAAAAAGAAAAACAGGTACGCGGCCATGAGACGAAGTGGGATATACAACCAGTATCTGCGGGGCATATATTTATGGAGTATTATGAAGGGATTACGTATCCAAGGAGGACCATGATATGAGGCGGAGCTATTCTCTTCTAAATGTTATGAAGAAGAAACAGTTAAACCAAACTCTCTTGGCTCGATCAGGAAGCATATCATCTAGCCGAGAAGGCATGGACCATAATATAAGGTGAGCTTTGTTTGCTGAATGCTATGATGAGAGGAAAAAGGATGGACCATGAGACGAAGTGGACTATACCAGATACCTGGCATATGTCTATGGAGTATTATGAAGGATTATGTATCCAAGGAGGACCATAATATGAGGTGGTTTTATGCTCTACTAATTGTTGTGAAGAGCCGGGAAGGCTTGGACCATAACATGAGGTGAAATCGGTTTACTGAATGTTATGATGAGAGGAAAAAGGATGGACCATGAGACGAAGTGGACTATACCAGGTTCCTGGCATATGTTTATGGAGTATTTTGAAGGGATTATGTATCCAAGGAGGGCCGTAATATGAGGTGGGCTTATGCCCTACTAATTGTTATGAAGAGCCGAGAAGGCTTGGATCATAACATGAGGTAAAGTTTGTTTAATGACTGTTATGAAGGGATTATGTATCCAAGGAGGACCATAATATGAGGTGAACTTTGTTTACTGAATGTTATGAAGGATTATGTATCCAAGGAGGACCATAATATGAGGTGGGCTCATGCTCTACTAAATGTTATGAAGAGCCGAGAAGGCTTGGATCATAACATGAGGTAATGTTTGTTTAATGACTGTTATGAAGGGATTATGTATCCAAGGAGGACCATAATATGATGTGAACTTCGTTTACTGAATGTTATGAAGGATTATGTATCCAAGGATGACCATAATATGAGGTGGGCTTATGCTGTACTAAATGTTATGAAGAGCCGAGAAGGCTTGGACCATAATATAAGGTGAACTTTGTTTGCTGAATGCTATGATGAGAGGAAAAAGGATGGACCATGAGACGAAGTGGACTATACCAGGTTTCTGGCATATGTCTATGGAGTAGTGTGAAGGGATTATGTATCCAAGGAGGACCATAATATGAGGTGGGCTTATGCTATACTAAATGTTATGAAGAGCCGAGAAGGCTTGGACCATAACATGAGGAAAATTTTGTTCACTGAAAGTTATGAAGGGATTATGTATCCAAAGAGGACCATCATATAAGGTGGGCTTATGCCCTACTAATTGTTGTGAAGAGCCGAGGAGGCTTGGACTATAATATGAGGTGAACTTTGTTTACTGAATATTATGATGAGAGGAAAAGGAGGGACCATGAAACGAAGTGGACTATACCAGATACCTGGCATATGTCTATCGAGTATTATGGAGGGATGATTTTACTGAATGCTATGATGAGAGGAAAAAGGATGGACCATGAGACGAAGTGGACTATACCAGGTTCCTGGCATATGTCGATGGAGTATTATGAAGGGGTTATGTATCCAAGGAGGACCATAATATGATGTGAGCTTATGCTCTACTAAATGTTGTGAAGAGCCGAGAAGGGTTGGACCATAATTGAGGTGAACTTTGTTTACTGAATGTTATGAAGGGATGATGTATCCAAGGAGGACCATAATATGAGGTGGGCTTGTGCTCTACTAAATGTTATGAAGAGCCGAGAAGGCTTGGACCATATAATTAGGTGAACTTTGTTTACTGAATATTATGATGAGAGGAAAAGGAATGGACCATGAGACGAAGTGGACTATACCAGATGCCGGGCATATGTCTATGGAGTTTTATGAAGGGATGACGTATCCAATGAGGACCGCAATATGAGGTGAGCTTATGCTCTACTAATGTATTAGTAAATTTTATGAAGAAGTGCTTAAATTCTGTCTTGGCTTGATCAGGAAGCATATCTTATAGCCGAGAAGGCATGGACCATTATATGACGTGAACTTCGTTTACTGGATGTTATTATGAGAAGAAAAAGGTTTGACCACGAGACGAAGTGGACTATACCAGGTTCCGGGCATATGTCTATGGAGTATTATGAAGGGATTATGTATCCAAGGAGGACCATACTATGAGGTGGGCTTATGCTTTACTAAAAAGTTATGAAGAAAAATGCTTAAACAAATGCATATGTCATGGCATGATCAGGGAGCATATATTGTAGCCGAGAAGGCTTGGGCCATAATATGAGGTGAACTTTGTTTATTGAATGTTATGATAAGAGGAAAAGGGATGGACCATGAGACGAAGTGGACTATAACAGATACCTGGCATATGTCTATATGTCTATGGAGTATTACGAAGGAATTATGTATCCAAGGAGGACCATAATATGGGGTGGGCTTATGCTCAACTATATGTTGTGAAGAAGAAACAGTTAGATGAATATGTATCGGCTCGATCAGGATGCGTATCACGTAGCCGAGAAGGCATGGACCTTAATTGAGGCGAACTTTGTTCACTGAATAATATGAAGAAAGGAAAACGGATGGATGATGATAAGAAGTGGAATGTAGCAGGTACTTGGTATATAGATGTTGAAGGATTATCATGAAAGGATGGTACAGAAAAACGAAAAACAAAAACGGCCCTTATGTTTTTATCGGAGGAGGACCATTCCATGATGTGGATTTATGTTCTACGGATGGACTGTTTGAAGACAATCGCCAAGAGGAATCGGCCATGACGTATCGGCCAATGGGATGGGTCACGTTGAGGAGAAATATATCGGACGGATCCGAGATCCATATAATATTACCGGCGAGCAAATGATGGCGTTTGCTGGAAGATTCTCACAGCGCTATGCAGCTGGCTAATACAAAAGCAGCGGTTGGGTGTGACAGACTACAACAAGCGACAGATCTATACCTCCAATGTCTGTTAAAAAAACCCATCGAATATAACACCAAAAGAGTGGATTTCCAGTGTGATCGAGAATGACGGGAAGGCGGGCCGTTCTACTCGGCGGGAGAATTGATTGGCGCTCTCATCGTGGTGCAAATGATAGAAACCATTGTATGTTCAAGAGCATTCATCAGACATGAAGCCGTGGTGCCTCTCAGGGGTACGGGTGCGGTGCCTGTTTGGTGTGTTATGGAGGCGAGATTATGGTAGGCAACCTTGAAAAATGAGAACCATTCGAACACTTGACAGCACAGCGATTTGCTGCTGCATGACAGACTCATGGAGGATAATGCGAGTGGTCGGGCATTGCCGTCTCAGGTTAATAGCTTATACGGTTCGTGGACTGAAAATGTCACTATTGCCTGTGGTAGAACGACAAAAACAGAGGGTGTTTTCGGATGTGACGGTAGGACAAGAAGTGAACACAGACATAGACTTCGGGGAAACGCTCGGGTGTGATTTCGGCGACGTTTGATTCCTAAATTTTGCGCAAACGTGCTTTCGCAGAGAGCGATTTGGCGCGGTACTACCTTTTACATTTTGAAAAATGGATGCGAAGGATGCATTTATGCATCGAGCCGGGTAAGGCACATCCATTTAGTACCAGTACGCGTGGTGGTGGAGTACATTGTCATGGACGTCAGAATGGCGTTTGAATGGCGTTAGTAATATGGATGGTGGGTTCGGATGGCTGCGGCAACTCCTCGCTCACATCGAAATGGTGGCGTTACCTCAGTAGTGGTGTTGCTAGACGAGCGAGTAACAGAAAATGATGCTATGGTGTTGTTGGATGCAGAAGGGATGAGTGCGCCGTGTGCTTTTCTTGGCGGTGGTGTCGTGCGTGTATTACGGAGAAACAGAGGCGTAGTTTTACGCTTAGATGCACGTTGACGATATGCTGAAATTGGAAGCACGTGGCATGTTTGGTGAAGAGAGGTGGGACGATTGGTGTCGGCAGTGGATGCGGCTTCTTCGACAAGCGTCACTTATTATGTAGCTGCTTGGCGTATGTATGTATGTGGACGTAGTGGCATTTAGTTGCTGCACATGGAAGCGTATATTGGCACATGAATTCGGGAGAGGAGGCGGTAGTGAAGGAGATCGCCAAGCATACGGCGCATTTGTATTAGTTTGATTGAAATGATTCATTGACGGCTGAAGGGAAATTGGTTGCGGTACAGCATTTTCATTGCCGAGTGGGGAGATAATTGCCGATTAGGCAATGTGTAGTTAGATCCGTGAAGGCAAGCATTTAGAGGGAGAGTGCATTGAAAGGGAAACATATATCTGCAAATTCGGCGTCCAATACACTCAGTTATGCAGAAACAGGAATTGTCTGGTGTTCCAGAGCGGGGGGAAGTGTGCGAAGTGGTGTGGATGATACTAGCTAGTCGTTTCGGAGTTGTTTTGGCCGTGCGTCTTGATGTTTGCATACGACAACGGAACAAAACACGACGATCGTGGTTAGACGAGGGGGCACGTTTTTAGTTGTCGGTGGCATGGTACACTACAGTTGTCAGCGCCTGCATAGTGGCGGTGCACTGATTGGACGGAACTTTTGATCAAGGGGTATACATGAAATAAAAGAGGTACGGAGAACTGGTTTCATGCAAAATAACAGTGGTTGGTGCGAGTTATTTCAATTGGGATTGCATGCCGACGTCTGGTTCACAATTGAGGGGCGAAGTTGTCTTTTTAGACTACTACATTACCGATATATATTACGAGGACGGAGATACCTGATGAGTGTGGATTAAAATTAGACCACAATTAATTCTACTGCGGGATTAATTGGAAAGACAAGGGCTAGTACCGGGAGAGTAGCCCTTACACTAGGGCAGAATTGGGGAGAGAACAGGCTTGTAGAAGGAGGCGTGTCAAAGATGAAAATCCTATGTCAGGGGAGGTGGCACAGATATGTTTTTATTTTTTATTTTTTTATTTGGCATGCTATGTAAATACGACAAGAAGAGAGCAGGAGGGAAATATTGTTTCATATGGTTTTTTAGCTTACAAACAATTCATGCAGCGGCCAGAAAAATTAGCCAGGACAGGGGACTGAGTGGGGAGGGTGTAGAGTAAGAAGAAATTATTAATGTGGGGATTTGGTGGTGGTACTGGGTGGTAGGGCATGTATAACGGTTTGGGGAGTTCACAGATATGGAGAGACTGTTTTAAGGTGGGGTTAAAGTACGGTAGGGTTTACAGGAGAAAGTGGCAGTCTATATCGGGTGTGTTTTATATGTGCTATAGATTAAGTGTGGATATGATCCAGCACTTGTTAATAATAATTCCAGATTCATGAACAAAACAAAGTGGAAGATTGAACGAAGGAAATCTGGAGTTTGTGGAGAGGTACTGAATCGTATGACGTGATTGATAGGGGATGGGSAATAGGGTCATCATGTTGGGTGGTTGCATGATGTGAGTGGTTGCACTGGAAGTGCAGAGGAGGCCGGGAAGGATTGAGATAGAAAGGAAGAGTACCAACTAGCACTGGGCTCTACTCGTGGGTGTGGGCGAGCAGGGGTCTGGCACTGGGTGGGAGTTCGGCGAGTTGAAACAAGAACCCGCCCGCCCTCCCTGGGGGGTTAAAGTACGGTAGGGTTTACAGGAGAAAGTGGCAGTCTATATCGGGTGTGTTTTATATGTGCTATAGATTAAGTGTGGATATGATCCAGCACTTGTTAATAATAATTCCAGGAATGTCGTATGAACAAAAAACAAAAGGTTTGGTTGTTGCTCAGCCTGACATACTACATAATAAGTACCACAGGTAATATTCAATATCAGATCCGAGACAAAAAAAACAGAAAAAAAGTAGTGTGGGATTCGATGCATGCGATTCAATCTCTAGTCGGTCGTTGAGCACCTCGACCTAAAAATATTTTGCTTATTTTTTTCACGGCTACAATTAAAGGCCTGGTTTACTTGTACTCTACCTGGTACCTGTGGTACAGCAGTGGTATTTTGTCCGAGAAAAAAAATGCTCGTATAAGTAGCGACGTATTAAACCGAGTTTTTTGTTCGTCCAAACTGCTACTGCTGCTTGCTGCTGCTGTAGTTCCTGTACCTACATGTACGGTGGATACTAATACTACTGTACAGTAATACTACAGCAGTACTATATACGACCAGGTACTACTCGTACTCGTATTAATACTACTGCTGTGCTGTTGTTGTACTAGTAGTAGTACACAGAGTACAGCAGTATTCCGCCGAAATTATTGTGATCGTGTTTATTGTACTTGTGTCCTCACTCGTATTCCCACGAGGTAAGGCGGAGGAGATGGAAGGGGCTAAAGACGACCTGCCCAGGGACGTAGTCGAGAGTACGCGGTCACTTTCGGGAGTCCGAGCTATCAAAGGAAAGAGCTACGACGTACGATGTATGTATATCGAACCTAAAAAACAATATGCTGTTGGGAACCAAACTCCAAACAGATCCACAGAAGAACGTACGTAGAACTTCGCTATATCTCGGATCTCCAAGAAACAACCACGAAATCATATTGATGGTACTATTAATACTACTGCTGTGCTGCTGTTGTACGAGTAGTACAGAGAGTACAGTTAGTATTCAGCCGAAATGATTGTTATCGTATTGTACTTGTGTCCTCACTCGTATTCCCACGAGGTGAGGCGGAGAAGATGGAAGGGGCTAAAGACGACCTGCCCAGGGACGTAGTCGAGAGTAAACGGTCACTTTCGGGAGTCCGAGCTATCAAAGAAAACAGCTACGACGTACGATGTATGTATATCGGAGCTCCCAGCAAGTACGTAAAAAAACGGAACCAAACACCGAGAACAGATCCACAGAAGAAGAACGTACGTAGAACCTCGCTCGGTATATCTCGGATCTCCAAGAAACAACCACGAATAAGCTTGCTGCCTCANCTCACTCAGTGTCGTACGACGTGGCGCTCGTTCATGACGGAGATCTGTCTTGTTAATAAATCTACGTAAAAGCATATGTAGTGCGACAGATCAAGGTAATGCCAAGTGTTCGAGAATGAATCAAATGAATAAAATGCTGTAAATATTAGCGCCTGCTGGGGTAAGGGTCGTTCTTATCGAGCAACTTGTTTCCAAAAATTCATTTTTTTTTTCCAAAAAAACTGGAAAATCAAGAAAAAACAGGATTTATTTGAAAATTTGAAATTTAACAGAGGGCAAAATATTTGGAAGGCTTCGCATTCCAATATTTGTAAATTATTTATGGAAAATATGGAAGTCCTAAAAATTGCACAAAATTTTTTTGGAATTTTTGGAAAAAAGGTGCTCGATAAGAACGACCCTAAGGCGTCGTCAATGGTTGCAGAGACCATTATTAAAAGTAAGGATGAAACAAAAAAATGCAATACATACTATACGTGAAAAAATCGCCAGAGCATATTGCCTGAGCGCCTGGCGGGGCAAGGTGTCAATAGTCGCGGAGACCTAACATAACGCAAAACAATGATATTGAAAAAACAGGGTTGTTGCCTGAGAACGCCAAAAAACGCAGTATTTGAAAAAGAGACAGAACATATGTTTCGAGGGCCTGGCGGGTCAAGGCCTTAATGGTCGCGGATATGAAAAAAAAAGAAGCGAGTTATATACGAAAAAAGAGGATTGTGGCTCAGCCTGAGAAACCGAACCGCAGAATAAAAAAATGCAGTAGAAACATGTATCCTGAGCTCCTGCCGGGGCAAGGCCTTAATGGTCGCGGAGACCGAAAATGCGACAAAGCGAAATATAAAAAAACAGGGTTGTTGCTCAGGCCGACTCTTATGGGATCGGAATCCCAAAAAAAAAACAGGTTTTCCCTTCATCGTACAGAAACCCGCGAGCAGTGCCGTCGGTAGTGATAGGCAATTTCTGGACGCAGCCCACAAGAAAAAAAACGAGTTTTTGGCACACAGCAACCACCGATGCCACGAGTTCTCGCCTCACAGAGCACGGGTCGCGCTAAAACTTCCAAGGCTGTATGCTGCTCTTCTCTGAGCGTCCTCGCTGCCAAGTATGAGGGCCGTAGGTGGCCTGTGGCTAGAGGTATTGCATATAACGTGAGGCCTGGTCCATTTTTGTTTCAACTTTTTGCTGATCGAAACAGGGTCCCTGTTTCGATCAGCAAAAAGTTGAGACAGAAATGGACCAGGCCTCACGTTATGTGCGAGACCTCTAGCCACAGGCCACCTACGGCCCTCATACTTGGCAGCGAGGACGCTCAGAGAAGAGGAGCATACAGCCTTGGAAGTTTTAGCGCGACCCGGGCTCTGTGAGGCGAGAACTCGTGGCATCGGTGGTTGCTGTGTGCCAAAAACTCGTTTTTTTTTGCTGCGTCGGGCAGGTTTTGGGACAGAAAAAAAGAAGCGGAGCCTTGTGCGGGTTTCACCACCACAAAGGGGAAAGGCTGTTTTGGTTTCTGGATTCCGTTCCCATAAGAGTCGGCCTCAGCCTGACAAACCCAAAATGCATTACAAAAAAATTAAACACACGTATATCCAGAGCGCCTGCCACGGCAAGGCGTCGGTGCTCAGCCTGAGCATCTAAAGAAGTACATAAAAATGTATAGGCAAGACATACTTCACTCCAGAATGCCGTCAACTTTGTTTTCGACTCAATCTACAAAGAAACATACCCTCAAGGGTACGGCAAACCCGGTTGAAACCCGGCAGAAAAGATCCAAGAAACAGATTAAAAAAGCGTATGATATGATTACAATCGTGTAAGATCGTTGTCAGCAGCGGGTATGAACACATACATAATGAGTACGTACCACAGGACCACAGGTAATATTCAATATCAGATCCGAGACCAAAAAAAAAAGAAAAAAAAGTGATTGTGGGAATCGAACTCAGACGACCCAGAATTTATGGTCAGTCGATTATCACCTCACCTAAAATATCATTTTGCAATTTGAGGGTCTGATTTAGTTCTTTAATACCTTGTACGGAGTGATAATTCCCCCGAGAAAATATTGCTCGTACTCGTAGCTATGATATTAAACCGAGTTTTTTTGTTGTCCAGACTGCTGCTGCTGCTTGCTGCTGTAGTTCCTGTACCTACATGTACGGTGGATACTATTAATACTACTGCTGTACAGTAATACTACAGCAGTACTATATACGACCTGGTACTATTAATAATACTGTGCTGCTGTTGTACGAGTAGTACACAGAGTACAGCACGCTGCAGTATTCAGCCGAAATAATTATTGTTATCGTACTTATTGTACTTGTGTCTTCACTCGTATTCCCACGAGGTAAGGCGGAGGAGATGGAAGGGGCTAAAGACGACCTGCCCAGGGAGGTAGTCGAGAGTACGCGGTCACTTTCGGGAGTCCGAGCTATCAAAGAGAAGAGCTACGACGTACGATGTATGTATATCGAACCTCCCGGCAAGTAAAAAAACGATATCCTGCTGAAACCAAACACCAAACAAACAGATCCACAGAAGAAGAACGTACGTAGAACCTCGCTATATCTCGGATCTCCAAGAAACAACCACGAAATAATCTTGCTGGTACTATTAATACTACTGCTGTGCTGCTGTTGTACGAGTAGTACAGAGTACAGCAGTAGTATTCAGCCGAAATGATTGTTATCGTATTGTACTTTGTCCTCACTCGTATTCCCACGAGGTAAGGCGGAGGAGATGGAAGGGGCTAAAGACGACCTGCCCAGAGAGGTAGTCGAGAGTAAGCGGTCACTTTCGGGAGTCCGAGCTATCAAAGAAAACAGCTACGACGCACGATGTATGTATATCGGAGCTCCCGGCAAGTAGGTGAAAAATCGATACGCTGCATAGAACCGAACACGAAACAGTTCCACAGAAGAAGAACGTACGTAGAACCTCGCTATATCTCGGATCTCCAAGAAACAAAACCACGGGAAAATCTTGCTGCCTCAGAGAAACAACGTCGACATCCCGCACAGAACCTTTCTGCCTCGAAGAAAAAGTCTCGATGTCCCGCCGTCTCGTAAGAGCCCACGGATTGTAGGTCGCCGCGCTCAGCGGCGGCGCTTGACCCAAGAGTGCGCGCGGGCGGAAAGTGACCGGCGAAGGCTGAGGGGGGCGACCCTCGAGAAGAGCGGGCGAGAAAGCCAACGCAAGGCCGTCGAAACGGGTCCCGAGCGCGAGTCCGGTCTGAAGCCAAGTGAGAGCCCAAGAGGCCCCGGAGCACCACAGCGAGCATCAAGGAACGTATTTATATCTATAAAACATCTATCGGAAGTACAATAGGCTACTGCCCAAATATATCAGGACCTATTGGCCAAAGACATAGGTAGCGATAGACAATTTCCAATACCTTTTGGCCAAAGCAATAGGTATCAATAGACAATTTCGAATACCTATTGGCCAAGGCAATAGGTATCGATAGACAATTTCCAATACCTATCGTACGTACCATAGGCTATTGCACAAATCAGTGTGAACCTACCGGTATTGGTCAAAGCAATAGGTATCGATAGACAATTTCCAATACCTATCCCAAGTACAATAGGCTATTGCACAGATCAGTGTGAACCTATTGGACAAATACATAGTACATAGGTATCGATAGGCAATTTCAAATACCTATTGCAGGTGCCAATAGGTATCAATAGGCAATATCCCAACCTATTGAAATACCAATAGGCTTATCCAATAGGCTATTGTCCAGGGTGTGCTACGAGTACATAACACCTATCCTCGAGGATTAAATAGGTCTGATACTCGTATGAGTATCTTGGATCTTGAAAGATAATGCGCCTTCTGCAACCATCACATGATGCGTCCACAAACTACGAGTGACTGACGGGAATTGTTGGTGGTTTGCTTCTTCATCCACAGGGGCAATGACACCAATAGTATGATACTTGATCCTGATCTCATCTCAAGGGCGTGTCCGTCGCAACTACGGTATCTACTGGAACAGCTTCTACGTTGTGGACGGAAGGCAGCAGCAGTATTACCTGGTAGATACCTGATTGGTACGGGGTACACCGCAAACAGTTACAGTACTCGTACGACGAGTACGCAGTTCCTCTGCCCTGTGCTGAACAACGAGACATAATACAAAACTAGGGTCTTGTGCGTCACATCTGCACACCGGCTTGCATGCAGCATCTGCGGACTAACCTGGGTTGTCTTCCCGCATCCCGTCTCTCCTACGATGACCACTGTGCGGTGCTTCTGAAGAGCGAACAAAACGCTGTTCCGATGTCGGTAGATGGGGAGGGACTTGCGTTGAGTGTCGAGAGGTAGCTTGGAAAGCTTGGGATCGATGGGTTGAGCAGAATCGTCTCCGCGTTCGGACCCTCCAGGACCGGACGCGCCTGGCTTCCAGAACACGGACATAGCGTCTTAGGTGGCAGTGCACGCGATATTGCCACCATGTACGTAGCTACAATGCTGTTGTGTCGCAGAAGGCGAAGGCGACAACACCGCAGCAGTGCGGCCAGCCATCTTCAGTTTTGATCGTCGCATCAGACGTAGCAGTCTGGCGGGACTGTGAGAAACATGAAAAAGACAACAATAAATGCTCGAAACCCCTCAGAGGAATGTGGTGGAAATCGAGTTTAAAAGGCTTGTCTACTTTCCCTACAGGAACAGCTCCCGCAAGCACCGCAGCTGCGCACACCATACGGAAAAGAGCACTATAAGCACAGAGCAGAGCTTTCCCAGAGCCAACGTTCAGATGCGCAGCAACCATGCCCTCGCTGTCATTTTGACGCTCGTCCCAAAAGCAGCCGCGTTCGTACCTCGACCGCCGCAGGCTGTCACGGCGTCGACGCGACACCAACAGCAAACAAAGATGAGTGCTGCTTCTGTTCCAACGGCCGAGCAGACAAAGCCGAAGCGCGCAACCATCGTCGGTGGAGGTCCGACTGGTGCTCTGATGGCGCTCTATCTCTCGCAGGACCGCGGTTTCGAAGTTGACGTGTTCGAAGCCATGGAGGAGAGCAGGATTGCGGGCCCGACCTTGCGGTCTTGGAATGTCGTCCTGTTCAATAGAGCACAGCGGGCGCTGAAGGGGGCGGGCGTGGACCTAGAAGAAGAGGTTAGTGTTGTAAAAAAGTTGATACGTACGACATACCGGTATGTATATACAAGGCGCTTCGCGTAGCGGGCGGTTCCGCCCGCTACGTTCGAAAGAGAAAATACAGCAACACGGCTCACAGCACGGCGCCACGCTGCCTGCTGGGTGTGATTTGTGCCTTTTTCGTGATTACCTGGTAGGTGTGGTATTATTATTAATAATAGTACAACAGCAGTACTTTGTATGAAAGAGAAAGCACAGCGCGCGGTCTTCAAGTTGTGAAATCCGAAAAACAAAACCCACGAAGAAGTATGATACATACTCGTACTCGAACAAAACGACAGTACAGCAACACGGCTCACAGCACGGCGCCGTGTTGCCTGCTGGGTGTGATTTGTGCCTTTTTCGTGATTACCTGGTATGTGTGGTGTTACAACAGCAGTAATACTTCGTACTTTGTATGAAAGAGAAAGCACAGCACGCGGTCGTCAAGTTGTGAAATACGAAAAACAAAACCCACAAAACTGAGAAAGTACCTGATAGAAAGACGTACATACGTACGGGTATACGTATGATACGAGTACTCGTACTCGTACTCGAACAAAGAACAAAGCGACAGGAGTGAGAAACAAAAACGAAAAAAAAACGGTCGGAAAAAAAAAACCATGTACATCGTACATCTCGAATCACACACGAATACTCCAAATGACATATCGTGATTGCGCCGCTCAAACAAACAAAAAAAAAACGACTGTCACGTTCTGTCACCCTCGATGCTACCCGCCCCCCCGCGAGGACCTCTCCATCGATTCGATCCGGGTCGAGCTCTACTGCCTCTCTGCCCCAGTGAGCCCCGTGGCCCGCCTCGCGTGAAGCCCGGTGTACACCGTGGCCCTCGTTCGCCCGCTCGAGCATGATGGTGTTCAAGCCGCCTGGTTGTCTCTCTGTGAATAACATTTGGTTGAGAAATGAGCACTGCTTGAATATTCTTTTACTCGAAGGAACGATCCTTATGATTTCGTACATAATGGATTCGCACCACAGCAGCAACGCAGACCAAGCCTTTCCATGCTTCCCTCGTGTCTCGATGGACACACCACGCCTAGCCACGAAAAAGGCGACTGCGCTCCTTCCATTCCCCTCTCTACTGGCCAGCGCCCCCCCCTACCCGCGATGGTGCCGAGCTCGCCCGCGCTGCCGTGCTCTCTGGGTACACGCACGAACCCAAAACCGAAAAATAAAAAGGCTCTCGCCAACAAAAAATGATAGGAAACAAAGACAGGGAGGAAAGCTCCGGCAAGTATTCATTGACAAGTAATAGAAGGAGGTGGTATCGACGTGGGAGCTCTGAGAGGCCAGGGATGGGCAATCCCTGAGAAAGACAAACGTAAGTATGTCTATACGACGTGTATTTATCGTAGATCTAAAACGCATACAACAAGTGGTGAACCGGAACACATGTTCTGCCAGTTTTTCAGCCAAGATCTCGGGTCGCAAGCGACCACCCGTCATTAACAGGGTTGACCGGTCCCCAGGGTCAGGCTGACTGGATTATGAATGTTGTCCCGAGGGTCCGATTGGGAATACGACGCACGATGCACGATATTATAGTATCATAGATAAGTGTACTGCTACTGCTGTAGTACGTGTAGTACAGTCAAGGGCGGGTGAAAAAAAGGACCCGAGACCCCCCCCCCCCCCCCCCCGCCCCCCCCCCCCCCCCCCCCCCGCCCCCCCCCCCCCCCCCCCCCCGCCCCCCCCCCCCCCCCCCCCCCGCCCCCCCCCCCCCCCCCCCCCCGCCCCCCCCCCCCCCCCCCCCCCGCCCCCCCCCCCCCCCCCCCCCCGCCCAACACACCCTTTTTTCATTTATTTTTCGCTCAAACTAAACATCCTATTTGTCAGCCTTTGGGCGTCAGCTGCTCAGCAAGACGTTGTCGAAACAATGCGCACGAGCCCTACGACGTGTGCTGTTTGTGTGTTAAATGAATAATTTGGATGGTGAGCAGTGTTGAAAGTGGTGTTTGGTTTAATTTATCTGCAATGATAATAGTCGGAGGGAGGGCGAACAAACGAAGTGCTGAAAAATCGGATGAGTTGGATGAGTCAAGACATTGGAACACTTTGTCCGTTGCAGCCCGCGAGGTGCATAATGAACTCGGCGCAAATTTGCGCGTGCCAACTTGAGCGAACTACTGTAGTTCCTTTAAAGGATCTCGCTTGCTTGACAAAAGAACGACGCCACGTCATTTCTAATCCAACTGTTCTTAGCGTTCTCGACCTTCCGGAATTCCACCGTCTACTTTTGAAGTGAGAGCAGAACCCATAAGAATGACTACTACGCAGATCATCCGGCTACCCTCCCTCAACCACACTCCTCGTGCGGCCGTTGCAATGGGCACTGTGCGGTCAGAGACGGAAGATGGGTTTGTTTGTGGTTTGTCGCAACTGCCCCCCTCCCCCGCCTCGGCTTGCCCCAACTTAATTCGTTTCCTTCCACGTCCGCTTCTTTGTCAGTGTCCGACCTCTCTACTTTTGGGCGCAGTGGCTGACAAGTGCCCATTCTAAAACCAAGTAACTTGTGGTTGAGTCAAGGGTTGATATAAACGTATTAGATCCCTAGGGCCAAAAAAGACTCAGGGAACAGAAAGTGAAGAACTCTCCAGATCAAAAGCGTAGCAGTATCATGCGACAAATCAAAACCGACCAGACGCAAATAGAAGGCTACCACATCCAACGTCCTTCTATCTCATCCACCACAAAACGACTAACCCCCCCCCCCATGCACTCCCGAACAAGCATTTACCAATGACCCGCTGTCCATAAATGGCTGGTTTATAACTGCTACGCGCATGCTTCGAAGCGCAACTTTACAGAAGGATACTCGAGGGAACGAAAGATACGCCGGCACGCAGTGTTGGCAAGAAAAAGGTTCCAGATTATTTTTATCATGAATACCATGACATTGAGTCATTGGTTATATAGGATTTAGTATAGGAACTGACAAATACCCGCAGTGGCTGACAAGTGCCCATTCTAAAACCAAGTAACTTGTGGTTGAGTCAAGGGTTGAGTCATTGGTTATATAGAATTTAGTATAGGAACTGACAAGTACCCCCCCCCAATCGGCCCCAAATGCAAAAATGTGAGTGGGGGTCTCGGGTCCTTTTTTTCACCCGCCCTTGGTACTCGAACAAACTGCAAAATGACAAAAGATTATGCGAAAAACGAAAACGAAAAGAAACGGTCGGGAAAAATTGAAAATCAAGTAACACGAAAATTTGATATAAAAAAAAATGCCGCCGCGCCGTCGGGTCTCTTGTCATGGTTGCGCCTCTCAATTTTTTTTTTCGGAATCTCTGTCATTCCTGTCAGCCTCGGCGCTCTCCACCCACCCGCGATCACCTCGCGATCGATTCGGTCCGGGTCGAGCTCTACTGACTCTCTGCCCTAGTGAGCTAGTGAGCCCCGTGGCCCGCCTCGCGTGAAGCCCGGTGCTCACCATGGCCCTCGTTCGCGCGCTCGACCATGTTGGTGTTCAAACTCGTAGCTCGCTCTCTGTACATAATATTTGTTCGAGAAATAAGCACCGCTTGAATTTTGTTTTACAGTCAGAACCGACCCTTATAAATTTGGGCAGGCTGGATTGTGGGCAGGGGCACAGCAACGAATTCAAAGCCGCTTCATGCTTGCCTCGTGTCTCGATGGACACACCACGCCTAGCCACGAAAAAGGCAACCGCGTTCCTTCCGCCCCCCTCCCTCTATAAATATATGAAATATTTATAGGTTGGGTTGGCGTCGGTTGGCAACGACGCTGTAAAACACGCCACTCGCTGCGTGTGCTAGACAACCAGGGTGCCGTTTTTTTTT